>CAWUFW010000686.1:137500-477500 GCA_963921515.1 Calotriton arnoldi | reverse complement strand
TTCTCTGTGTGGGATGCTGTGTCGATTTTTCGAAGTTGACGTGGAGACCCAGCCGCTGGCAAAGGTCTAGACATTGCTGGTAGTGGTTCTTCACGCTCTGGGGGGACGGACCTTTCAGAAGCCAGTCGTCGAGATAAGGGTAAACAAAGATGCCGTTGCGTCGTAGAGCTGCTGCTACTACTGCCATGCACTTTGTAAACACTCGAGGGGCCGACTTCAACCCGGAGGGTAGGACTTTTAACTGATAATGGGTCGATCCCACCAGAAATCGCAGGAACTTTCTGTGATGTGGACTGACTGGGACGTGAAAGTATGCATCCTGTAAATCCAGCGAACACACCCAATCCCCTTGCTGCAAATGTGGATATATTTGATGGAGGGCCAACATGCGAACCTTTTCCTTTCTGATGGGCTTGTTTAGGGCCCGAAGATCCAGGATAGGTCTGTACTCTGAATTCCGACCTTTTTTCTTCACTAGGAAGTACCTTGAATATACCCACTCGAACTTGCTGTGACATAGGAACTTCCTCGATGGCTGATTTTCGCAGGAGGGTGCATACTTCCTGTTGTAGTATATGAATCTGGTGGCACGTCGCTTTTACTGGAGAAATCGAGGGGGGAGGGGTCGATGCCGAAAACATAGAGAGTACCCATTTCGCAGCGTAGATAACACCCATTGGTCGTTTGTGATGTTGCGCCACTCTTCCATGTGGTTGGCTATACTTCCCCTCACTAGAGTGGGAAACGGCGATGGGGGAAGCGGGCACTCATTGTTTCGTAGGAGTTTTTGCTGACGCAGTCGATTAGACGAGGGGCTCCTCTCACTCTAGAAGCACGCCGTCCCCGATAATGGGATTTCGATTGGCTCTGCTGATGTTGGTGCCTCTGCCCTCTGATGGAAGGGTCGATCGTATGGCCTGTATCGGCGCCTGAACTCCTTTCTTTCCAGCCCTACCGCCTTCAGGGTATCAAGCTCCGTCTTCATCCTCGACATCTCATCTGTGTGAGTGCCAAACAAGGAGGACCCTGAGAAAGGGAGGTTGAGTATCCGTGATTGAGCTTCAGGTTTTAAAACAGTTAGTCTGAGCCAGGACGACCGTCTGGCACAGATACAGTGTGCGTAGGAGTGCGCAGACAGCGTCGCCCCATCAGCTGCTGCGCTGATCACTTGGTTTGCCACCAAGCTACCTTCCTGTGTTATCTCCTCAAAGTCCCTGTGGTCTTATTTGGGTAGTTAGTCTGTAAACCTTTGGAGCGAGTCCCACAAGGATCTGTCATAACGCCCTAATAGCGCCGAGGGGCTGGAGACCTTCATCATGGAGGCTTAAGTGCCGCAGACTGTTCTCCCCCACGAATCCTGTGCTCTGCTCTCATTATCGAGAGGGACTGTCGATGAAGAGGCAACTGCATGTGTCTTTTTTGCAGCTGCAATTATTACAGAGTCAGGAGGCGGGTCAGATCTAAGGAATAATGGATCTTCTTCCGGAGGTTTGTACTTCAAGATTCTCGCTGGCGCGGTCTTGAGCGTTGCAGGTGTAAGAAAAGTGTCCATCACAGGTTGGAGAAGCCCCGGCACTAAGGGTACCAATGGTCTGGCAGATGATCTTTGATGTAAAGTCTCAAAAATCACTGAGGATGAACTCTGCTGGGTCGGCATAACAATGTTCAACTTTGTTGCCCCTCTGGCCAGAACATCCTGAAAAGAACTGATGTCATCCACCGGAGAGACCCTCGACGGCGGGCTGTCTGTAAGCGTAGGAAAGTAGTCCCTCTTTGAGGATTGTGTAGAAGAGGGCGAACGGGTCGGTGACCTGCGCCTTCTCCTATGACCTCGAGATGTAGATCTCCTTCTTGAGGAAGGTTCAAGAGTACGTGTCTGCTCTCGACCTCTCGATGGAGTAGTAGGCGAGAGATCTATAGCTTGTACCAGCCGGGCCAGAGGAGACCTGTGTAGAGGGCTGGAGTAATCCTGAGTGCCTTGTGTTTGTACTGGTCCAGATTTCTGCATGTGATGCAGAGACCATGTAGGAGAGAGGTGCACAGATGGAGATTTCCGCCTCTCTTCTCGTGCAGGAGCCTCAGAGCGTGAACGGAGCCGTACAGGAGAAGACTCTGGACCGCTCGAGGTCGAGATAATCACCTCCGGTGATCTTGAAGATGAAGTGCGTCTTGAACCCGTGTGATGGGTCAACGCCGACTGGCGAGAGTGTCTCGAAGTTGAACGCAGAGACCCTGTGTCCTGAACCAGTGCTGGTGATTTTGCTCTCGACGTCGGTGGTGGTGACGGAGAAATGCTCACTGGGCGTGAGGAGGACCTTGCTTGATGTCTCGACGTCGAGCGATGTGTCCTCTGCGTTGACCGTTCTCTAGGAGTGGAACTGTGTCCCGACGTCGATCACCGCCTAGTTGACGACGACAAAGGTGGTGTTCGTCTCTATGTCGAACGTCCTTGAGTTGACGCCGACAGAGATCCCGGTCTCAACGTCGAGCGCCCGTGAGGTGGCGCCGACGGAGTCTTGTGTCTCGACATCGAGCGCCTTTGGGACGACGCCGACAGAGACTTATGGGTCTACGCTGATCGCCTTTGGTCCGACGCCGACGGGGACTTGTGCCTTGACGTCTACCTCTTCTGCGACGAATACTTGTGCCTCGACGTCAAGTGTTGGGAGGACACTGACGTAGTTTCATGTCTCGACATCGATCCTCTGCGATACGACGCCAACGGAGACTTGTGCCTCGACGTGGAACGTCTGAGAGAAGCCACTGATGGAGTCTCGTGCCTCGACGTCGAACGTTGCACCAACACTCACGGAGACCTACTCCTCGACGTTGAGCGTCGCCGGGTTGACGCCAACGGAGAGTCCGCTACCTGATGACTCGACGTCGAAAATGCCGTCTTCGATCTTGGTGTCGATGGCTTCGACGACATCCGTTTCTTCGCCGCTGGTAAATTTGCCGCCGATCCAGACGCCGAAGGGGAACAGATTGGAATTTTACTTCTCGACGTTGATCTGGCCCTCTTTTTCTTCTGTCTCACAGGAGACCTACCTCTCTCAGAAAGTCCATAGAGGCGAATCCTTTCCCTCTCCTTGAGAGTCCTCCTAGACAATTTCTTGCAATGTTGACAGGTCTCAGGGAATAAAGCAGAGCATTATTTAACAAAAAAGTCAAAAAGTCAGAGCTGTGAATTCCAGGGTCCTGACGTACAATTTACTTACCTTCGGTAACGATGTATCTGGTAGAGACGATTCTAGCCGCAGATTCCTTAACGTAGAATTATCCCCAGGCGTGAGACTGGATCCGGAAAATGTTTGCCACAGCATCCCTGCGCGCCGGGGGGGGGGGGAGGCGTGGCATTACACGACTCCGCCCTGACGCTGTCCGCGGACGTGACGTCAGCGAGGTCACATAAGTCCCACCCCGGCGCGCTGACATCAGTTTTCCTTGGAGAACTTTTCCGCGCCACAACGCGGAGCCATCACAAACAAAACTGGGAAAGCATGGGAACAGTGTGCGAAAAGCAGTGAAACAGAAAGGGAAGAAGCGAATGGTGAAGGACAGCACCATGAGGGACAGTGCCAGGCACTGTGTCACTGAAAGGCATGTAAGGGAAAGAGCAGAGTACCGCCTTTGAGAAGCAACCCTGCAAAGCCAAAGCGATATCCACCCTGGAGACAGAAAAAACAGGTGAAAAATGCCATAACAGACGACAGAAAGTCTGCAACCACAAGCTATAACAGTGAAGGGCAACAAGCCGGAACAGAGGAGGAACGACAAAGGACCCCAAAGACAACACCACCAAGGAGCGTCGCATCCCCTGTAAAGAACCAAGGGCTGAGGCACAGCCAAGAGACCCTAACCCAGAGGACTGCAGAGGAGTCAGAAAACCCCAAGCAATGAGAAAGGGAGAAGAGCATGAGTAGACCCCACACTGCAACAACCAGGGTGGAGGGACGCAGAAAGACATGTAAACCCACCGTCCAAGTACCAGAAAGGAAGGGGTGGAACAAGAAACAGAACGAAACATCCCACCAGGGAGGAAGTGAAAGAGGAGACTCGCAAAAGACAAGCCACCCTGAGGGAGGCGATTGCAGAAGACCAAACTGAAGGTCCTCGCAGAATGGGGAGGAAGGGCGGGCCGTGACGGAATCTGCGGCTAGAATTGTCTCTACCAGATACATCGTTACCGAATGTAAGTAACTTGTACATCTGATAGAGACTACTAGCCGCAGATTCCTTAACGTAGAATAGATACCCTAGCCATACCCAGAGGGGAGGAGGGTCTGCGAGAGAATCTCACCAGCTTGGAAGAACACAGGACCCCAACAGGGGATGTGTCACGGGGACAGGAAGGACGGCCCAGCCCCCACCAAGCAGCGGAAGAACAAGGAGAAGGGAAGGCCAGGATACCACAAGCCTACCCGAAGGCCCAAGGGAGTCCGCCAGAGAACCCGGAAGGATAGGCGGCACCTAGAGAGTATCAAGAAGAAAGAACCACCCGCGAATCCAAGGAGAAGAGGTGAGAACGGGGGCAGAGCCCGCTTCAGGAGCAGGAGCGGCCCCCCACAGCCGAGAAGCGCAGACGTGAGAAGGAAGACAGTCACGCAAGCCCCAGCAGAGCGACGGACAGGAGCACACGGTACACGCCAAGGCCCACAGGGGTGGACCATAACGTCCTGGCGTGCACAGCCGGCAGCTGGTACAGACCATGAAGAAGCGCCCAGAACAGGCCGAGCGCAAGACCAGGACCGAGGCAAGGGAGCCCCCCGCACAAGCCCTAAAGAAGGACCGTCCCAGTGGCACAATCCGGCCCACGAAGAGAAGTGGGAAACATGTAGCACAGACCCAAAGCCGTCAACCAGAACACAGGAGAACACCAGGAATAACCCGGCCCCCCTGGAACTCAAGGTAGAGGAAACACCAAGACACGACGCCGTAGACGGCATGACAAAAGTCGGTCTGGCGATCCAGAGACTGAGGAGGGAAGGCAAAACGCACCAGCGGAGACTGAGTAGGACGGGACCTGGAGCAGCGGACGCCACGCAAAGGCTGAGGAAAAAAAGAGAGAGAGAGAGAGGGACCGCACCAAGCGGAATACAGTGACGCCAGGAAACACGAGGAACCCAAGGAGGGATCCACGCCCACCCAGCTGAGGACAGGGCTATACAATAGCCAACAAGTACCCCACCTAGGGTATGGCCAAAACAAAACAGGGGAACACCTCTCAGGGAAAAACCCACAGCAGAGGTCCAGAACAGAAAACCTGTGGTTATCACCACAGATGGCTTACCAATCAGCCAAAAAGGGGACACAAATGGCCCAACCCGAGGACCCATACGGCGTCATTAACCGCCAAAAAACACACACACAGCAAGCGAAAAGGCCGTACCCGCAGCCAAAAGGACAGAGGGACCAACCGAAGGACCCGAAAGGCAGTCCTAGCCCCACACAGCACACAGAGGGGCCAACCGAAACACTAGGCCCAAGGAGAAAGGCAGGACAAACGCCTCCCAGAAGACACCTGAGGACCGACAACCCGAAGGTTACGGAGGGGGAGGAGGACGGAGCCTCGCAAGGAGTCGTTGAATAGCGGAGTCCGCGTGGGAGTTAAATAACAGAATCCCATCAAAGGGCAGGTCAACAAGACGCTACCGAATATTCTTGGGAAGGACGCTATCCCCGCAACCAAGCATGGCGGTGGAGGGCCACGGAACTCACCATAGCGCGGGCGAGGGAATCAGAGACATCCAAGGCCGAACGGAGAATAAAAGCAGCTAACTCCCGACCATCCAACACATGGTGCCGCAGATCAGCATGGACACCGTCGTGGGAGGCGCGAGACAGAAGGGACTCCGCGGAATCCCATAGGTCAGAGGTAGCCCTGGCCAACACACAAAGGGTATTGAGCGCGCGCAGAGCAGCACTAGTGGAAGCGAAAATGTTATGCCCCCAGGAGTCCAACCACCAGGCCTCCCGTGACGGAGGGAGCAACACCGAAGGCAAGGAGGGGAAAGCAGTCTGCAGGACAGGGCCCTGGACAGAGGGGTGGGAAAAAAGGCAGACCGGATCGTGCGGGGCAGGACGGTGGCGGTGGAGGAGCGGCTGAGGTACCGGATCCCCCGTAGCAGGACGCCCCCAGAAGAGAGTTATGGAGTGAAGCTTCAAACGGAAGAAGAGGATCCCCTCCACCAGAGCCCTGGTGGAGAATCCCCAACAAGTGATCCGTTGGGAGCGGAGCAACTGGATTGCCCATCTGCAAAATGCCAGCGGCCGTGGAGATGGCCCGGACAAAGGCTACACTCGCCTCCGTAGGGCGACGTGGGGGAGAGAGCAACTCTTCCGTGGGCGAAGGCTGCAAACTAAGCCGCCCGTCCCCATGCCCTGCCGGAGGAAGAAACGGCAAGCCCCTGTAGGATAAAGGACCCACGGACGAGTGGGGAGCCTGAGGGGTCTCCGAAGAAGGCGGAGAAGCTTGCGGGGCCACCAACTGCAAGGTGCGGGAGAGCGGGTCCGGGTACTGGGGACTCGGAGACGGCATAGAGCCCGCCCCGGAAGCCGCCGGGGAAAAAGCAACGATGCGGCGTCCAGTCTCCGGTGAAGAGGAGACAAGGAGATGACAACCCTCTGGAGAGGAGGAGTCGACGCTCCGACGCCGAGACGGCGCCGGAGAGTCCGCCAGCGGCACCGGTGTGTCCTCGCACGGCGCCGAAGTCTCCACCAGGGGCGCCGAGTCTACCTCCACCACCACACGCAGTCTAGGAGAAAGGGGCGGGGTTAGAGCCAAAGCGGCCAACGAACGGCGCCGAAAAGGCGCCGGCTCGACCCCCGACGAGGCAGCCGCCGGTGCAGGGGTCCGAGAGGGACTCTGGGAGGCACCCCGGGTCCCGGCCTCCACCCGCGGCGCCACCAGGGCCTGGGAGGAAAGCCGTTGGCGCCGGAAAGGCGCCGGCTCGGCCTCCGGTAAGACAGCCGCCTGCCCAGAGGACCGAGGGGGACTCGGGGACGAGCCGCGAGTCCCGGCGACCACCCGTGACACCACAGGGAGCCCCGCGGGGCTTTGCGGCGAGGCAGGGACGCCGTGGGCCGAAGAGGGGAACCCCGGAGGGCCGCACCACGACGACACCACACCTCCAGAACCTGAAGCCAAACACGTCGGCGCCGGGGGCGAATCCGCCAGCGAGTCCGCGGAAGGCCCCGCGCATGGCAAGGGATCCGCAGACGTCTCAGGAAGAGGAGGGGGGGCCAAAGAAGCCCGCAGAGCCGAAGCGTAGGCCTTCATTTGGGCCCTTGTCGCCCCAACGCCAGGAAACGGCGGATAGGTTGGCGACGGCGCACGTCCTGAGAGGAACCCGCGCACTCATCAGAACGAGGACAGGGCCTCGGTGAAAAAACTGCAAGACTTACCGGCGGGCGAGCGAGCGACGCCCGTGGGGCCTCGGCGAAGGACGATGCCGCAACCGGAATCGGCGGCTCCTGGACCCTTCCGAGGCAGTGGACGGACGCGGTGACGAGACCGATCTGGACAAGCGGGCCGAAAGCAACTTCATCCGGCGCTCCCGCCGGGACTTCGGCTTGAGATGCTGACAGGCGTCGCAGTCCGTAGAATCATGGTGCTCGCCCAAACACCACATACAAATAGGGTGAGGGTCCGTCTCCAACATCTGACGCGCACAAGAAGCACACGTTTTGAAACCCGAAGGCATTGCACACTGTTCCCAACGCAAAGCGTTAAAAGAGGCCTGAAAACAGGCCAAGGGAACTCACTCCGGATCCGCGTTGCACGCGGAAAAGAAGAAAACTGATGTCAGCGCGCCGGGGTGGGACTTATGTGACCTCGCTGACGTAACGTCCACGGACAGCGTCAGGGCGGAGTCGTGTGGTGCCACGACCCCCCCCCCCCCTCCCCGGTGCACAGGGATGCTGTGGCAAAAAATTTCCGGATCCAATCTCACGCCTGGGGATAATTCTACGTTAAGGAATCTGCGGCTAGTAGTCTCTATCAGATTGAAGGAGCCGAAAAGAACAACTGACCTAACTGTCACCCCTGAGGCATGATGGGAAGCCAGGGGTCATGGCTGCCTTAAAGGCACGGTGCCAGTTTTTATGTTACAATTGCTTTCATTTTCTATACTATTGGTTTTCAATGCAGCCTGTAGGCTAACAATGCCTGCTCTTTTGCAAACTATTTTGAGTATACTCATTAAAAAGAGTTCAAGTAATGCTTGCCCTCCTGTGGTCTATATTCTATAGTGTGTTTATGCAAAAGCAGTTATTTATTGTTGCATTGTTTAGCCTCCCTTATAGGGGCTGCATTGATGTGTGGAAAAAAAAAATATATATATATATATATATATATATATATATTTGTTTATTATTTCGGGGTCCCCGCGCATGGGCGGGAATATTCTGTGCTTATGACTATTGATGAGGATCCCCTGAAAGAGAACTATTTCGTCCAGCCTCCCACTTAAAACTGAAACTAGGGAGCAGGAGCTCCTTAAAAAGTCAGGATCAACCTCCTTTTGAATAAATATTAGAAGATTGGTTCCCTCTATGGTGATGACTGTGCCTGTTGGATTGAACTCGCTGTAGTCTTCGTTGTCAAGAGTGTCCGCATAGCTTATAAGGATGAACAAAGAATTATTGCTTGTTTGATCTTTTATACTCATGCCTGTATCCATTAAATCGATACAAAAGGGGATGATGGACGGAACGTTTGAGCCAATCAAACACTCACCCCCAGTCAACTGATCTGGGTTTAATCCATCATCATTCTTTAGCTCACTCCACCACCCCAGTTCAGACATGGCCATATGCAAATCAGTCTGACCCTGTGCCTCATGGGAACAGTCCAGCCCGAACTGCCAAGCCATGTCTTCCCTGGACCGGAAACAAGCATCCTAGGACCGGTTTCTGGCATTCCAGCCGTCATCAGCCAGGCTTGCTTGAATCCAGTGGCAAAGTGAGCAAGGGACCCACGTCTGGGCATACCCCGCCAACGTAGGGCGAACAAAGCGATACAAAGGGGATGATGGACGGAACGTTTGAGCCAATCAAACACTCACCCCCAGTCAACTGATCTGGGTTTAATCCATCATCATTCTTTAGCTCACTCCACCACCCCAGTTCAGACATGGCCATATGCAAATCAGTCTGACCCTGTGCCTCATGGGAACAGTCCAGCCCGAACTGCCAAGCCATGTCTTCCCTGGACCGGAAACAAGCATCCTAGGACCGGTTTCTGGCATTCCAGCCGTCATCAGCCAGGCTTGCTTGAATCCAGTGGCAAAGTGAGCAAGGGACCCACGTCTGGGCATACCCCGCCAACGTAGGGCGAACAAAGCGATACAAAGGGGATGATGGACGGAACGTTTGAGCCAATCAAACACTCACCTCCAGTCAACTGATCTGGGTTTAATCCATCATCATTCTTTAGCTCACTCCACCACCCCAGTTCAGACATGGCCATATGCAAATCAGTCTGACCCTGTGCCTCATGGGAACAGTCCAGCCCGAACTGCCAAGCCATGTCTTCCCTGGACCGGAAACAAGCATCCTAGGACCGGTTTCTGGCATTCCTGATTTGCATATGGCCATGTCTGAACTGGGGTGGTGGAGTGAGCTAAAGAATGATGATGGATTAAACCCAGATCAGTTGACTGGGGGTGAGTGTTTGATTGGCTCAAACGTTCCGTCCATCATCCCCTTTTGTATCGCTTTGTTCGCCCTAAGTTGGCGGGGTATGCCCAGACGTGGGACCCTTGCTCACTTTGCCACTGGATTCAAGCAAGCCTGGCTGATGACGGCTGGAATGCCAGAAACCGGTCCTAGGTTGCTTGTTTCCGGTCCAGGGAAGACATGGCTTGGCAGTTCGGGCTGGACTGTTCCCATGAGGCACAGGGTCAGACTGATTTGCATATGGCCATGTCTGAACTGGGGTGGTGGAGTGAGCTAAAGAATGATGATGGATTAAACCCAGATCAGTTGACTGGGGGTGAGTGTTTGATTGGCTCAAACGTTCTGTCCATCATCCCCTTTTGTATCGCTCTGTTCGCCCTAAGTTGGCGGGGTATGCCCAGACGTGGGTCCCTTGCTCACTTTGCCACTGGATTCAAGCAAGCCTGGCTGATGACGGCTGGAATGCCAGAAACCGGTCCTAGGATGCTTGTTTCCGGTCCAGGAAGACATGGCTTGGCAGTTCGGGCTGGACTGTTCCCATGAGGCACAGGGTCAGACTGATTTGCATATGGCCATGTCTGAACTGGGGTGGTGGAGTGAGCTAAAGAATGATGATGGATTAAACCCAGATCAGTTGACTGGGGGTGAGTGTTTGATTGGCTCAAACGTTCCGTCCATCATCCCCTTTGTATCGCTTTGTTCGCCCTAAGTTGGCGGGGTATGCCCAGACGTGGGTCCCTTGCTCACTTTGCCACTGGATTCAAGCAAGCCTGGCTGATGACGGCTGGAATGCCAGAAACCGGTCCTAGGATGCTTGTTTCCGGTCCAGGGAAGACATGGCTTGGCAGTTCGGGCTGGACTGTTCCCATGAGGCACAGGGTCAGACTGATTTGCATATGGCCATGTCTGAACTGGGGTGGTGGAGTGAGCTAAAGAATGATGATGGATTAAACCCAGATCAGTTGACTGGGGGTGAGTGTTTGATTGGCTCAAACGTTCCGTCCATCATCCTCTTTTGTATCGCTTTGTTCGCCCTAAGTTGGCGGGGGTATGCCCAGACGTGGGTCCCTTGCTCACTTTGCCACTGGATTCAAGCAAGCCTGGCTGATGACGGCTGGAATGCCAGAAACCGGTCCTAGGATGCTTGTTTCCGGTCCAGGGAAGACATGGCTTGGCAGTTCGGGCTGGACTGTTCCCATGAGGCACAGGGTCAGACTGATTTGCATATGGCCATGTCTGAACTGGGGTGGTGGAGTGAGCTAAAGAATGATGATGGATTAAACCCAGATCAGTTGACTGGGGGTGAGTGTTTGATTGGCTCAAACGTTCCGTCCATCATCCCCTTTGTATCGCTTTGTTCGCCCTAAGTTGGCGGGGGTATGCCCAGACGTGGGTCCCTTGCTCACTTTGCCACTGGATTCAAGCAAGCCTGGCTGATGACGGCTGGAATGCCAGAAACCGGTCCTAGGATGCTTGTTTCCGGTCCAGGGAAGACATGGCTTGGCAGTTCGGGCTGGACTGTTCCCATGAGGCACAGGGTCAGACTGATTTGCATATGGCCATGTCTGAACTGGGGTGGTGGAGTGAGCTAAAGAATGATGATGGATTAAACCCAGATCAGTTGACTGGGGGTGAGTGTTTGATTGGCTCAAACGTTCCGTCCATCATCCCCTTTTGTATCGCTTTGTTCGCCCTAAGTTGGCGGGGGTATGCCCAGACGTGGGTCCCTTGCTCACTTTGCCACTGGATTCAAGCAAGCCTGGCTGATGACGGCTGGAATGCCAGAAACCGGTCCTAGGATGCTTGTTTCCGGTCCAGGGAAGACATGGCTTGGCAGTTCGGGCTGGACTGTTCCCATGAGGCACAGGGTCAGACTGATTTGCATATGGCCATGTCTGAACTGGGGTGGTGGAGTGAGCTAAAGAATGATGATGGATTAAACCCAGATCAGTTGACTGGGGGTGAGTGTTTGATTGGCTCAAACGTTCCGTCCATCATCCCCTTTTGTATCGCTTTGTTCGCCCTAAGTTGGCGGGGGTATGCCCAGACGTGGGTCCCTTGCTCACTTTGCCACTGGATTCAAGCAAGCCTGGCTGATGACGGCTGGAATGCCAGAAACCGGTCCTAGGATGCTTGTTTCCGGTCCAGGGAAGACATGGCTTGGCAGTTCGGGCTGGACTGTTCCCATGAGGCACAGGGTCAGACTGATTTGCATATGGCCATGTCTGAACTGGGGTGGTGGAGTGAGCTAAAGAATGATGATGGATTAAACCCAGATCAGTTGACTGGGGGTGAGTGTTTGATTGGCTCAAGCGTTCCGTCCATCATCCCCTTTTGTATCGCTTTGTTCGCCCTAAGTTGGCGGGGGTATGCCCAGACGTGGGTCCCTTGCTCACTTTGCCACTGGATTCAAGCAAGCCTGGCTGATGACGGCTGGAATGCCAGAAACCGGTCCTAGGATGCTTGTTTCCGGTCCAGGGAAGACATGGCTTGGCAGTTCGGGCTGGACTGTTCCCATGAGGCACAGGGTCAGACTGATTTGCATATGGCCATGTCTGAACTGGGGTGGTGGAGTGAGCTAAAGAATGATGATGGATTAAACCCAGATCAGTTGACTGGGGGTGAGTGTTTGATTGGCTCAAACGTTCCGTCCATCATCCCCTTTTGTATCGCTTTGTTCGCCCTAAGTTGGCGGGGGTATGCCCAGACGTGGGTCCCTTGCTCACTTTGCCACTGGATTCAAGCAAGCCTGGCTGATGACGGCTGGAATGCCAGAAACCGGTCCTAGGATGCTTGTTTCCGGTCCAGGGAAGACATGGCTTGGCAGTTCGGGCTGGACTGTTCCCATGAGGCACAGGGTCAGACTGATTTGCATATGGCCATGTCTGAACTGGGGTGGTGGAGTGAGCTAAAGAATGATGATGGATTAAACCCAGATCAGTTGACTGGGGGTGAGTGTTTGATTGGCTCAAACGTTCCGTCCATCATCCCCTTTTGTATCGCTTTGTTCGCCCTAAGTTGGCGGGGTATGCCCAGACGTGGGTCCCTTGCTCACTTTGCCACTGGATTCAAGCAAGCCTGGCTGATGACGGCTGGAATGCCAGAAACCGGTCCTAGGATGCTTGTTTCCGGTCCAGGGAAGACATGGCTTGGCAGTTCGGGCTGGACTGTTCCCATGAGGCACAGGGTCAGACTGATTTGCATATGGCCATGTCTGAACTGGGGTGGTGGAGTGAGCTAAAGAATGATGATGGATTAAACCCAGATCAGTTGACTGGGGGTGAGTGTTTGATTGGCTCAAACGTTCCGTCCATCATCCCCTTTTGTATCGCTTTGTTCGCCCTAAGTTGGCGGGGGTATGCCCAGACGTGGGTCCCTTGCTCACTTTGCCACTGGATTCAAGCAAGCCTGGCTGATGACGGCTGGAATGCCAGAAACCGGTCCTAGGATGCTTGTTTCCGGTCCAGGGAAGACATGGCTTGGCAGTTCGGGCTGGACTGTTCCCATGAGGCACAGGGTCAGACTGATTTGCATATGGCCATGTCTGAACTGGGGTGGTGGAGTGAGCTAAAGAATGATGATGGATTAAACCCAGATCAGTTGACTGGGGGTGAGTGTTTGATTGGCTCAAACGTTCCGTCCATCATCCCCTTTTGTATCGCTTTGTTCGCCCTAAGTTGGCGGGGGTATGCCCAGACGTGGGTCCCTTGCTCACTTTGCCACTGGATTCAAGCAAGCCTGGCTGATGACGGCTGGAATGCCAGAAACCGGTCCTAGGATGCTTGTTTCCGGTCCAGGGAAGACATGGCTTGGCAGTTCGGGCTGGACTGTTCCCATGAGGCACAGGGTCAGACTGATTTGCATATGGCCATGTCTGAACTGGGGTGGTGGAGTGAGCTAAAGAATGATGATGGATTAAACCCAGATCAGTTGACTGGGGGTGAGTGTTTGATTGGCTCAAACGTTCCGTCCATCATCCCCTTTTGTATCGCTTTGTTCGCCCTAAGTTGGCGGGGGTATGCCCAGACGTGGGTCCCTTGCTCACTTTGCCACTGGATTCAAGCAAGCCTGGCTGATGACGGCTGGAATGCCAGAAACCGGTCCTAGGATGCTTGTTTCCGGTCCAGGGAAGACATGGCTTGGCAGTTCGGGCTGGACTGTTCCCATGAGGCACAGGGTCAGACTGATTTGCATATGGCCATGTCTGAACTGGGGTGGTGGAGTGAGCTAAAGAATGATGATGGATTAAACCCAGATCAGTTGACTGGGGGTGAGTGTTTGATTGGCTCAAACGTTCCGTCCATCATCCCCTTTTGTATCGCTTTGTTCGCCCTAAGTTGGCGGGGGTATGCCCAGACGTGGGTCCCTTGCTCACTTTGCCACTGGATTCAAGCAAGCCTGGCTGATGACGGCTGGAATGCCAGAAACCGGTCCTAGGATGCTTGTTTCCGGTCCAGGGAAGACATGGCTTGGCAGTTCGGGCTGGACTGTTCCCATGAGGCACAGGGTCAGACTGATTTGCATATGGCCATGTCTGAACTGGGGTGGTGGAGTGAGCTAAAGAATGATGATGGATTAAACCCAGATCAGTTGACTGGGGGTGAGTGTTTGATTGGCTCAAACGTTCCGTCCATCATCCCCTTTTGTATCGCTGTATCCATTAAATGGCTGTTCGTTTGCAGAACCCTTAAAGAACTTGCTGTCTCTGTATCCATTTGTTAGGAATCTTCTACTTTTTTACCAAAAACATTTTCCTTATCAAATGCCCTATCCATAATTCTTGACTGAAACTCTTGACTGAAATAATCCATGCCTGCTCATGACTGTAAATGCACGTAAATGCACAGGTCGAAGTATCCATTTCAGGATCAATTAGGTTAGCCAATGCGTGCTCTTCATCTTTGAACATAGCCTTAGCTTTATTTCTACCCTCATCAGACCACTTATCCAGAAATGGTGCTATGTAGATAGAGGTTTGTCAAAACTTGATACTACAGCAGACAGCCATTTTACCACATCTGCCCCATTGACATTAAATCTTTTGCCTATTCAATCCAATTATTTACCTTCCTTAACAGTAGAAGCTATGCAAGGCACTGATGGATTCCTTGATCTGCTTTGTGCGGCTGCTGAGACCACTGAATCAGTCTCAACTTGATTTAGGACACATGGCAGGGCTGCATTTGTAGCCTTATATTTCTTTCCTGTTAATAAATTTACTGATGCTGTGGCCAGATTTACGATCATGAGAAGATCCTCTTTCCAGAGAAGGTCTAAATTGGAAATTGATGGAGCGCTCCTGTGAAATTTCCCTTTAAAGACCAACAAGAATATTCTACAGAAGAATCAAGTAGTTTGAGGCATTCAAAAGCCTGCTCTATAGATAAATGGAATCTCCCTATATCATGCTGAGGAGAAACCCTTGGTGTTGTCCCTGGACTGGCATCATCCGGAACTATAAATAATTTAATAAAAAATCTACATTTAGCAAATCAGGCTGGTCTCCGTTAAATGCATTATAAGTTAAAGTGGCTATTTTCCTCCACCCATATCCTCGTCATCACCATCCTGTGGATCATCAACATCTCCATCAGAAGTGTCTCCTATATTCCCTGTATCAATTACAACTTTCTTAGGAGAAGGGATGAGTTACGAAGGTGGTCCCGGCTCAGGAAGTAAAATCATCCTGTGCTTTTCTGAGTTGTAGTTCCACTGGTAGTGGAAATGAGAATGGCGGTTGCAGAGTGGACAGTGACGCAGGCTGAGACTGAGGGTGACCCATAGGTGGTATTCTTTTGATATAAATCCTTAATCATGTCTTGTAATGAATTGAACATTTGTGGAGGTACTTGAACTGTGCATTGTGAAGGCGGTATCCAGCATTTCTGCCTGATCTTGTGTTGAACCAGTCTTGGTGAATGCGCTTTATGCTCCTAACTTTGAGAAGACGTTTTCTTTTGATACTCCTCTATAAATATAAACATTGACTATTTAATTCCTCACGATCAGCTCTTTTTCCTTCATCCAAGTCATAATTATCGCTGAAGGTAGTGAGGGGCCCAAAACAAGTTTACCCCATTCATTTTTCTGCAGAAAAATTGAAGAGCAATGCTGAACAGAATTAAACGAGATTTAGAAGAAAGCTAGCTCCTGGTCCAGAAAGTGTTCTCTTTGTACTTTGGTGTAAATCCATTCAGTGGTTCTTAGAAAATTAAGGTTAAAAAACTTTGTATATTTCATGCTGTGGAGGATCTGCGGAATTGACAGATCTCAAGATAAGATAGAAATAAGTTTACAAAGATATAAGTTGGCAGGTTAGGGACACCCTGCCCCCTACCCCACTGGCCCTTGTGAGGAAGGGGTGGGGGGGGGGTGCTCAGGGACCCCACCTGGAGCTAAAAACAATTATTTGTAAAAAATGTTACTGCAAATTTGCAGACTCTGTGCTACATTTTTTTTTTTTTAAGCGCAGGCTCCCGTGCTTTAAAAAGAAAAAGTCCACAGGAGGGGCCAGGTGAAATCCATTTGTTAGAGGAGAGGAGGCCCTAGGGACTCCTGCCCCCGGGCCAGTTTTTTATTATTGGGGAAAGGGGAAGCGTGGCCCCCTCCTTAATCCTCTATTAGGCCCCAGGGACCCCTTAACCAGTACAGGTTTTATAATTAGCACCCCTCCCTGAGCATCTGTGAGGGCCCTGGGACACCCATCCCCGGGAGATAGATAGATAGATAGATAGATAGATATATATATATATATATATATATATTTTTTTTTGGGGGGGGTTATTTTGTGCCAGATGGAGAGAGACTGTATGGCTGCTGTCAACATGATGAGTTTGCCATCTCAGTTGTACTCCCTGCGAAACAACTGATCTTCCAGGGATTGCTGGAGAGGACTTAGGTTTAGCCTTGCATTCAGGGCATCTGAAAAACGTTGGACGAGGTGGAACCCTGGATAGAGGAGATCTGATGAGCTGCTGGATCAGGAGCCTTTGAAAAAAAGCTGACACTTCTCCCACACAGATGACATCCTCTCTTCTAAAGGAAGGAAAATGTTACTTACCCTGTAAGCATCTGTTTGTAGCGTGTAGTGCTGTGGATACACATGCTCTGCATGCTCCTGCTATCTAGCGTTTGGCTCGTATGTTAGCAAGTTGATTTTCTTCAAATAAAGTATTTTAAGCCACAAGATGCTCTGCAACTCCTCCCTTAGTTGACTATACGCATAGGCAGCAACTCCATGTTAGATTGCTTTTCACACAGAGGGTCAGAGCAGTATGGAGTGATAAGTACAGAAAGTATGGCGAACTTATGCATTAGTAAATGAAGAGAATTAGTAAAGGACGAGATCTGTGATCAGAGCCACATGCTTCTGGTGAGGAGGACAGGTGCATATGAATCTACAGCACTACACGCTACAAGCAGATGCTTACACTGTAAGTAACATTTTCACATGCACATGCAAACCATGTGTTGCTGCAGATACACATGCTATGCATAGACTAAAGGAGTATGCACTACAAGCAGCTTCTAGAATTTGTATGATGCAGATATCTGAAGTAGGGTCCTGGGGACAGTTTGGCCAACCATTGCCTGTGGCCCGGCTAAGATAGCCACATAATAATGTTCAGTAAAGGTCTGTGGGGCTGACCAAGTAGCTGCTTTGTATGTCAGCTAATATCATGTTCCCTAGAAAAGCCATGATTACCACTTTTTTTGTGTGTAGAGTGCACCTTGGGGGTAACAGGGATGGCTCTCTTGGCTTTATGGTACGAATTCTAGATGCACTTGACAATGCATCTGAAAATGCCAGCTTCAGAGATTGGCTGGCACTTGTGTGGTTTTACAAAGAGTATGAAGGACAAGTTACTTACCTTTAGTAACACTCTAATAACAGATTTCTCATCTTTTGAATATTTCCCAGGCATAAGACTGGATCCAATAGATTTTTCAGCACTATCTCGGCGCACCGGTAGGTGGCACCATGTGGTTCGTACAAACGCCATTCTACTCTGGAAATGACGTGCTGTACCTATATTAGGCACCATCCCTGTGCTCCGACGCCCACCGCTTTAGAAGCTGTCCACCCCCACAGATACAGAGCCCCAAAAGCGATACTGATCAAAAGCAGTGTGCAGATTCCTACACTTGGGATCATATTAACATGTTGAGTCCAATCACAGAACGGGGACGATGGAAAGGTCAGGGAGCAATCTGCGGTATGATAGAGTCTCTAGCAGAAAGTGCGCCTCCGAAGGTTAAGTTACTTGTTATTCTGAAAGAGACTTCTAGCCGCAGATGCCTCACCTTTAGAATGGATACCAAAGCAGTACCTATTTGGAGGTGGGTCTGTGAGTGGACTCACACCAGAAAGTCCTGCAGGATAGAGTGGGCAAAATGCCCTTCCCAGCGAACCTGACCGACCAGACAATAGTGGTTTATGAACATATGGAGGGAGACCCACATAGCTGCCTGGGAAATATCTAGGACAGGGACTCTGCGTGCCAATGCAACAATAGCAGCTTTGGCCTTGATAAAAAAAAAAAGCATGCAGTCCTTCTGGAGGCTGTATTTAGGCCCACGCGTAGCAGATCGTAATGCAGAGCACGATCCAGTGAGAGACAGTTCTCTTCTTCACTGCCATGCCTTTTTTTGCTCCAGTGAACCCTCCAAAGAGCTGATTGTCCACCCGGTGTTCTTCGGTACAATGTAAAAACTGAGGGCTCTAGTGAGTTTCAAGCGATGGAGCCTCTCCTCTTCCTTAGACGGGTGAGGTGGAGCATAGACTATCAGCAGAGTGATGGTGTGATAGACATGGCACAGTCAGAACTTTTGGCAGAAAGGAGGCCTGAGTCCACAAAACCAACTTGTCTGGAAAGGAGGAGGTGTATGGTGGAGTAACAGAGCCTGAAGCTCATTCACATGCCGTGCCGAGGTAATGGCGATGGGTAACACAGTCTTGACAATAAGGAGCCATAAAGGGCAGATGTGAAGCTGCTCGAACAGAGTGTGCATCAGATAAGTCTGGACCAGATTAAGGCCCCATTGGGGCATCACAAAGGGAGAAGAGGAGAACATGTGTTGCAGCCCCTTCATAAAAATCGCATCACAACCGGTGACTTAAAAAACGATAAGGGCTAACCATGCCCAAAGCCAAACCTTGTTGGACAAGAGAAAGAACAAATAAAAGAACGTCAGAAAACTTGTCTTGGAGGAGTCAATCTGCAGGTTGCCACACCAAATCACAAATTTATCCCAACAACAGGCCTATACAGTTTTTGTTGAGGGAGATCTGGCTGCAAAGATGACATCAACCACCTCCAGAGGAAACTGTCGCCGCTCAATCCACATGGGTGTATGTGGAGACTGATCGAGGGGGTGCAGAAACCTGCCCTACTACTGCAGGTCCTCCCGGTAGGGCAGCCTGATTATAGGACATATGCTCAAACCCAGGAGTTCTGGATACAATACTCTCTGTGCGCAATCCATACCCAGTATGAGGAGTTGGACCCAGTCGCTTCTGATCTTCAAGATTCGGGCAGGAGTGGTATAGGTGGAAAGGCATATAGGAGTCCAGATTTCCACTCTAAATGGAATGCGTCTCCGTGCGAGAGTCGCTTAGGAAACTCCAACAAGCAGAAGCAATGATATTGCATGTTCTCGGGGGTGGGGAAAGGATAAAGCCAAGGTTCTCCCCATTCCTGGAAAGACCTTGCGCCACCTACGGGTGTAACTGACACTTGTGATCTACTAGTTGCCAATGGCTCAGCTCATCCATCCTGGCATTCAAGGATCCTGCCACCAGGAAAATTCCTTGACGGTTGAGCTATTTGCAGAGGTACAAGGCCTCCTGCACAGGGTTGGTGACCCCTCCCTGCTCTGTTTTTGCAGTACCACATGGCGGTGGTGCGGTCCGTCAGCACCTGTATCAGCCTCTCTTTGTTGGATGGAAAGAAGGCTTTCAACGCCAAGCAGATGGTCCTCAGCTCCAGAAGGCTAATTTGGAGCCAAGATGCCACTAGAAACCACGGGTCTCTGATCTCCACCTCTTCTGGGTGGCCACCCCCTTCCCAAAGTCGACGGATTCGCTCTAGAGGCCAGTCTTCGTTGTTTTCCAAATCTTTAGGTAAGCATAAAACACACACAAAGTCCAAGCAGGATTCCACTCTCTCTCGCGCCACTCATTTATCCGATCTGGTGCAGTGAGTGGCGCCCTCCCTCTCGATCTCGCCCCTGAAGTCGTCCAACTTTGGAGCCGATTCCACAGCTGGTTCCGGCCCAACCCAAGTTTCCAGGGCCTTCAGCCACGCCACGCCAGATCGAAGAGTTCCGCACAGCCATGCTCTGGCTCTTTCGATCCCTGTTGACTCCCTTTGGCTCACCTTTGGGCACCGAGTTCTCGAACAGTATAAAGGGAGTAGGGCAACGGCTCGCCCCATGGGCCTCTCCCACAAAGCCTAAATTGTGGAGCCATGTGTAGGGTACAATCAAAACACTGGTGCTGACTACCCCTCAACCTCCCACATGCGGTGTCAGCCACATCGAGGGTGCAGCGGATGGTGGCAATGGAAATAGTTTTCCCCTTTGTTGCTATTTCCACCCATCTTTTCGCCTGTGGCTTGAGTGTGCTGTATGGACGACGAGGAAGTCAGTTGGAATGTGACCCCTGATGAAAACTGGGTGGTTGGGAGAAGGCTTTAACTTTTTCTCTATCTGTGACTCCTTGAAGGTGTTGGGGGCTGATTTGAGCATGCCCTTCAACACCGAGAGGAACTGGCTCTGACTTAAAGAGCTTTTCCATATGTAAATCATCTTCATTGTGGAGGACATGCATATCCACTTGATGGAACATGGCTGCCCATTGGATCATCTGGGGGAATCACCTAACACTGTGATGGTCCAGGTCTGGCTCCCCCAGAGGATTGAGATCAGAGTCCGAGGCATCAGGTCGAATGGTGCCTCATAAGGGTCTGCAGGGCTGAAGGGGCTGCCTTTCTCCTAGGAGAAATGGAGGGGGTCCCTCTGGCAGGGGACCCAGTGGAGGTGGTGGCCTGGGCGGTGTTGTCTGTCGTGGGGGAAGAGGAGGTAGTGGTGGAAGAGAAGGAGGAAGTGGAACATAGGAAAGGGGGATGATGCCCCGTCCTTGTGTCTCTTGGGCTTAGGAGCTGGAGGGTGCACCAAAGCCAGCTGTTCCTCAACAGTTTCTGAAGGGTTTGGCGGAAGGGGCTTTGTGGAGATTTTCCCCATCTAGTGATGGATGAACGGCTGCTTTTGCCTTGCATCCAGCTCCTCCTACAATTTCTGTAGGTTTGGTTGCTCAGAGTCGTCTGAGCCGGCTTTTGATGGAATCCTCTGTGCCAATGGTGTTTCGGGGGCAGTAGCAGCCTCAGAATTGACTGTGGCTTCGGGATGAAGGTTGGCCTCGGTGCCAACATCGAGGGTGTCTTCAGCTTTGAAGGTCCTCGAGGTTTGTGGAGGATCTTGGGGCTTGATGGCCGAAGAGGGTCGATGCCCGGAGAAGGGAGCAGCGTGGGCTCCGAAGCCTTTATTCGGTGCTGACCAGAGCATGAAGGCTTCAGAGGCCGCAAAGCTATGTGGTGGTGGGAGGGCTTGATGACTAATACTCTCGGGAGCTGTGCTCTGCCTCTGTGTGAGGCCTCCTGCTGGGCAATGGCTGATGGGGCAGAATTGCCCAAGGGCCTGTTGTACTCACCTTCTTCGATGTCTAGCTGAGCTTCTTATCCGAAGATATCAGGGGTGTCGTCGGAGGATTGCTGCTGCTTCTTCTTCTGGTGAGCCCACCTTCTTTCAAACCAAAACCTTGTTTCTCATAGAAACAGAGGGTCTTTTTCAAACCAAAGATGAGGCAGGCATGGAAAGTAAGGGTGTTGTGGTCAGGGGAGAGGCAGAGTTTACATACCTTGTGATAATCAGACTATCGGTATTTGGCATGGCCCTGGGGACAGGACTGGAATGGAATCCGTTCCATCACCCTGAGTGCATTATCTGTGGGGAATTCATCGAAGACAATGGGTACGCGGCTCCAAAGAGGGCCCGAGGGCCTACTGTTGGGAGTCGATGGTTAAGTCGGTCTCCAGAGGCTGTCGCTGAGAAGAGAGAGAATGATGAAGGTTTTCCCAATGATTAGAATAGAGTTTCATAATGTGGGCCAAGCAAAAGCCTGACGAATGCAATGAAACGCTGTGTCCCGTTAATTCAGGTCCAAACCCGATTGCAGGAAAAAACAATTTAACTTGGAGACGGTGCCCATGCGCATTGCTGAGGGAGGAGCCACAGTATATCTCAAGATTTTCTTCAAAGAAAAACAACTTGCAAATGGCCAATCCCAACACAAGATTGCAGAAATATACAGAGCATTTATACCAAGAGTAACACATGCTACAAACACATTGTTCCTTGTATGGCGTCAAAGGTTGCCCCCTTATAAGAGAGAAATTGTACGTAGTTTGCAACAGATTTCTGTTGTTGTGGCAGATGCAAGTAGCAGTGCAAAGTCAGCAGACCATCCACATTCTACGGTCTGAACAGAGAAAGATATACATGGGAAGGGTAACACTTTCATCTGAGTGGAAGAATCAGCTGTATTTTTTTTTCTTCAACATTTCAAATGCTCGCCCTCCTACCCCCCCCCCCAACCTTTTACAACTGGATATGATGTGAAACAGGAAACTGCTAAAGACGGCTCAAGTGCACGTGTCATTACCCTTTAATAATCAAGGTTCTACCTATCAATTTTTGATTGACATACATGATTTGTTAATATCACAACATTAATATGGTCCAGTAAGTGCACCAGTGACACAGAGGCCAGTAATCACAGGTGGGTAGCAGTGAATGTCAGTGAAGAATGCCTGCAGCAAGCACGTCAAAGTAAGCCATTCGGACGTGCTTGAAAACACACTTCTGACACTGAACAAGTCGCGCTAAGCAGTGCAATCATGTCACGTACCCTTAATGAATGATGTTGATGATGCCAAATAGAGAGACTAGCATATCCCTGCAATGACCAGATTAACAATGGAGTTTTCCTGCATCGGCAGGCACATTTTTCCTATTGCAAAAGCCTACTTATGAATTAAAGTCACATTTAGCATATCTGTTTGCTTGGGGAGCAAATAGAGAAAATATCCACAAACTGTTTCAATATTTATAAGTCAAAAGGGTAATTCATTGATGGATAGAGCGTTTTGATCAACATACTCCATTTCTGCCCGGACAGTAGTTGAACCAGTTCTGGTAATTAAACAATTTCTCTCTCATGGGAGAACAAAGGGCTTTATCCAGATCTCTAACAAAGGCAGGGAAGAGTTAATTACAAGCAATCCATCAACACTAATTTTGGAATGTGGGAGAAGAGGGTGGGCAGCAACAGCAGAATGGGACTACAGTAGTTGGCATGCTTATTGCAACCATGACTGTGGGGTGCGGTAAGCCTTCAACAACGATCTTCTCAAAGTTATGGTGTCTTCAGTTATTGCAAGTTGGGAAATAACCAGTATGACTGGGTCTCTGGATAGTGGAGAGCACGGGAGGTTCTCATTTCCACAGGACAGACCCTTGAAGGGAACACAGTGTCATTTCACAGCTCTGGAGTCCTGTCACTTTGAAAGACTGTCAGGACAAGGGGTTGCCAGGATTGTTTTTCATTAACTAAAATGACGTGCTGCAAAAAAAATAGACTGTTTTTACTGCAAGAACATTATTGAGGCATTCTTGAGTGACTAATGACCACTATAACAAAAGCTTTCAGAAACCAACTTAACGTTGTGAAGATCAGAACTAGAATATCCTGCTACCTACTCGCCTGAGTAAATGCACTGGGGCCTTACCAAAGCCCAATTAGAATGGCAAACTGATTTGGGAGTTGCACTAGACGACAAGGTGTGGAGCTACTGTTGTGAGGTTACTAAACAAGTGTCACTAAATGATAGATACCGGCTAATTCATTTTAAATTCCTCCAAAGGGTATACTACACTCCTGAGCGGCTACTTAGATATGGGCTACGGGACTCTGCTGCTTGCGAGAGATGTGGAATGGACCCTGCTGGGTTTATGCATCTTGCCTCGGTGTGCCCCGGTATAGCTAACTATTGGGAACAAATCTTAAAATTACTGAGCGAAATTTGCGGCCTGGAACTCACACTAAACCCATTGATGGCCTTGTTGGGGTATACATGGAAGTTGCCCAAGGATGTTCGTAGACTAATTGACATGCGATTATTGCTTGCCAAACGTAGGATTGCTATCAGGTGGCCCGATCCCTACAATTTGATTGGTCTAGGGACATGATATACTGCAATACCCAATCCGAACTATACAGCGAGCTACTTCCACCGCTGAATCGCCCTAAGAACTTCTGGGGCCTGTACAAACAATACCTGGTGGGAAAAGAAACAGGGGAAGCGGAGGGAGAAAGGGTTAAAGATAAGGAGTTAATGACTTGAACTTGCTCGCATAAATGGTGCAGTTATTTTAGATAAGACTTGTACAGCTGGAAATGTGATAATAATCCCTCTGCTATAGACGTAAAATATTGCTAACTCGCAAGAAGCAATGCATTATTTGTGAAATGATTGTATACCTGTGAAGAATGCCTCTTACTGCTATCTTTGTCAACGATGCACACTGTAACTAATTTTTTCTCTGCACTGTATGTACCTTGGCATCTTGTTTAATAAAAAATTAATTTAAAATTAAAAATTAAAAAATGCACTGGAGCCTTGATGCTTTGCCTTTGTAGTCAAGAACTGGAAGTGCTTCTCAAAGGTCAGAGCTCCAGAAGCTCCAGGGATACAAAAGACATAAAAGGGCATCTCTGAAGAATACAGCAAGACCAGCAGGACTGGACTTGTGGTTGTGGCCCTAAGGAAGGGGACCTTGAAAGAGGACTCAATGGGCCCATACAACTAGATTTTGACAGTGGCCCTAAGGAAGCAGGGTGTAGAAAGATCTCACTCCCCCTGGGATCTTTAACCGGAGTCCCACAAGACTTGGAAGATTAAGAGCACTGCAATCAATCAGCCAAAACATATTCAACCATGGGACAAAGTATGAAGACGAATTTTATGTTTTTATCTGGAAACAGATGAGCAGTCTCCCCAAGAATCTGAAACCTGGGTGCCCTCAGAAGAACACTGTGGAGTGCATGAGTGCACCAGCCAGAAGTTATCTAACTCTTCCCTTGCTTCTCCAGCCTTTGTGTAGAACAAGTAGTCTGATGGTAACTATATTTCATTTATCAGGCAAGACTGGCCTTTCCTGGCAACTTTTGGGAAAGCGGTTACAGTAACTTTTACATTTACAACCATATTGTTTCTCCTATGTGTCTATTTCATTAGGCATTCATATCTCCTGACTCCTTTATCTAATATTTCTCATGTTGGTCTTGTTTTAATAATTACATTATTTTCTTGTACAAAACTAGTTTGGGCATTTTTTTAGTTTGTTTCTTGACTTTTGTGTTGGCTTGGTACAGCTTAAGAACTTACCTGTAACTGCAGTTCCCCAGTATTGGTATCTTACATAGATTCACATGCTTGAATCATTCCCTGGCGTCGAATTGGAGTCCCACGGTACCGTAATAAAGCAGTATGTATCACTATCATAGGCTTTATGGCAATGAAAAAGTCAATTTAATAGCCTATGTCCTTTTTACAAAAGGACCAAACTTGAACTATAATCAATCAGGGGGACACAACTCTCTAGAACACTCCCAACAGAGGTTGAGTCCCCCAGATTTTGAAACACAAGTGTGAATAAATAATCCTGAGCTATGATGGGAGACTCTCTGTGGAGGAGGGTGGGTCGCATATGAGTCTATGAAAGATACCAATACTGGAGAACTGCAGTTACTGGTAAGTAACTTATTTTCTACTCCAGTATTGGATCTTTCATAGATTCACATGCTTGAATCAGAATAGCAAGCAGTTACCGTATTTGTATATCTTATAGTATTAGCTCAAATAGGGGATGGTGGGTAGAAAATATATGCATAACATTCATATGCAATTTAATAAATTAATATATACATATATATTTATATCATACATAAACATTTACATAAATACATAAGTAAACACATGGAACCACAAGAGGCTCCTCTTATTGAAATAAGAGGTGTAGTAAAACCTGTCCAACCGCTCCATCACTGTGCTGTGCTGATTCCAGGTAATAATGCTGCACGAGTTATATGCGCACTCTTCCAAGTCACAGCACAACATATCTTCTCCAGAGGCACTTCCGCAAAAAAAGTAGTTAAGATGGAAACTGCCCTAGTTGAGTACACCCTGGTTTTCCCTCAGAGGGGCTTGCCAGCCTTTTAGTGGCAGAACAGGATTGCAGCTAAAATTAATCGAGCGATGGTTGCCATCGTGACTGGAGCACCCGTACAAGTGTGTCCATCTGAGTCCAACAGTTGGTTGGTTCTCATAAGCTGTTTAGCGCAATGCAAGTAGAATTTAGATATATCATAGCGTCTGAATAGACCTCTCAGCTGGTGATGTTAGATTGTGGAAGAAAGTCCAAAATATTATAGGTTCATTGAGGCAAAATCTGAAGGAACGTTGGGACAAATCTTTGGATTGGTTCTGAGAAGTACTAAATTGCGGAGGTTCAAGAAAGTTCTTGAGTTGAGAAAGCCTGCATCTTCTCAAGCCTCCTGGTCAGAGTGAGCGATAGTAACAAGGAGACCTTCCATGTGAGAAATATGAGGTGTGCTCTGTGAATTGGTACGAATGAGCTCTTCATGAGTTGAGATAGAACTATGTTCAGGTGCCAGTTCGGGGAAGGAGAACTTACTGGAGGAAAAAACTCAGAATAATTCTTTCATGAACTGTTTGATGAGTCTGCAAGAGCAGAAAGAGAGAAAATGTGATGAGCATCTATATCTTGATATTGCTACAAGCCGTACCTTACCAACTGTAACTGAGCTAGCGAGGGGAGATAGGGTAGTTATCTGGCAGATTATGCTAGTAGAGGATGTAGGTTTCATTTCTGGAGCCATAGACAGCAACGTTTCCATTACATTTTACATGTGTTTATGGTGGCTTCTGCCTTGATTTGGAGAGAATAAATCTGCAGTCCTGAGGAACATTGAGATCTTTGAATTCATAGAATTTAGAAGCTGTGCGCATACCACGAGAGAAGTCAGGTCAGGATGAAGGACCTGGCCTTAGTTCATCGTCAAAAGTTTATGGGATGTTGGAAGGTGAATGTGGTTGTTTTCCGACAGCAGGAGAAGCTTCGTGAACCAATGCTGCATGGGCCACCTGGGGGCTATCAGGATGAGATGACTCCACTCTGCTTTCCTGTTGCTGAGAACCTTTGGTATTAAAGGTATTAGGAGAAAAGGTAAGCATAGATCCCGGAACATCTGTCGAAAGGTATTCCCCCATGATCCTGGATGTGGATGACAACTTGCATAGAATTGGCATTTGCGGGTTTCATTTGTTGCAAAGATATCTAGAGCCAGTTTGCCCCAGACCGAGAAGATCATATTTAGCGCCGAACGATCAAACATCCATTCGTTGAGACTGCTTCATAGCATGCTGGTGGTATTGTCTGTGCGAACTAACACCGAAGACTCTGCTATCATTGGCAGGAAAGCTTGGAGACTTGAGTCAGATGGCTTTGAGCTCCAGGCGATTGATATGCATGCTCTTTTGGAGTAGAGACCACTTTGCTTGAATTTGCAGGTTCTGTAGATGACCGCCCCAGCTCTCCAGGGAGGCATTCGTAGTCATTACGAAGTGAGGTATTTGAGATAAGAGCATGAGGTCTTCTGACAGGTGGGAGGTCTGGGACCACCGGGCTAGAGCTTTCATCATACCTGTGTGAAGATCACCAGACCCTTGAATGATTCTTTTGTTTGGATCAATTGTTTTTGTAGCTGTTTCTGTAAAACTCTAATTTTCAGTCGTGCAAGAGGGATCATATTGATCGCTGAGGACATGATGCCCAGAAGCTAATTGATTGAACAGATGCACTTTTTTTTTTTTTTGAGAGCCAGTTCCTAGAGTCTTCATTGTGTGTCTTGGGATAGAAAGGTTTTGTCTTGGACAGTATCTAGTGTTGCGGACTAGGAACAGAGTCTTCGTGGACGGAGGAGCTGATGATCTTTGATAATTACAAACAAAAATGGGGGGAGACGGAGGTAGTGGTTAGGTTCACCCTCCAAAGTACATGTAGGTAACAAAGAATCTGTAGATGACAGATCCAAGAACCTAACCAAAGGGAAAAAGGTGGGGGTTCCGCTAGATGTGCGAAACACAACCCCGAATCTGGGAAAACTAAGGAAAATGCTACTTACCAGTATGCATCTGTTCTTGGCATGTAGAGCTGCAGATTCACACACTATGCATAGATCGCCATCTGGTGTTGGGCCCGGATGTTTGCACTTTGTTGTTGTATTGGAATAAGTCTTTGGAAGTCACGAGATAGGTGACTCCTCCTCTGGACAATAGTGCGCATGGGCATCGACTCCATCTTCAAATTGTTTTTTCGCCAAGAAGGGAAATGATGGAGTTTTGTGAGAAACAGAAAGAGATGTCCATGTATGTTGTATCTAATTAAGATAATACTGGAACAGATAAAGGTAGCCGGGGAGGTGGGTGGGCGTGTGTGAATCTGCAGCTCTACATGCCAAGAACAGATGCATACTGGTAAGAAGCATTTTCCGTTCGAGGCATATGAGCTGCAGATCACACACTATGCATAGATTGCATAGCAGTACTTTCCTTCAGCGGCGACCACCAGTATCTGTTGCAGTAGTCTGAAATAGTGTTTTGAGTACAGCCGGGCCCACAGTAGCTTGTTGTTTTGCCTGCACATCTACACAATAGTGTTTTGTGAATGTGTGCGGTGTAGACCATGTAGCTGCTTTGCAGATGTCATCTAAGGGAATGTTCCCTAAAAATGCCATGGAAGCCCCTATTTTGCGGGTAGAGTGGGCTTTAGGGGGAATAGATAGTGTACGTTTTGCTTTGTGATAGCAAATTTGTATACATTTGACAATCCACCTTGCAATCCCAGACTTTGATATAGGATTGCCTTTATGTGGTGGTGAGAAGGATACAAAAAGTTGTTTTGCGAAAAGGTTTTGTTGCACAAGTTACTACTTGTGTAACGATATATCTGTAAGAGACATTAGTTAGTGATAGATTCCTTACCTTAGAATATCCCCAGGCGTCAGACTGGATCCGGAAAGTTTTTCGTTAGCAGTACCCCTGCGCGTCAGTAGGTGGCGTTGTGTGGCTCCACGTCCGTCGCTGGCGTCGTAAGCGCCGAGATGACGTCACGGAGACTACTTAGGCGCCACCCATGCGCGCTGACGTCAGTTCTGTACACGACTTTCCGCGCCAGGAACGCAGAGCCATGCAAGAAACTGACCATTGGTGCCATGAAACTAGGGCCCTGAAAGGGATGACCTTAACCCTAGAAATCAGTTCGCAGAACGGGGAGGATGGGTGGGGCGGTAAGGAATCTATCCCTAACTAATGTCTCTTACAGATATATCGTTACACAAGTAGTAACTTGTGCATCTGAAAGAGACACGTTAGTGATAGATTCCTTACCTTAGAATAGATACCCCAGCAATACCAACCCCGGTGGAGGGTCTGCGAATGGATTACACCAGAAAGTCACGGAGAACAGAACGGCCAAAGAAGCCGTCTCTCCGGACATTACTGTTAAGGCAGTAATGCTTGGTAAACGTGTGCAGCGAGGCCCACGTAGCTGCCTGACAAATATCCTGCAAGGGGACGCAGCGTCCCAAGGCAGTAGTGGCTGCTGTCGCCCTGGTGGAATGGGCACGCAGCCCCACAGGAGGCTCCTTCGTAGCCAACGAGTAACAGGCTTTGATGCAGAGAATGACCCACCGAGAGATGGTCTGTTTGTGCACAGCCCGACCTTTTTTGACGCCGCGTAGCCAACAAAGAGCTGGTCCTCCACCCGGAACTGTCGAGTGCGCTTCAGGTAGAACGAGAGCGCAAGTTTTGGGTCCAGACGGTGGAGCCTCTCTTCCTCTTTTGAGGGATGCGGAGGCGGAAAGAAGGTGGGCAAAGTGATGGTCTGCCCGATGTGGAAGGGCGTGACAACCTTTGGCAAGAAAGAAGGACGGGTCCTTAAAACCACCTTGTCCGGATGAACAGAAAGGAAAGGAGGTTTGGAAGAAAGAGCCTGGAGCTCACTAACTCTTCTGGCAGAGGTGATAGCTACCAGGAAAGCCGTCTTGAGAGTGAGAAGACGCAAAGGACAGGTATGAAGGGGCTCGAAGGGAGCGCACATCAGATATGTCAAGACAAGATTTAAATCCCATTGAGGCATAATGAACGGCATGGGAGGAAACGGGTGCGTAATGCCTTTCAGGAAACGGTTAACAACCGGAGATTTAAACAAGGAAGGCTGATCTGGAAGCCTGAGAAAGGCGGAGATGGCCGAAAGATAACCTTTGATAGTGCCCAGAGCAGAGCCCTGCTGGGCCAAAAAAAGAAGGAACAGAAGGACTTCGGAAAGCGGGGCAGAAAGGGGATCCACAGCCTTAGCTGTGCACCATGCCACAAACTTGTTCCACCTGCAGGCGTATATCAATTTAGTGGAGGGCCGCCGGGCTGCCAGAATGACATCACAGACTTCGGGAGGAAGATCGAAAGCTGTCAACTGTCGCCGCTCAATCTCCACGCATGGAGGTGGAGGCTGGACAGGCTCGGGTGGAGGACCGTCCCCTGCTGCTGAGACAGAAGATCCTCCCGAAGAGGCAGTCGTATCGGGGGATCGAGCGCCATGTTGAGTAGCTCGGGATACCAGTATCTTTGTGCCCAATCTGGAGCCACAAGAATGACTTGGGCCCGGTCGCGCCGAATCTTCTTCAGCACTCTGGGCAGAAGTGGTATAGGCGGAAAGGCGTACAACAGACCGCAACTCCACTCGCGACGAAAAGCGTCGCCGAGCGAGTGCCACCTTGGAAATTCCAACGCGCAGAACTGATGACATTGCGCGTTCTCTTCGGTGGCGAATAGATCTAACCAAGGCCCTCCCCACTGCAGAAAGAGACCTTGCGCCACGTCCGAGTTCAGACGCCATTCGTGATCCATCAAGCACCGGCGGCTGAGTTTGTCCGCCCTGGCGTTCAGAGAACCTGCCAGGTGTTGAACCACCAAGGTAATGCCTTGACGTTCCAGCCAAGTCCAGAGGCGCAGAGCCTCCTGACATACGGTCCACGACCCCACCCCGCCCTGCTTGTTGCAATACCACATGGCGGTGGTGTTGTCCGTGAACACCTGCACTACACTTCCCCGGACAGAGGGAAGGAATGCCTTCAGTGCAAGCCGGATCGCCCGAAGCTCCAAAAGATTGATATGGAGCCGGGACTCCGCCGGAGACCAGAGGCCTCCGATCTCCACCTCTCCCAAGTGGCCACCCCATCCCAGGAGGGACGCATTCGTCACCACTGTGTGCTCCGGTTGGGGAAGGGGGAGGGATCTGCCATTGACCCAATCGCGATTCGTGAGCCACCACTGCAATTGTCGTGCAGTGCCCTCCGAGATCTGGACATGATCGGACAGGTCGCCCTGATGCTGTGCCCACTGGAACTTCAGGTCCCACTGCAGAGCCCGCATATGCCATCTGGCATGTTGCACTAGCAGGATGCAGGAGGCCATCAGGCCCAGGAGCCGGAGGGTCATCCTGACTGAAACCCGGGATAGAGGCTGAAAGATCGGAATCATAGCCTGAATATCCCGGACTCGCTGCTCGGGAGGATAAACCCGAAACAGTGTCGAATCCCGAACCGCTCCGATGAAGGGGAGCTTCTGAGAGGGACTCAGGTGCGACTTCGGCAAGTTGATGGAGAACACCAGCAAATGCAGGAGGTCGGCCGTAGTCTGGAGGTGGGTGACGACTGCCTGGGGCGAGCCCGTCTTCAACAACCAGTCGTCGAGGTAGGGGAAGACTGACACCCCTGATCTGCGCAGATGAGCTGCGACCACCGTCATCACCTTCGTGAACACCCGAGGGGCGCTGGTAAGGCCGAAGGGGAGCACGGCAAACTGAAAATGCTCCTGGCCTACCGTGAACCGCAGGTAACGCCGGTGGGCCGGCAGGACGGGGATGTGAAAATATGCGTCCTGCAAGTCCAACGCTACCATCCAGTCTCCAGGGTCGAGGGCAGCCAAGACCTGAGCTAGAGTCAACATCTTGAACTTCTCCTTCCAGAGGAGGCGATTGACGTTCCTGAGGTCCAAGATGGGGCGCAAGCCCCCCTTGTCCTTCTTGGGGACCAGAAAGTAGTGGGAATAACAACCACTCCCTACGTCTGGCCCAGGAACACGCTCGATGGCCCCCTTGGCCAAGAGGGCCGTGACTTCCTGCCGGAGAAGTGCCAAGTGGTCCCCCGACATGCGGTGGAACTGAGGCGGCATGGCTGGAGGGGTGGACTGGAAGGGAAGGGCGTAACCCTTGCGGATGATCTGCAACACCCACTTGTCCGAAGTGATAGCGTGCCAGTGGGAGAGATGAAGGCGGACCCTGCCACCCACTGGCGTGGGGTGCCCCACAAGGCTCTGATTAGGAAGGTTTGGAGGCCGAAGCGGCGGGGGCGGAGGTGGACTGACCCCCACGCTGATTCCCAGCTCCGCCCCTGCGGAAGCCGCGACCGCGCTGAGGCTGGTTCTGCACAGGCTTGTTGAAAGAACGTGCCTGGGCGCCCCACCCGTTGCCACTAAAGGAACGAAACCCAGGAGTGGCTGGGCTTTTCGTGGAAAGACCTAAGGACTTGGCCGTGGCCCGCGAGTCCTTAAAACGCTCCACTGACCGCAGCCCCAAGCTGGCCGAAGAGAACAAACGTTTACCGAACTGTTCCAGCTTCTTAGAGTCCTTATCCGGCGGAGCCGTGGGAAAGGCACTCTGCGACGTCGAAGCTTGGATGACCAGACTCTCAGGCGTAGGATGAGTGGTCAAAAAAGCGGGGTCACCCGGCGCCGGGCGATGACGCCTGGCGACATTCTTATCCACAGGGGCCCCAGTGGATGGCCGCGACCAAGTGCCCAGCAAGACGTCGGTAAGGGCGTCGTTAAACGGGAGCAGGGGCTCCGACGAGGTGGTCGCCGTCTGGAGCACCTCAGTAAGGAGGTTAGTTTTGAGGGCCACCATAGGGAGATCAAGGTTGAGGACCTCAGCTGCCCGACGGAGCACCATTGTGTAGGAGGCGCCCTCCTCCATAGTAGGCGGGGGAGAGGCAAACCCCGGGTCAGAAGAGACGTCGAGCTCGCCGGCGTCCTCCAAGGCGTCCGCCCAGTCCTGCTCGGAGTCACACTGACGGGCGAGAGGGTCCTCGGACCCCTCCCAGTCGTCCTCCACCTCCGCCGCCGGTGGTACCGACCGCGGCGGCGGGGCAGGAGCCGGAGAGGGAACATACGGCGTCGGAAACGGCGCCGAGTACGGCGCCGGTTGGGGCCGAACCGGCGCCGTGCCCCAATGCGGATCCCAGGTGAGAACAAAATGGTCCTGGAACCTGGGTAATGGCGGGATGAAAGGCACCCACTGCAGGGCCGGAGGCGGCGCAGGGGCCGGCGCAGGGGCCGGCAGCGTTGGACCTCGTGGCGCCGTGGCCGGAGCCACCGGCGCAGGATCCTGTGGCGCCGAAGCTCGATCCGCCGGCAGTGCCGGCGGTCCAACAGGATCCAGACACGGGACCGCGGGGCCCGAGGGCGCGCCGGCGGGAGCCCGAGGCCTAAAAAGGCGGTCCATGGTAGCAAGAAATTCTTGCACCTGTGCGGGAGTCACCGACGGACCCGGGTAAGGCGGGTAGGCCGCGGTACTCTCGAGCTCCAAAGGAGCCGCAGGGGCAAGGCCCCTGTCCCCCTCAGCCGCATCCGAGGACCGGCGGGGGGACGTCGGAGAGCGAACACGCTTCTTCGACTTCTTTTTGTGTCGTCTCGTACCCGAATCCGAGGGTGAAGACCTGGAGCCCGAGGAGCGATGGCTGTGGCCCCGCGAGCGTTCTCTGGAACGGCCTCTGGACCGGGAACGGCTCGGGGACGAGTGCCGGACCTCCAGCAGTTTCCGGCGCCGCTCCCGCAAGGCCTTCGGGGCCATGGTCCGACAATCCGGACAAGACCGAGAGTCGTGGTCGGTCTCCAGGCAGTAGAGGCAGACATCGTGGGGGTCCGCCACCGACATGTTGCGACAGCAGGCCCCACAAGACTTAAATCCAGGCATCCCTACGTGCACCAGGAAACCAACTGGAAAAAGGGAGACAAAAGTCTCAAAAGAGATAGTCAAAAAGTGACTAGGGTACGTGCTCTAACCGGATCTGCGCTTTCTGGCACGGAAAAAGAAAGAACTGACGTCAGCGCGCATGGGTGGCGCCTAAGTAGTCTCCGTGACGTCATCTCGGCGCCTACGACGCCAGCGACGGACGCGGAGCCACACAACGCTACCTACTGACGCGCAGGGGTACTGCTAACGAAAAACTTTCCGGATCCAGTCTGACGCCTGGGGATATTCTAAGGTAAGGAATCTATCACGAACGTGTCTCTTTCAGATCTGTCAATACAGTAAAGGAGTGCTCTTTTCACGTCTAGTGTATGAAGAGCTCTTTCTGCTACTGTTTGTGGTTGCGAGAAGAACACTGGCAACTCAACAGATTGGTTGAGATGGAAGGGAGAAATAACTTTAGGAAGGAATTTGGGATTTGTCCTGAGAACCACTATGTTATGATGGAGTTGTAAAAATGGTTCTTGAATAGTTAGTGCCTGTAACTCACTGACTCTTCTGAGAGATGTGATGGCCACAAGGAAAGCAACTTTCCATGTAAGAAATTGGAGCTCACATTTATGTAGAGGTTCGAATGGAGGACCCATTAATCTAGTGAAGACGATGTTTAGATTCCACACTGGAGAGGGTGGTACCCTGGGAGGAGTTATTCTTTTGAGGCCTTCCATAAATGCTTTAATGGCTGGTACCTTGAACAATGACAAATGTTGTCTATTTTGTAGGTAAGCTGCTATGGCAGCGAGATGCAATCTAATTGATGTGTATGCTAGATTACATCTTTGAAGATGCAGCAGGTAACATATGATGTGTTGAATGGACGCATCTAGAGGATTGATTGTGTTATTGGTACAGTATATAACAAATCTTTTCCACTTGGCTGCATAGCAGGCTCTAGTGGTGGGGCGCCTAGCTTCTCTGATAACGTTCATACAATCAGGTGGAAGATTGAGGTAACCAAATTCTAGGACTTCAGGAGCCAGATCGCTAGATTGAGCTGTGCTGGATCTGGATGTCTGATCTCTCCACGGTTCTGTGTTAAGAGTTGTGGGGAGAGGTGTAGTTTTTGGTGCGGGACTACGGATAGTTCCAGCAATGTTGTGTACCATGGTTGTCTGGCCCATGTTGGAGCAACTAGAATCAGTGTTAGTGACTGTTCTTGCAGCTTGCGCAAATCTGCCTGACCAATTCATCCATATCGCATTGCCTTTGGACAATGGGTGTGGATATCTGGCGGCGAAGCTTGGGCATTTTGTGTTGTAATGTGTGGCGAAGAGATCTATCTCTGGATGCCCCCACATTTGGAAAAACGGTTGAAGAACTTGTGGGTGAAGTTCCCACTCGTGAATCTGTTGTGTTTGACGACTTAACAGATCTGCCATCTGATTCTGAATTCCTGGAAGATGTTGGGCTAAAAGGAATATGTTTTGAGGAATAGCCCACCTCCATATGCTCTGAGCTAGTTGAGAGAGCTGCAGAGAGTGTCCTCCCCCCCCCCTGTTTTTGTAAATACATTGCTGTGATATTGTCCGTCCGGACTAAGACAGCTTTGCCTGATATCTGTTTCTGGAATGATTTTAATGCCAGAAAGATTGCTAGTAACTCCAAATGATTGATGTGGAGTAGCTTTTGCTGAGGTGTCCATGTGCCCTGTATGGTGTGATGTAGTAGATGAGCTCCCCATCCGGTGAGCGATGCGTCTGCTGTTAGCACAATCTGTGGAACCGGCTCTAGGAACGGTCGCCCTTTGGAAAGGTTTTGGGTGTTCCACCACTGTAGAGAGCGATGTGTGCGGCCGTCCACCAACACCAGATCTGTTAGCTGACCTAGAGCTTGGTTCCACTGACGTGCTAAGCATTCCTGTAAGGGGCGCATCTGGAGTCTTGCATGCGGTACTATGAATATGCAAGAGGCCATCATTCCTATTAGTTGCATAAACACTCGAGCTGGAAGTGAGTGTTGCGGCTGGAATTTTGTTATAAGGGCTTGCATGCTTGCTATCCTGGCTGGATTGGGATATGCAAGGCCTTTTGAGGTGTCGATTGTGGCACCTAGATATTGTTGGATGTGGGACGGTTGGAGGCGAGACTTTGTGAGGTTTATTGTAAACCCTAAGTCGTGAAGTAGTTGGATTGTGGTGTGTGTGTGATTTACACACTGGGTATGCGACTTGGCTTTTATGAGCCAGTCGTCCAAGTATGGGAAGACGTGAATTTGTTGTCTTCTTAAGTGGGCTGCTACCACTGCCAGACATTTTGTGAAGACTCTGGGTGCTGTGGTGACTCCGAATGGGAGAACCTTGAACTGATAATGTTGACCGTCCACTACAAATCGAAGATATTTTTTGTGAGCCGGGTGAATGGGAATGTGGAAGTAGGCGTCCTTGAGATCTAAGGTGGCAAGGAAATCGCCTTCTTTGAGTAGAGGAAGGACTTGTTGAAGAGTGACCATATGAAAATGGTTTGATTGTATGTAGAGGTTTAATGGTCTGAGGTCCAGGATGGGCCTGAGGGTTCCGTCCTTCTTTGGAATGAGAAAATACAGTGAGTAAACCCCTGTGTTTTGCTGATGCAGGGGAACTGGTTCTATTGCATGTTTTTGTAGGAGGGAAAGCGTTAAATGCTCTGTTGACATTGGACGCTGTTTGGGTGGTATGTTTGGGGGAGTTGAAGTGAGTTCCAGGCAATAACCGGATTGGATAATTTGTCTCACCCACCTGTCCGTGGTAATGGTGTTCTAGACAGGTAGGAACTGTAGCAATCTTCCCCCGACCGGAGTGTAATGGTCTGGGGGGAGTGGAGGGAAGTCATTGTTTGGAGGTGGAGGCAGTACGAGTATTGATGGTTTTGCCTCTACCCTTGTTGTTATTGCCCCTGTAGCCTCCTCTGTAATAACCTCTGGTAGATGAGGTCTGGGTGGAACTTTTATAGGACGTGGAGGAGTTATCAGTGGTAAAACCTCTAGAGGTGCCCCTATAAGAGGAGCGACGAAAGGAACTTCTGGGAGTTTGCGATTGCAAAGCTCCCATTGATTTGGCCGTATCAGTATCTTTTTTCATCTTTTCTAAAGATGAATCCACACTAGGTCCAAATAAATGTTCCTGGTCAAACGGTTGGTTTAATATGGCAGTTTGAACCTCGGGTTTGAACCCTGAAATACGCAGCCACGCATGTCAACGCAAAAGGACACTGGTATTAATAGCTCGGGAGGCTGTGTCTGCAGCATCCAGAGCACATCGAATGGAGGTATTGGTTATAATTTTGCCTTCCTAGATGAGATCATTAGCCCTTGTTTTATATTGATCTGGAAGGTGTTGTAGTAGGGTCTGTAGTTCGTCATAGTGTGCCCTATCATACTTAGCCAGCAAAGCCTGTGTGTTGGCAATTCTCCATATGTTGGCTGCTTGGGACGCTGTTCTTTTACCAGATGCGTCCAACAGTTTTAACCCCTTATCAGGAGGTGGAGCATCGCCTGAGGTTTGAGAGTTAGCCCTTTTCCTGGCGTTGGAAACTACCAAGGAATCTAAGGGAAGTTGTCCTTTAATGTAAACAGGGTCAGCTGGGGCAGACTTGTATGTCTTTTCTACTCTGGGGTTAATGACTCTAGCCCTTACAGGATCTTTAAAGACTTCAGGAGCGTGTTTGATTACCCCTTTTAACATTGGGAGAATAGAAGTGGACCTTTGAGATGGTGCAAAAGTGTCCATAAGGAAGTCTTCTTCTATAGGGTCTGTGTGTAAATTTACACCGTGGTATTCTGCAGCTCTATGTATGAGCTGAGTGAACCCTATAGTGTCCTCTGGAGGGGATGGTCTAGATGGGTAGATATCTTGTGGTGTATCAGGAACATCTGGTGTGCCAGAATTGTCCCATGGGTCATTTGGGATATTAGGATGACTAGGTTCTCCTAAAGGTTGATCATCGCCTTCGTACTCAGAAGGGTCCTCATCATCCTGAGGTGGAGGAGATTATGAGGGTACTGGATATGGAATAGGAGAGATGTGGTGTGGAGGAGGAGGTGGAGAAGGAATTCATAAAGGAGAAGTGGCAATGTCTCTCTTCTTTAGAGGGAGTGGAGCTGGTGCAGGTTTGTCCATTTTCCTTTTCCTGGAAGGACTAACTATAAGTTGACCTGTCTTTGAGTCTATTTCGAGAGTTTTTTGGATTGGATCAGGTTGGAAAAGCTCCTCCTCTGTAGTGTGTTGTTTCGGTGCCGATTTTTTCGGGTCCGACTGTTTGTGTGGCACCAGTTTTGGAGTTGTTTTATGCTCCTTAGGTTTGGAAACTGGAGTTTCTCGGTTCCGTTGGGGTCTTTGGAACCGGTTGTCTGTTCGGTTCCGATGATTTTTTCGGCTCCGAAGGTTCAGTGCCAGCGGTTTTCGGAACCGGTTGTTTGTTTGGTTCCGATGGTTTTCTCGGATCCGAAGGTTCAGTGCCAGTGGGTTTCGGTGCCGAATGCGCAGATGTGGTACCAGGCTTCGGTGCGGGCGAAGACAGTGGTTTGTCTTTGGGTTTGTCTTTTGGTCTCGGTGCCGGGGATGGGGTTTCGGTACCGAGGGTAGGCTGGCTGGAGCCCGAGCGGCCTGAAGGCTTATGTGTTGACTTCTTTGCCGAGCCGGAAGGCGGGCGTGGGAAGTTTTGTCCCGGTGTGCACCTAGGCCCGAAGGTGAAGGTGTTACCGAAGCCTTTGTAGGAATGGATGGGGTGAGGGGTCGACGTCAGTACTTACGACCCGTTGCCCTGGAGTGATGTCTTCGACGTCTGAATCGTCGGCTTCGGAGGCGCTAATGATGCCCTCTTTGATTTGCTCCTGCTCCGGTACATTGATGCCTTCTTGGAAGATATCGTCCGGTATCGATGTCGATGATCGAGCCATGCTTCTTCGAGCTCGACGATCCTGTATTGTTTTCTTGGAGCGGAAAGAGGCACATGCTGGACAGTCTTTGGCCTCATGCTCGGGCGAAAGGCAGAGGTTACACACCTCGTGAAGATTGGCATGGGGAAACTTGGATCCACATTGAGGACACTTTTTGAAAGGAGTCCTTTCCATGAGCCAAAAGGCCTGATGGCGCAGCTAGGCCCGAAGGCCTGCGTCGACGACCAGAATCGAAGAATTCGAGTTTGTAGAGATGCGCGTCAAAAGGGAAACACGATCGAAAACAATACCGAAGAAAGGGTGAAGGATTGCGCATCGAAAGTTAGAACGGTAGCGACACCGAACTGGAGCGCGACGAACACATCCGAGCCCGATGGCCGAAAAAAACAATCTGAAGATGGAGTCGATGCCCATGCGCACTATTGTCCAGAGGAGGAGTCACCTATCTCGTGACTTCCAAAGACTTATTCAAATACAACAACAAAGTGCAAACATCCGGGCCCAACACCAGATGGCGATCTATGCATAGTGTGTGATCTGCAGCTCATATGCCTCGAACATTCTTTTCTTGAGTCCCCTCACTCACCAGGGGTTGTCCCTAGGTGACATGCTTCGTCATTGGGGCCATCCCAAACAGCTACTGTTTGGGGCGTGCTGCAACTTGCGAAACTACGTAGGAGCACTTTTTTGTGAAAAAAATGTGTAGTTCAGTGTTAGGGGAGTGGTGAAAGTGATGCTAAAAATACCTAGCTAGTGAGCTAATATTTTATTCCTGCTCCTAGTTGATATGGATAAAAAGGGGTTAATAGTAGGGAGGAAAAGTAACTTATGTGTGTACAATCCCTAGTATTCGGTCAACATGTTTCGAGGTGTCCCCTAACCTCTTCTTCAGGACCACATGGGGACCAGCCCCATGTGTACCACTCCGTGTGAAAACAAACCTATAATAAAGAAAACCAGATGCACACCTAATGTGTGAGCACCAAATTAAAATACATACGGTTTATATCAGACTCGTAGTATCTGTTCAGGGAATAAAGCAAAATGGAAATTAGTACACACTGCCTGCCCACCTCTCACGTGGGCAGGTCCATACCATATGCGGTGCTTAGATCAATGTGCTCCTCTATAGTTGGTGTAGGTGCCCTTAGAAATAGTGCTTAATTAGTGCTTGAATCCAATGTGACATGATAAAACACATCAGACATCTCTGTTGTGAGAAAGCGTGGTTAAATACTAATAAAATTGATAAAAACACTTGTGGAAAAAGGACATCACATGACATACAAAACATATAAACATAATGTTCACAATTTGTAAGAACATACTTCGGCTTAGGCAATATTGTGCCTCATGGTCTGCCGGGGGGGGCTTGTAGTAACCCTAGAGAAATGTATATAGAGCATTGGAGTTAAGAAAAGGAAAAAAGAGAGACTGAGAAAATCACTCTTTAGTTATTCCCCATAGCGTGGATGGGAGAAATTACTGAAAAACGAGCGTTTTTCATGGATCCAGGGTTCCTGTTTGGGAAAGAAAGCTCTTACTTTGCTCAGCACTCCTCCGTCAATTACACCTACTCGTACCCGGGCGGACCGCATCTTAGCGTGTCTACCGCCCGGTGCCGTTTAAATACTGAAAGGAAAAGCCCAGTCATGCTCGCATGCGAGTAGAAGCTGGACTGCGATTGTTGGATAAAATGGCCACATTGTTTTGGCAATATGTGCGCACCATATTGGGGGTATGATTCTTGTGCCACAACGGTGACCGAATACTTCTCGGGGCCGCATTAAGGGCTGGAATTACTCAATAAATGGAGTACAAGCTACAAAGGAATACTCTAATGAAAAGCCCAATCTAGCTCGCGTGCGAGTAAGGCTTGGACCGTGACTGGGGTGTTCCATGAATATGGCCGCTTTGTTTTGGCAATATTTGCGCGCCATATTGGAAGTATGATCCTGGACAGATCTACTTCCAATTCTTATTTAGAGGTGTGATTACTCTAAAAAAGGGGTGGAGTTACAACCTACCAATGAAGGGAAAGAGGGAATGGAGGAAAAATAAACCGAAAAAACTAGTGGATGCGGTCGTACTCGAACCCTGGGGCTAAAATACTGAAAAAGCTGTCCGTGTTTGTAAATACGGGGCCATATTGGACTGGTGTTAGAAGGCTGTCACATGATGGTGATGCCTGGAAGTAGGCCGCAAGTGAAAAAGGAAATTGAATAGAATACTAAAATTGCTAAATAATTGGCAAAAACAGTACATAATGGCTAAATGCCATATTAGAAAAAAAAATTAAATTAAATTACATTAAATGACGTGCTAGAAAGGACTAGATATAGGTCAAACATGGGGTCCCACGTAGGAGTCTGCATGGGGGGACCTTCATGTAGAAGGGCATTGCACGTACCGGCCGGTCCACACAATTAGTTGGTGACATGAGACACAGCCGTGGTCATGTCGTTGATAGAAAAAGATGGATAGAAAAATAAAGTTAGAGCGAATGACAGGTTTTTTTAGTGGAAAAAACGGGAGAGAAAATAGGAACTCTATCTGTGATGTTTGTGGTTTTTCAAGAAACCTTCCCAGAATGGTATTGGGATTGTTTTTATCTGTATCTACGGTGTATGGATGATGTAGTTCATCTTGTGAACTGCCCCCATGGGATATTGTCATTCAGGCCTGCCGTGTCTGTGTGCAATTTAAACACCCATCTCTGTTCTTTTTCCAGCAGCTTCTTTTCTAAATTGTCACAGTGTGTTATATGTTCTAACACTACCCACCGCATGTCATTTGGGGTGTGTTTCTTTTCGTTGAAGTGCGCTGTCATCCTAGTGCTTGCCCTGTGGCACCTGATGTTGCTACGGTGCTCACATATCCTTGTGCTGACCTTTCTAGTAGTCATGCCTACATAGTGTAGGTTGCAGCAGCACGTGATCAGGTAGACCACCCCTGAGCTGTTGTAGGTGGTGAACTTTCTCAATTCCCAAGTTGTTCCTGTGTTGAAGGTCACCTTTTTGGTGGTTGTAGTTAGGTGGCACACACTACAGTTGCCACATGGGTGATGGCCTGTTGGTAACGTGCTAATCACCTGTTGGTTATTTTTGAGTTGAGGTTTTGGGCGGGTGTGTACTAGGATGTCTCGGAGGTTCTTTCCCCTCCTATGTGAGAACATGGGTAGTGGAATATTCAGGTTTCCGCTGTTGAGGATGCGCCAGTGCTTCTTGACTATCTTAGAGACCCTATCTGATGCTATGTTAAATGTTGTAATACAAATGGGTCTCTTGTCTTTTCCTTTGTCCTCTTTCTCATATGTCTCAAGGAGTGCGTCCCTGTGATTGTTTTTCTACTCTTTTCTTTGCTTTTTTAATGATGGTAGCAGGGTATTTTCTCTTCCAGAGTTTTTCGGATAGGTCTTTTGCCTGTGCTTCATAATCCTTTATTTCTGAGCAGTTCCTCCTGAGCCCGAGGAACTGTCCAAATGGGAGGTTCTCTTTCAGGTGTCGTGGGTGAAAACTGTCGTAAAGTAGGAACCAGTTCTTAGCAGTAGGTTTAAAATGAGTTGTAGTCTTGAGTGCCCCTTCAGCCGCGTAGATGTTTAGGTCTAGAAAAACCAATTCTGATCTGCTCATGGTGTGGGTGAATTTCAGGAATGGGTCCTGTAGATTGAGCCATTCGAGGAAATCATTCGCTTCAGATTTCTCGCCTTTCCATATTAGAAAGACATCGTCTATGTACCTTTTCCATTCCAGAATTTTTTGGCGGTGTGGATTGTTGTCTGACAAGATCTTGTGTTCTTCTAAGTGGTGAACATACAATCCCGCCACACTTGGAGCAAAAGTACTCCCCATGCTGGTCCCGTGCCATTGCTGGAACAGGATGTCTTCAAAACGGAACAAATTCTCCGTCAGTGCCCATTTACAGCAGTCAAGGACTAGATGTTGTGGTGTGTGGTAGGGCCATTCTGCTCCATATAGGATCTCCTCTAAGATATCCAGAGTTTCCTTGTGTGGTAAGCTTTTGTACAGGCTCTCCACATCTAAGCCAATGAGGACGTTGCATGTAGGGTCAAAGTTTAGGTCCTTCAGTAGGCAAAGTGCTGCTTTTGTATCCTCAAAGTAGGTGCTGGTTTTTTGTATCAGGGTGCGTAAAAAGGCATCTGCAAATTTCGAAAGTGGTTCCAGGATGGATCCGATCCCAGGCGAGGAATCTGAAGCGAATGATTTCCTCGAATGGCTCAATCTACAGGACCCATTCCTGAAATTCACCCACACCATGAGCAGATCAGAATTGGTTTTTCTAGACCCAAACATCTACGCGGCTGAAGGGGCACTCAAGACTACAACTCATTTTAAACCTACTGCTAAGAACTGGTTCCTACTTTATGACAGTTTTCACCCACGACACCTGAAGGAGAACCTCCCATTTGGACAGTTCCTCAGGCTCAGGAGGAACTGCTCAGAAACAAAGGATTATGAAGCACAGGCAAAAGACCTATCCGAAAAACTCTGGAAGAGAAAATACCCTGCTACCATCATTAAAAAAAGAAAAGAGCAGCAAACAATCACAGGGACGCACTCCTTGAGACATATGAGAAAGAGGACAGAGGAAAAGACAAGAGACCCATTTGTATTTCAACATTTAAAATGGCATCAGATAGGGTCTCTAAGATAGTCAAGAAGCACTGGCGCATCCTCAACAGCGGAAAACTGAATATCCCACTACCCATGTTCTCACATAGGAGGGGAAAGAACCTCAGAGACATCCTAGTACACACCCGCCCAAAACCTCAACTCAAAAATAACCAACAGGTGATTAGCACGTTACCAACAGGCCATCACCCATGTGGCAACTGTAGGGTGTGCCACCCAACTACAACCACCAAAAAGGTGACCTTCAACACAGGAACAACTTGGGAATTGAGAAAGTTCACCACCTGCAACAGCTCAAGGGTGGTCTACCTGATCACGTGCTGCTGCAACCTACACTATGTAGGCATGACTACTAGAAAGGTCAGCACAAGGATATGTAAGCACCGTAGCAACATCAGGTGCCACAGTGCAAGCACTAGGATGACAGCGCACTTCAACGAAAAGAAACACACCCCAAATGACATGCGGTGGGTAGTGTTAGAACATATAACACACTGTGACAATTTAGAACAGAAGCTGCTGGAAAAAGAACAGAGATGGGTGTTTAAATTGCACACAGACACGGGAGGCCTAAATGACAATATCCCATGGGGGCAGTTCACAAGATGAACTACATCATCCGTACACCGTAGATACAGATAAAAACAATCCCAATACAATTCTGGGACGGTTTCTTGAAAAACCACAAACATCACAGATAGAGTTCCTATTTTCTCTCCCGTTTTTTCCACTAAAAAATCCTGTAATTCGCTCTAACTTTATTTTTCTATCCATCTTTTTCTATCAACGACATGACCACGGCTGTGTCTCATGTCACCAACTAATTGTGTGGCCGGCAGGTACGCACAATGCCCTTCTACATGAAGGTCCCCCTATGCAGACTCCTACGTGGGACCCCATGTTTGACCTATATCTAGTCCTTTCTAGCACGTCATTTAATGTAATTTAATTTTTATTTCTAATATGGTATTTAGCCATTATGTACTGTTTTTGCCAATTATTTAGCAATTTTAGTATTCTATTTAATTTCCTTTTTCACTTGCGGCCTACTTCCAGGCATCACCATCATGTGACAGCCTTCTAATACCAGTCCAATATGGCCCCGTATTTACAAATACGGACGGCCTTTTCAGTATTTTAGCCCCAGGGTTCGAGTACGACCGCATCCACTAGTTTTTTCGGTTTATTTTTCCTCCATTCCCTCTTTCCCTTCATTGGTAGGTTGTAGCTCCACCCCTTTTTTAGAGTAATCACACCTCTAAATAAGAATTGGAAGTAGATCTGTCCAGGATCATACTTCCAATATGGCGCGCAAATATTGCCAAAACAAAGCGGCCATATTCATGGAACACCCCAGTCACGGTCCAAGCCTTACTTGCACGCGAGCTAGATTGGGCTTTTCATTAGAGTATTCCTTTGTAGCTTGTACTCCATTTATTGAGTAATTCAAGCCCTTAATGTGGCCCGAGAAGTATTCTGTCACCGTTGTGGCACAAGAATCATACCCCCAATATGGTGCGCACATATTGCCAAAACAATGTGGCCATTTTATCCAACAATCGCAGTCCAGCTTCTACTCACATGCGAGCATGACTGGGCTTTTCCTTTCAGTATTTAAACGGCACCGGGCGGTAGACACGCTAAGATGCGGTCCGCCCGGGTACGAGTAGGCGTCATTGACGGAGGAGTGCTGAGCAAAGTAAGAGCTTTCTTTCCCAAACAGGAATCCTGGATCCATGAAAAACGCTCGTTTTTCAGTAATTTCTCCCATCCACGCTATGGGGAATAACTAAAGAGTGATTTTCTCAGTCTCTCTTTTTTCCTTTTCTTAACTCCAATGCTCTATATACATTTCTCTAGGGTTACTACAAGCCCCTCCACCCTGGCAGACCATGAGGCACAATATTGCCTAAGTATGTTCTTACAAATTGTGAACATTATGTTTATATGTTTTGTATGTCATGTGATGTCCTTTTTCCACGAGTGTTTTGATCAATTTTATTAGTATTTAACCACGCTTTCTCACAACAGAGATGTCTGATGTGTTTTATCATGTCACATTGGATTCAAGCACTAATTAAGCATTATTTCTAAGGGCACCTACACCAACTATAGAGGAGCACATTGATCTAAGCACCGCATATGGTATGGACCTGCCCACATGAGAGGTGGGCAGGCAGTGTGTACTAATTTCCATTTTGCTTTATTCCCTGAACAGATACTACGAGTCTGATATAAACCGTATGTATTTTAATTTGGTGCTCACACATTAGGTGTGCATCTGGTTTTCTTTATTATAGGTTTGTTTTCACACGGAGTGGTACACATGGGGCTGGCCCCCATGTGGTCCTGAAGAAGAGGTTTAGGGGACACCTCGAAACATGTTGACCGAATACTAGGGATTGTACACACATAACAGTTACTTTTCCTCCCTACTATTAACCCCTTTTTTCCCATACCAACTAGGAGCAGGAATAAAATATTAGCTCACTAGCTAGGTATTTTTAGCATCACTTTCACCACTCCCCCAACACTGAACTACACATTTTTTCACAAAAAAGTGCTGCTACGTAGTTCCGCAAGTTGCAGCACGCCCCAAACAGTAGCTGTTTGGGATGGCCCCAATGATGAAGCATGTCACCTAGGGGCAACCCCTGGTGAGTGAGGGGACTCAAGAAAAGAATTTACTTTTCCCAGATTCGGGGTTGATCTTTGATAACTCACAAGGAAACCTAGTTTGTGAAACAACTTTAGGCAAGCCTCTAATGGCCTTGGATGCTTGAAATGTCATTGGTGCTTTTATCAACCAGTTGTCGAGGTAGGCGAATACCTGATGACCGACCTTCCTGAAAAAAGCTGCCAGTAGGTAAAAATGCAGGGAGTCGATTTGAAGCTAAATGGGAGAACCTTGATGCGTGGGACGGAATGTGGAATTATGAATCCTGTAAATTCAGAGCGGTCATGTGGTGTCGGAGAGGGTGACCACGTAACAGTATTGTTTCTGGAAATAGCAGTTTAATTTCCGGAGGTCTATGATGGATCGCCAATCCTTTGTTTTCGTGTCTATGAGGAAAAACTGAGAATAAAAGGCCGTTCCTTGCTGAGAATGTTGGCCTTTCTCTATGGAACCTTTGGTTAGCTTAGCTAGCACTACCTTCCGAAGCAGACAGAGAGGAGGTGGGCGCCCTCGTTTAGGGGAGTGGTGGGCAGAATCTGGGTGAAGTCTAACGTCTGATCATATGTGATGAGATCCAGGACTTATTTGTCCGATGCTATTTTCCGCCATAAATGACAACATTTTGGAATTGTTTCTCGCGCAGGATGGCGTAAGCAGCAACAGAACGTTGTCACTGCAGGTAAGCTAGCCTAAGAGTTACTGATAGCGTTGCTAAGTCTGATACCTCTGGTATCCTACTTGGTACAGATAAGGATAAGTTACTTACCTGTAATACTAGTTCTCTTCCAGGGGTATACTCATCAAAGTCATAAGCACTGAATAGTCCCGCCCACGTGCGGGGACCCCGGAGCAATAGCCAATAATATGCATATACCTACATATATATCCATAAACACATATAAGTAAATATATATATAGGTGATATGCATAAAACAAACATATGCAGCCTGATATTATATACTAGGCTCAGAAAACCTGCCTCATTGCATGTAAAACCTTTTAAATTTGAACAACAAATAAACATACCCCATGATATAATCATGATTAAAACAAGTAAACCACTTTAGTTTGCTTTGAAACAACACAACCTTTATTTTCAAAGGTAAAAGGGGTAAGACCATAGAGGCAGGTCAGCCTAGAGAGGCTGCATATAGAACAGTTAGGAAAAACTGGCGCCGTGCCTTTAAGACCTCTTGGAACCCTCAGGCTCCCATCATGCACTACAGGTGACAGTTAGGTCAGTTCTTTTGGACGGCGTAAACAGTGTGAACACAGTTTGGGTAACAGATACATCTCACATGAACATGGTATTCGTCCGGGGAGGAGGGAGGGTTGCTTATGACTTTGATGAGTATACCCCTGGAAGAGAACTAGGATTACAGGTAAGTAACTTATCCTTCTCTTCCAGGGGATACTCATCAATAGTCATAAGCACTGAATAGAGTAGCAAGCCATCCCCATACTCTGCGGGCGAATACCATTATATCATGCCAACCAATCCAACTTATATTACCCAAATAAGTTCCTCAAGGATGCCTGGCCAACCCTAGCATCAGCTTGAGTGTCAGAATCAAGACAATAATGGCGTGCAAAAGTGTGCACCGAACGCCATGTGGCTGCTTTACATATGTCTTGAATAGGAACTTTACTCAGCATAGCTATTGTAGCTGCTTTTCCTCTTGTAGAATGTGCTCTCGGCCTGCCTGAGAGCTGTTTGTGTGCTAGCTGATAAGATAGCATAATACATGACACAATCCACCTAGAAATGGACCTTTTAGAGGCCGGAGAGCCAGTGTTCAATGGTCCGTAATTAACAAACAATCTGTCAGTGTTGCGTACAGTTTTAGACTTATCCAGATAAAACTTCAACACCCTTTTAAGATCCAGTGAATGTAATGCCTTCTCAGCAGGTGTGACAGGGTTCACAAAGAAAGTGGGAAGGGTGATCGACTGGTTGATGTGGAACTCCGAGACCACTTTCGGAAGGAACTTCGGGTGAGTTCTTAGTACCACTCTGTTTGCATGAAAAACGAGATAAGGCTCCGACGAGCACAAAGCCTGTATCGCGCTCACCCTGCGAGCAGACGTGATTGCCACAAGGAATGCAGTCTTCCAAGAAAGATGTTGCAGCGAGGCCTTATGTATAGGTTCAAAAGGAGGGCCCATTAACTTGGAGAGAACGATATTGAGTTCCCAAGAGGGAGAAGGAGCCCTCACTGGAGGATAGACTTTCTTTAGGCCCTCTAAAAAGTCCTTAACCACTGGCATTCTAAAAAAGGAAACCTGATTGGGGGACTTCCTATAAGCTGTTATCGCGGCCAAGTGAACTTTAATATATGAATATTGCAATCCTGCTTTTGCCAAAGACAGTAAATATGGTAACAGTACCTGTTCCTGACCATGAATAGGATCATGACCCTCTGCAGTACACCACATGTAGAATCGCCTCCATTTGAAAGCATATGTTCTCCTTGTGGAAGGACGTCGAGCCTCTTTCAAGATCTGCATGCAGTCCTGAGAGAGACCTAAGTGTCCATACTGGATGAATTCAGGAGCCATGCTGCTAGCTTCAGGGACGGCAGATTGGGATGGAACACTTTGCCGCCCGCCCTGGTCAGCAGATCTGGATGACAGGGTAGCCTCCTGTGCGGTACTGTCGAAAGACGAAGAAGGTCCGGGTACCACCACTGGCGAGGCCAGTCTGGTGCAACCAAGATCATCCTCGTTTTGGATCTGTACAGCTTCCTGATCACTAGAGGAATGAGGGGGACTGGTGGAAATGCGTAGAGTAATGTCTCTGACCAGTCTATCCATAGAGCATTCCCCTTGGAGCCTTGTTGTGGGAACCTGGAGGCGAAGACGAGGCATTTTGCGTTGTCTGCATCTGCGAACAGGTCTATGTCTGGTTCCCCCCAGGCTTGAAAAATGTCCTGTGCTATTTCTTGCTTTAGCGCCCAGTCGTGCGCTTCTGCGAAATGCCTGCTTAGGCCATCTGCCTGAACATTTAGGATGCCCGGAAGATGGACCGCTGAGATCTTCATGTCCCGAGCCAGAAGCCACCTCCAGATCGCCTGTGCTTCCAGCGACAGAGGCCTGGACCTGGTGCCCCTTGCTTGTTCAGGTAAAACATTGTTGTTGTATTGTCCGTTTGAACAAGGAGGGCATTGGACTTGATGGACGGAAAGAACGCCTTGAGGGCCAGATGAACTGCCCTGAGCTCCAGCATGTTTATGTGATAGAGCTGTTCCCTTTCCGACCACAGGCCTTGTACCTGCAGGGGCCCCATGTGGGCGCCCCATCCTTGAAGAGACGCATCCGTTACAAGAGTCAGCTTTGGAGGTTCCTCGTGAAAAGGGCTGCCCACGAGAAGATGAGACCTCCGCATCCACCAGCCGATGGAGATTTTGACAGACAGAGGTATCGTTATCGTGTCCTCCCAGCGATTGGAGATCTGGGACCACTGATCTTCCAGAGCCTGTTGAAGAGGTCTCATGTGTAGCCTGGCATTCGGGACTAGAAAGATGCAAGATGCCATTGAACCCAGAAGAGACGAGACTTGTCTGGCTGTTGGGTAAGGTTTCCGCAAAATGGTCTGACACTTGAGGAGGATGGATGATAGTCTCTCCTCCGAAGGATACGCTCTTGCGTTTACCGTGTCCAAAGTTGCCCCCAAGTAATGAATTCTCTGCGTTGGGTTGAGGATGGATTTTTTTAAATTGACATGCAGACCCAAACGATGCAGATGTCGAACGCAGTAAGCGAGGTGTAGTTGCAGAAGTGCTGGGGAAGCACTTTTGAGAAGCCAATCGTCTAGATAGGGGTAGACGAATATTTGTTTCCTTCTCAAGAACGCCGCTACTACTGCCATGCACTTTGAGAAAGTGCGAAGGGCTGACTTGAGACCGAACGGTAGGACTGTGAATTGGTAATGATCGGATTGAATGCGAAACCTTAGAAACTTCCGATGCTTCAGAGAGATGGGAATGTGGAAATAGGCATCCTGAAGATCTATGGAACACATCCAGTCTTGTGGGTGCAAGTGTGGAATTATCTGATGCAAGGCCAGCATTCTGAACCTTTCCTTCAGAATAAATTTGTTCAGTCGCCTGAGGTCTAGAATGGGCCTGAACTCTTTGCCGAGACCTTTCTTTGGGACTAGGAAATAACGAGAGTAAAGTCCTTGATGACGTTGCTGCCATGGAACCTTTTCGATGGCCTCCTTTAAAAGCAGGGCAGATACCTCTTCTTGTAGAAGACTTACGTGATGGGAGGTGGTCTTCCGGGGAGGAATAGAAGGTGGAGGTGACTTGAACCGGATGGAGTATCCGTTCCTTACGATGTTTAGAACCCACTTGTCTAGTGTAATTTTGGTCCACTCTTCTAGAAACATACGAATGCTTCCCCCACCGGAGTGGTTAACGGGTTTAGGGGAAGCAAGCACTCACTGTTTCTGCTGTTGCTGCTGCTTGGCAGCTGGTGCAGACTGCCTGGAGGAACCTCCTCGTCCTCTGCCTGGACGTCGCTGATTGTACTGGGATCTACCTTGGTGCTGTTGTGTAGACCACTGAGGGGTTTGAACCCTCTGCTGGTAGTTGCGCCGATCGTAGGGGCGATAGCGCCGTTTAAAGTCTTTCCTCTTTTCGAGTCCCACTGCCTTGACCGTGTCCAGTTCTGTCTTCATGCGCGACATCTCATCATCGGCATGAGATCCGAAGAGCGAGGATCCATTGAACGGCAGGTTCAGGATCCGATGTTGGGCCTCCGGCTTCAACCCCGTTAACCTTAGCCAGGAAGAACGACGGGCACAGATTCCATGAGAGTACCCATGTGATGCTAGATCTGAGGCATCCGCTGCCGCGCTGATGATCTGGTTGGACACCAGGCCCCCTTCCTGAAGGACCTCCAGGAAGTCTTGCTTGTCCTCTTTAGGGAGTTTGTCCGTGAAACGTGACAGGGAGTCCCAGAGAGAGCGGTCATACCGACCCAGCAAGGCCGAAGCGCTGGCTACCTTCATGTAGGATGCGGAGGTGTTGCACATCCTCTTGCCTATTGAATCCATGGCCTTACTGTCTTTGTCAGGTGGTACCGTGGAAGACTCTGCCCCTGTCTGGTTCTTCCGTGCGGCCGAGACAATGACTGAATCCGGAAGTGGATCGGATCTCAGAAACAGAGGGTCTGTGTCAGGAGCTTTATATTTCTTTAAGATCCTTGAGGGAGCAGCACCCACTGAAGCTGGAGTCAAGAACTTGTGCAACGCAGGCTCCAGTAGACCAGGCACCAAGGGAAGCAGAGGTCTGGATGACGCCCTCTGATTCAGCGTTTCAAAGATGATTGAGGTTGTTGGTACATGAACAGGCATCTCAATCTGAAGTTTAGCCGCTCCCCTACACAAAACCTCATTGAAGGTGTTGAGATCATCAATCGGGGATACCCTACTCGGAGGTGTTGAGGAAAGAGTGGGTGAGTAGTCCGCTTTAGATGGTCTAGATGATGAAGACCATGAAGACGACCTATGGCTCTTACTCCTGTGAGAGCGATGACTAGGTCTAGAAGCTCTACTTCTGGGAGAGCGGGGTGTATGCCTTCTCACCGATGGAGATCTGCGTGACCGGTCTCGTCGATCATGCCGCCCTGAGGAGTGCACCGACTGTATCAATGGAGACCTGGATCTGCTACGTGAATGGCCCACCCTGGAAACCTTCCGTATCTTCCACTCCCTTATATCTCCCAGCCATCTAGGAGAGATGTTTGTTACAGGGTGTGCAGGCGGAGCTGGAGAGCGCTCTGGCGAGATCTGTACGATCTGAAGCCCCGGAGAGGAAGAAGCACTCCTGGAGGCCATTTGGATGTTCTCCGTCGCTGACTCCGACCTCCTCGACGCCGACCTCCTCGACGTCGACCCCCTCGACGGCGATCTGGACCTCGATCTGCGGGACCTAGATCTCGACGTCGACCTCCTCGACGCCGATCTCGCTCTCGACGTCGACCTCCTCGACACCGAAGTCCTAGACGGCGATCTCGCTCTCGACGTCGACCTTCTCACCGTCGAAGGCGACTTCCTCGGAGTCGGTCTTCTCGACGCCGAACGCGCCCTTCTCGACGTCGACCCCCTGGGTGATGCCTGTTTCGACGGCGAATGTCTCGACGGCGACGGCTGTCTTGCCGGCGTCGACACTAAAACCGCTCTGCTTGACGACGAAGCTTGCAGTACCTTCGGCGTCGGTGGTGTCTTCGACGTCGTTGGAGGTGCTCTCGCCGGCGGGCTTCGACGTTGATGTGCCAACGTCGGTATCTCACCGCCTCTCGCTGTAGGAGAGCCAGATGTGGTCCGCCTACGCGATTCTTGATGACTTGGAGCCCTCGACGTCGAAGGACGTTTCGACGTCGACGCTGACTCAGAGCACAACGGTACCTTGGACGTTGATCTGTCCCTCGACGGCGACCGATGTCTTCTCTCGTCTTCTTTGCGTCTTGAGTGAGAGGAGGGCTTTCTTGCAGACAGTTCTCCTTTATGACTTCCTCTCTCCAGCATAGAGTGCAGCTTTATCTTCTCCCTATCCTTAAGGGTTCTTCTGGAAAACTTGCTGCAATGGTAACACTGGTCTGGCTTGTGTGATGAAGGGAGACAAGCAATACAGACCGAGTGTGGGTCCGATTTGGACATCTTCTTTCCACAGGCCAAGCACTTAATAAATAAGGCCGGCATTTTGACAGGAAAAAAGTGAAAAATTTTGGGGAAAAAACAGCTGAATCTAACAGCTAGTCAGTAAAGACGTCGAGTGAAACAACAATATTCCACTCAAAACCAGAATTAGTGATAAAAACCACTAACTGGGGAGCTCAAACTCCAGGGTCCTCATAGAAGGAGCCGGAAAAAGAACTGACCTAACTGTCACCTGTAGTGCATGATGGGAGCCTGAGGGTTCCAAGAGGTCTTAAAGGCACGGCGCCAGTTTTTTCCTAACTGTTCTATATGCAGCCTCTCTAGGCTGACCTGCCTCTATGGTCTTACCCCTTTTACCTTTGAAAATAAAGGTTGTGTTGTTTCAAAGCAAACTAAAGTGGTTTACTTGTTTTAATCATGATTATATCATGGGGTATGTTTATTTGTTGTTCAAATTTAAAAGGTTTTACATGCAATGAGGCAGGTTTTCTGAGCCTAGTATATAATATCAGGCTGCATATGTTTGTTTTATGCATATCACCTATATATATATTTACTTATATGTGTTTATGGATATATATGTAGGTATATGCATATTATTGGCTATTGCTCGGGGTCCCCGCACGTGGGCGGGACTATTCAGTGCTTATGACTATTGATGAGTATCCCCTGGAAGAGAACTTTCTCTTTCCCAGGTCCCTCTAAAGGGTGCTTCTTTCGAAACAATGTGCGAACAGATCTTGCGGTGTCAGAGTCAACCTTAACTGCTTGCAAGGCGTCATAGACGTGCTTGCCAAACAGAGCGTCGCCATGGTAAGGTTAAAATATTAGATACATTTGCACCTCCGGTTCTAAATGTTGTGGCCTTGAACCAATCTTAACGTCTAAGGACCATTGACCCCGTTAGTTGTGGGAAACCTATTGAAGCTATATCTATAGCGCAATCTATGTTGACTGATGAGGACGTTTCACACCCCCTGCAGAATCTCTTTTGTTTCTGCCCTTTCTGTCTTTCAGCAGAACTTCTATGTATGTGGCAATGTCTGACTATATCTGGTGGTTATACCTGCCCCATATTGCCAGTGAATTGGCAGCCCATACAGTAGCACTGGGCATAGTTGAGAACGTCTCCTTGCTGGTTAGGTGGGGTTATGAGTGACAGGGTTTTCCAAGATTGTAATTCCTCCCGGATATATCAACAATTGGAATCGGTCTCATGCTTTCTTTTTAAAATCAGAAAGAGAACAAACCGATTGCTTATTTGTTATTGGAAGTTGGAAGCGTTTGGCCGCTCATTCCTTAAGGGTCTGGAAACCGTCAAAAATCATCTGGTGGGTAAGCCACAGGTTGTGGGTCTATCATCAGCAGATGTGAACGTGTTGTTCCCGGGAAGCATGGTAATATATTTGACACTGGGGTCATTCTTTCAGTGGCAGGAGCATCGGAGGATGCTGACATATCAGGCATGATGTGACCTTGCAGGCTCGGGAAAATGGTAGTAGTAATCCTGTAACATGCCCTGTAGGTCTAGTACTAGAGCTACCTAGACCTGACCCATGCTCTGAAGTTGGAGGTGGAGCGAAGTAGTGAAATTGCTCCACATATTGCCTCTCCATATATTGCTGACTGTTGCAGACATGCTTATATTAGACCCCTTAATTCATGACATTAAGTTATTCTGGATTATGTGTCTTTTTTTCTCATTGATGACTATGGTGCTTTTGTCGTTTGCATTATCATCGGTTCGTAGTCGACGAGCTGGACGTTTTGGACTAGGCTGACGTCGACAATGTTTGTCGTAGACGATGCAGTCATAGACAATGCCATTGTAGACGAGCACGACGTAGACATGGTTATTGTAGACAAGGTTATCATAGACAAGGTTATCAGTAGACTAGGTTATCAGTAGACTAGGTTATCAGTAGACTAGGTTATCAGTAGACTAGGTTATCAGTAGACTAGGTTATCAGTAGACTAGGTTATCAGTAGACTAGGTTATCAGTAGACTAGGTTATCAGTAGACTAGGTTATCAGTAGACTAGGTTATCATAGACTAGGTTATCATAGACTAGGTTATCGCAGATGAGGCCGTCGTCATAGACAAACCATCATAGACAACCGTCATAAGTGAGGCTGTCGTAGACGACCGTCATAGACTATGCCATTGTAGAGGAGGCCACTCGTAGAGGAGGCCACTCGTAGAGGAGGTCATTCATAGATGAGGTCATTTGTAGATGAGGCTATCATAGACCATCGTAGATGACCATTGTACATGAAGCAGTCATAGACAGTCATAGATGAGGCAGTCATAGACGACCTTAATAGATGAGGCAGTCATAGACGACCATCATAGATGAGGCAGTCATAGAAGAACGTCATAGATGAGGCCATTCGCACATGAGGCCATTCGCACATGAGGCCATCATAGATGAGGATATCGTAAACGACTGCCGTAGACAATCATCGTAGATGACCATCATAGATGAGGCTGTCGTAGACGACCGTCTTAGACGAGCATCGCAGAAGAGGCTGTCGTAGAAGACCATCGTAGAAGAGACTGCTGCCGACAACCATCGTCGATGACCATCATAGACAAGGCAGTCATAGACAAGGTTGTCATAGACAACCATCATAGACGATGCCATCGTAGACGAGGCCATCATTGGTGAGGCAGTAATAGTCGACATGGTTGCTAACGATGATTTTGACAGCAGTTTTACCGTAGACGCCTCATTGTCAGGTTATGAGGATTTCCCTGATGCAGTGTCAGGGCTGAAGAGGGAGCTGTAGGGTCTGCCTCTAAGGAAGGTTTTCCAATTTTCTCTCTCTCTGTGAGAAGTGCCTTATCAAGACTCCTGGTAAATCTTTTTTATGGCTTTTCTGCTCGCTCTCTGGAGACCCTTGGCACGACCTCTCCCTTTGACCTCTCCTGTAAGGTGCTGTTGCATGATTGGTTATATTTTAAGTTTGGTCCTTAAAAAAAAAAAAATTTAAAAGGACATAGATAGGCTATTAAATTGACTTTCATTGATACATACTACTTTATTATGGTTACTGTGGGACTCCCAGGTTCTCACAGAAACTGTATTTTACATAGCAAGGTACTAGATAGCTAATTTAGATGAAGCCCTCCCGCAAAGCACTAATATGGTCTCCTATATTTACATATTACCAATGTTATGCCTCACTACTGGAGGATATATGGTAAACACGTCTCTTTGCACCACTGTATTTAAGGATATCAAACCCTCACTGACTTCTACCCTGGTGGTTCTGAAGATTTTATATACTGTAACTGGTTCTTGTCCCACGGGCTGCTGCTCCATAATCTATTACAGTGTAGGCTGAAGAATGACATGCCAACTCCACATATTTTCTAAAAATCTACAACATGTCAGCACAGCTAATTAAACCGGTGACTGAGAGGAAGTCCCATGTCAGAATAGTATCTTGTCCTACAAAATTAGAAGAAACAATGGCAAGCTGTCACTTGTCCCACAGTATGCAGCAAGACCATGCAAAATGATTCTGTACATTGCAAGGACTGCATTCAGCTAAGTTGGAGATTTTACCTTTTCTCCATCTCCTGCTTCATATCGATGCCCTGTTTTTCTAACAATTCCCTCTGCGCGAAGGTCCAATCCACAGGCTCAGAAGGTGTTTCGGCTGATGGAGTCTTCTCACGCTCTGCTCGAGCCTGCTCAGGGTGGTTGAATCGAAACACATGATTTTTCCCCATGATGATACGGTTTCCTAATCAGAAAAGAAAAATTTTAAGAATTTTTTATTTAAAACCTAGAACACAAACTGCCATATTACCAGTGGAGCCTTGTCTATACAGCAGGATATCAGCCAAGCAGCTCAGGAACTTCATTGCTTTTGCCTCTTCAATTACATTCATATTACCTATGATGTCCTACAGATGTAGCACTACCACCTAAGAAGTATATCGTTATCTGTAACAGCCACGCCCACCTGTGGGATCCATGGATTCTTGCAAATGTACTCTTTTAATAGCACTGTATAAGAACAGTAATTGAAAAAACAATCAAAAATAAAAATGGCCATTACAAACACAAGTCATTCTCATTTCCAAAACACTTGTTTTTAAAATATGAAAACAAATGATTTCCATAGTATACAGACTTTCACGAAGGAAAAATTGTTTTGCATCTCTTAGGCTAGCAAAAGACCTACCACAATTAAAGCATGCCACACAGAAACAGTCAGATTCACTGACAGTTACTCCCTTCAGTTTATCTTGATGGTCTACTGAAAGATGTGAAGCCTGCTTTAATTTGTATGGCATTCTCAGGAAGGTTATTTTTTTAACTTAATGAAGATATTAATAGAGAATTTGTGACCGTTATTTTTTCCTTCGCTATTATAGCATCTTCATCAATAGTAATAAAGCCAGAATAAAATTGTAATTTCATCCCTACCTATGGCAGTGGAAGACAGTAAAGAATAGAAGCAATATGGCAAGAACGATCGTTGCCTATATACTCTGGAAAATGAAGCGATTTGGAAATGATCACTGTAGGAGAGATAAGGAGGGAGAGAAGAAGAGAGGGAGACAGAAGAAGAAAGAGCGTTTGGCGTTCCACTCTGCTCTTTCCTTAATTATCGCAATGGAAAATCTCGACAAACATTTATAGAAGGCAATAGTGTCCTGCCACGAAAACGTGTTGGAGAAACCCCTTATTGAGGAATGAGAATCCATTAAAAGTGAAGAGCCAAAACACATAGCTCCTTAACAATTCTTTGGAGATGCCAGCTCTTAATTGGTTGGGTAGCCAATATTCCTTTCCCACTGCAATGGGAAAAGTTCTGACTTAAGTAGAAAAGGAGGACAGACTCTGATAAGTTTTGAGCTATACTCAGCAATATAACAAAAATTCAGGCATGTACAGATGGGAAAAGATGCATAGGCAACCCAGACTCAATCATAAAGACAAGGATGAGATGTGTCCTAAAATAAATAAATCTACAAAAATGTGTTTCATTAACTGATGGGAAAGACTATTTCTGTAAGTGGTTTTCGAAGGTCCTACCCACTCTCCAATTGGCCACATACAATTCTCCCATCCTTCCCTCTAATCTCAGAACAAGTCAGGAATGGACTGGCCACGTGACATATCAACAGAGACCGCTTTTGTTTTTATTATATTGAACCAAAACCATCATTGTTTGGGAGAAAACATGGTCATACCGGATTGAGCACTAAACAGCATTTCAGCGAAATTGAGACCACCAGTGCAATTGGCAAAGGGAGCTATAGTAGTGAGTACAGGTAAACAAAGAATATAGTACTCGATTTAGAGTTTAGAGGACAGCGGACTCCATTAAAAACATGGCACAGTACCTTATCCATCAAACCCACAGGCCATCCAATATGTTTAATGTTGGGCAGACAATCCTCTTTCTGATGACTCCGCCTATTGGAAACCTTACCTCGATGGGCCGGCACAGTAAGACCTGTTGCACAAGTTACTAACTTGTGTAACGATATATCTGTAAGAGACAGTAGTTAGTGACAGATTCCTTACCTTAGAATATCCCCAGGCGTCAGGCTGGATCCGGAAAGTTTTGCGTAGCAGTACCCTTGCGCGTCGGTAGGCGGCGTCGTGCGGCTCCGCGTCCGTCGTCGGCGTCGTGATCGCCGGGATGACGTCGCGGGCAGTACTTAAGCGCCGCCCCTGCGCGCTGACGTCAGTTCTGTACACGACTTTCCGCGCCAGGAACGCAGAGCCATGCAAGAAGCTGAGATAGGTGTCTGAAAAATACTAGGGCCCTGAAAGGGATGACCTTAACCCTAGAAATCAGTTCGCAGAACGGGGAGGATGGGTGGGCGGTAGGAATCTGTCACTAACTACTGTCTCTTACAGATATATCGTTACACAAGTTAGTAACTTGTGCATCTGAAAGAGACACGTTAGTGACAGATTCCTTACCTTAGAATAGATACCCCAGCAATACCAACCCCGGTGGTGGGTCTGCGAACAAAGATCAGACAAGGAAGTCCTGGAGGACAGAACGGCCAAAGAAGCCGTCCCTCCGGACCTGACTGTCAAGGCAGTAATGTTTTGTAAACGTGTGCAGCGAGGCCCACGTAGCTGCCTGACAAATAACGGGCAGCGGAACACCGCGGCCCAAGGCCGTGGTAGCAGCTGTTGCCCTGGTGGAATGGGCACGCAGCCCAACAGGAGGCTCCTTCTTAGCCAAAGAATAGCAGGTCTTGATGCACAAGGTAACCCAGCGGGAGATGGTTCGTTTGTGCACCGCCCGACCTTTTGGCGCCCACGTAGCCAACAAAGAGCTGGTTATCCACCCGGAAGTGTTTTGTGCGGTCGATATAGAAGGAGAGCGCACGTTTTGGGTCCAGACGGTGGAGCCTCTCTTCCTCTCTGGAAGGATGCGGAGGCGGAAAGAAGGTAGGCAAAGTGATGGTCTGCCCAATGTGAAAGGCAGTAACCACCTTTGGCAAGAAGGACGGACGCGTCCGAAGAACAACCTTGTCTGGATGAACAGACAGAAAGGGAGGTTTGCAAGATAAAGCCTGGAGCTCACTCACCCGCCGAGCGGAGGTGATGGCCACCAGAAAGGCTGTCTTTAGAGTGAAAAGACGAAGAGGACAGTTATGCAGAGGCTCAAAGGGAGCGCACATTAAAAAGGTAAGAACCAAGTTCAAGTCCCACTGAGGCATCACGAACGGAACAGGAGGGAAAAGGTGTGTAATGCCTTTAAGAAACCTGTTAACAACAGGGGACTTGAAAAGGGAGGTCTGATCAGGGAGCCTGAGGAAGGCCGAGATAGCACAGAGATAACCCTTGATGGTACCCAGGGCAGAACCCTGTTGGGCCAGAGAGAGAAGGAACAGAAGGACCTCAGAAAGAGGGGCAGAAAGGGATTCACAGCCTTTGCTGTGCACCATGCCACAAATTTGTTCCACCTGCAGGCGTATACCACCTTAGTGGAGGGACGCCTGGCTGCCAGAATCACATCACAAACTTCGGGAGGCAAGTCGAAAGGAATCAACTGCCGCCACTCAATCTCCACGCAAGCAAGTGTAGACTGGACAGGTTCGGGTGGAGGACCGTCCCCTGCTGCTGCGACAGAAGATCCTCCCGAAGAGGCAGACGGATCGGGGGATCTATGCTCATATTGAGTAGCTCGGGATACCAAACTCTTCGAGCCCAGTCCGGAGCCACAAGAATGACTTGGGCCCGGTCGTGCCGAATCTTCTTCAACACTCTGGGTAGAAGTGGTATAGGCGGAAAGGCGTACAACAGACCGCAACTCCACTCGTGACGAAAGCGTCGCCGAGCGAGTGCCGCCTTGGAAATTCCAACGCGCAGAACTGATGACATTGCGCGTTCTCTTCGGTGGCGAATAGATCTAACCAAGGCTCTCCCCATTGTAGAAAGAGTCCTTGCGCCACTTCCGAGTGAAGACGCCATTCGTGATCCATCATGCACCTGCGGCTGAGTTCGTCCGCCCTGGCGTTCAGGGAACCTGCCAGGTGTTGAACCATCAGGAACATGCCCTGAAGTTCCAGCCATGTCCAGAGGCGCAGAGCCTCCTGACAAAGGGTCCAAGACCCCACCCCGCCCTGTGTGTTGCAGTACCACATGGCGGTGGTGTTGTCTGTGAACACCTGCACTACCTCCCCTTTGACAGAGGGAAGGAATGCCTTGAGTGCAAGCCGGATCGCCCGGAGCTCCAGAAAGTTGATATGGAGCCGGGACTCCGCCGGAGACCAGAGGCCTCTGATCTCCGCCTCTCCCATGTGACCGCCCCATCCCAGAAGGGACGCGTCCGTCACAACTGTGTGCTCTGGCTGGGGAAGGGAGAGGGATCTGCCCATGACCCATTGCCGGTTCGAGAGCCACCACTGCAACTGTCTTGCAGTCCCCTCCGAGATCTGGACGTGATCGGACAGGCTGCCCTGGTGCTGCACCCACTGGAACTTCAGGTCCCACTGCAGAGCCCGCATATGCCATCTGGCATGATTGACCAGCAGGATGCAGGAGGCCATGAGGCCCAGCAGCCTCAGGGTCATCCGTACCGAAACCCAGGATAAAGGCTGAAAGATCGGAATCATAGCCTGAATATCCCGGACTCGCCGTTCGGGAGGATAGGCCCGAAACTGCGTCGTGTCCAGAACTGCTCCGATGAAAAGGAGCTGTGGAGAAGGAATCAGATGCGACTTCGGCACATTGATGGAGAACCCCAGCGAGTGCAGGAGTTCGGCCGTAGTCTGGAGGTGGGAGACGACTGCCTGGGACGAGCCCGCCTTCAGCAGCCAGTCGTCGAGGTAGGGGAAGACTGAAACCCCTGCCCGGCGCAGATGAGCTGCGACCACCGCCATCACTTTTGTGAACACCCGAGGGGCACTGGTAAGGCCAAAGGGGAGCACGGTGAACTGAAAATGCTCGGGGCCTACCGTGAACCGAAGGTAACGCCGGTGGGCCGGCAGGACGGCGATGTGGAAATATGCGTCCTGCAAGTCCAACGCTACCAACCAGTCTCCAGGGTCGAGGGCAGTCAAGACCTGAGCTAGGGTGAGCATCTTGAACTTCTCCTTCCGGAGGAAGCGATTGACGTTCCGGAGGTCCAAGATAGGACGCATGTCCTCCTTGTCCTTTTTGGGCACCAGAAAGTAGTGGGAGTAGCAACCACGCCCTACTTCTGGGGTCGGAACATGCTCGATGGCCCTCTTGGTCAAGAGGGCCGTGACTTCCTTCTGTAGAAGCACCAAGTGATCCCCTGACATGCGGCGGAATTGAGGTGGCATGGCTGGGGGGTGGTCTCGAAGGGGAGGGAGTAGCCCCTTCGGACAATGTCCAAGACCCACCTGTCCGAGGTGATGGTGCGCCAGTGGGGAAGGTGATGGCGGACCCTGCCCTCTACTGGCGTGCCGTGCACCTGAAAGGAGGGACTAGGAGGGCTTGGAGGCCGCGGACGGGTTGGAGGTGGTGGCCTGACCCGCACGCTGGTTGCCCGATCCTCCACGGCGGAATCCACGTCCTCGGCCACGCGTAGACGCCTGCTGCGCGGGCCGGTGGCTGGGCTGCTGACGTGAAGGGGCGCCCCTACCGTGGCCACGATAGGGGCGAAAAGCAGAAGTCAGCGGAGGGCGTGTAGCAGAAAGGCCCAGGGACTTGGCAGTAGCCCGTGAGTCCTTAAAGCGCTCCAACGCATGGTCTGCTTTGGACCCAAAAAGACCGACTCCATCAAAGGGCATGTCCATGAGAGTATTCTGGACATCCCCTGAAAAACCAGTGGTTCTCAGCCAGGCGTGACGTTGGAGCGCCACCGTCGTTGTAATAGACCTGCCCAGCGAGTCGGCGGTGTCAAGGCCACAACGGATAGTGTATTTGGCCGCATCCCTTCCTTCCGCAATGGCGAGGGAAAGCAGTGCCTGGACCTCCTCAGGGCACTGGGGCAAAACATCCGCCACCGAATCCCACAGGGAGTGGGTATATCGGCCCAAAAGACAAGCGGTGTTAACGGACCGCAAGCCAGCACTGGAGGAAGAAAAACCTTTCTTCCCAAACTGATCCAGGCGTTTGGTTTCCCTATCCGGAGGAGCGGTAGGGAAGGCGGTTTGGGAAGCGGAGGCTTGGACAACCAAGCTCTCAGGAGTGGGGTGGACAGAAAGAAACAGGGGTCGCCCGGAGCTGGGCGATGGCGTCGTGACACGTTCCGATCCACAGGAGCCCCTGTGTTGGGCTTGGACCAGGCGCCCAAAAGAACGTCAGTGAGGGCGTCGTTAAACGGCAGCACAGTCTCCGCAGAGGAGGCTGCCGGCTGAAGCACCTCTGTCAAGATGTTAGGCTTGACCGTCAAAGTAGGGAGCTGGAGACGTAAGGCCCCAGCTGCCCTACGCAACACCGTACCAAAATTGGCCCCCTCCTCCGTAGCCACGGGAGGAGACAGCATGCCAGTGTCAGGGGAAGTATCCAGACCACTGGCCTCCCCTAGACTCTCTGTCCAGTCCTCATCATACTGACAGTGTCGCGTCAGAGGGTCATCAGACCCTCCCAGTCCAACTGGTCCTCCTCTGGTTCAAAATAAGGAGGAGGAGGGACATTTGGGACCCAAGGTCCCATCGGCGCCGGAGCCGGCGTCGAGCGACGTCGGTCCGGAGCCATGTCCGGAGCCGGAAGGAACTGGGGACGACGCCGCCCGGAGCCCAGGGCGGCGTCGAGAATGGCACCGGAGACATCGGCGCCGGCGGAGGTGTCGTTAGGTCGACCGGCGTCGATGGGGGTTGTGGAGCCGGGATCGAGGCCGGGGCCGGAGCCGGAGCCGGGATCGAGGCTGGAGGCACGGGCGACGCCGGGGCCGGAGCCGTCGGCGACGCCGGAGCAACCCCATCAGGGCCCGCGGGGCCCGAAGGCGCACCGGAGGGGCCTGAAGGCCCGAAGAGGCGGGCCATGGCCGACAGGAATTCCTGTACTTTGGCCGGATCCGCCCCCGAACCCGGGAAGGGCGGGTATGGCGGGGGCGACTCCACAGGCATGTCCGGGGCCGCGGGGGCGGGGACGGTGCCGGGAGGGGCCTCAGCCGAGTCGCGAGACCGGCGAGGCGAAGTCCTAGAGCGATGATGCTTTTTGGACTTTTTGTGCTTCGACTTACCGGATGAAGAAGACTTCGACGCCGACGACCAGTGTGGACTCCGCGATCGACCCCTGGACCTCTCACGCGACCGGGGCTTCCGCGGAGCCGAATGCCGGGCCTCGAGGAGCTTTCGAGACCGCTCTCGCAAAGCTTTCGGGTGGAGGGCCTGGCAGTCGGTACAAGACGCCGTGTCGTGGCCTCAGCCGAGGCAGAAGAGACACTCCCAATGCGGGTCGGTGACGGACATCATCCGCGCACAGGCGCCGCATCGCTTGAAGCCGGGCATCCCTACGACACCTTGAAAGATGGAAAAACAGTGAAAAAATCACCAAAAAGTATGGTCAAAAAATGACCAGGGCACTGCTCTTCCCGGATCTGCGCTTGCTGGCGCCGAAAAAGAAGAACTGACGTCAGCGCGCAGGGGCGGCGCCTAAGTACTGCCCGCGACGTCATCCCGGCGATCACGACGCAGACGACGGACGCGGAGCCGCACGATGCCGCCTACCGACGCGCAAGGGTACTGCTACGCAAAACTTTCCGGATCCAGCCTGACGCCTGGGGATATTCTAAGGTAAGGAATCTGTCACTAACGTGTCTCTTTCAGATGGAGTGATTACATCAAGCCGCCCACCTTGTTTAGAGCAGCAGTCTGATTTTGTATTTTTCTGCCCGTCGGTGCCGATAAATACCTGGTGGTATTGGACAAAAAAAAAATGACCACCACACTTCGGAAGAATATTCTCAGGGTGTGGGAGTCATTAGTTTATTGATTTATAAAAACAAACCCCTGCTTTAGGAGTTTATTTCTGGTATGCAGGCACATGAAAGACAGTGCTCTTGAACAAGACACTTGCAGTGCCTTCAGAGGAACCCTCCTGACTGTGGTTCCTCTAAAGGCACAGATATCACAGCTGGGCTGGAAGTGATCTCTAAATATTGAAGGGCGTAGTCCATCAGGGTCGTGGCTGTAATTTCCTCCGCTACCGTAACGGATGGCAGGTCACCTGCCAAAATTTTAATCAAAGTGTTTTTTAATTGTGGGCATTCCATAACTGTGACCATATAGTGAGCAGGGGCTTTTATTGCTTCTGAAGTGTGCTGTTTCCTCATTGCTGGCATATACAGCTACAGGTGCTGAGCCTTTCTATCTTTTGCAACTCTGCGGGGAAAAAGGTGGGGTAGGATCGTTATTGTCCACAATAAGTCAGAATACTAAGTGCAGAGCCCTTTTCTGTCTGCATGGCCCTGTCTCCCAATTACACAATATTAAGCTGTTTGAATTACTGCCAAAGACCCCCAATTAGATAATGTTTTTTAAACATCTGTGCTTAGTTTCCCTTGGTGGGACCAAGGCACTACAGCTTTGTGTATTGTGTGAATCCTCTCTCTGGCCATTTCCTTCCTGGCTAGGATCTCAGCAATAGGTATGTTCCCTATGAATGCCATGGAAGCTCAAACCTTTCTAGTAGTGAGCTTTTGGGGAAAAGGTAGAAGTCGTTTAGCTTTTATATAGCATGTTTGGATGCAATGAACTATCTATCTTGAAATGCTTGATTCTGAAATTGCCTTTCCCATGCGAAGAGGGGCTAAGGCAATAAACAATTGTTTTGTTTTACTAAAGGATTTAGTCCTGCCGATGTAATACATTAGTGCCCTTTTAACATCGAATATGTAGAGTGCCCCTTCCGCAACTGTGTCTGGTTGCGGGAAAAACAGGTAAATCAATGGATTGATTAATATGAAAATTAGAAACCACTTTTGGTAGGAATTTTGGGTTAGTCCTGAGCACTACTCTATCACGATGTAGTTGAAAGAAAGGCTCTTCAAGAGTTAGCGCCTGAATTTCACTGACTCTTTAAGGGAAGTAATAGCAATTAAAAAGGCAAGTTACCATGAAAGCTACTGTAATTGACAAGAATATAATGATTCAAAAGGAGGACCCATTAGTCTTGTTAGGGCAATGTTTAAATTCCATGCTAGTGCAGGTGGAATTCTAGGAGGAATTACCCTTTTAAGTCCCTCCATTAAGCTTTGATAACTGGAATTCTAAACACTGACATGTGTTGTCTGTTTTGCAGATATGCCGCAATAGCTGCAAGATGTCATCTTGTAGAACTGTACGCTAACCCTGCAGTTTGTAAATGCAATAGATAAAGCATAATCGTGTGTACCTTTGTATGAAGAAGGTTGATGTCTTGTTTGTGGCAGAAGACAACAAAGAGCTTCCATTTTACTGAATAACACTTTCTTGTGGAGGGTTTACGAGCCTCTTTAAGAATGTTCATACAGTCTTGAGGTAAATTTAAGTATCCAAATTCAAAGACTTCAGGAGTCAAATTGCAAGATTAATTTCTTTGGGATTGGGATGCCTTAGTGTCCCTTGGTTCTGTGTGAGTAGGTCCGGGTTGAGGTGAAGCTTCTCGTGTGGGACTAGAGACATCTCCATGAGTGTTGGAAACCATGCTTGTAGAGTTTCCTGACCACTAATGGAAGTAGTGGGAGAGGTGGAAAAGTGTATGCAAATATCCCTGAGCAATTTATTCATGGAACAGTGCCCTTGGAATGATGGTGTTGATATCGGCTTGCGAAATATGGGCATTTCACGTTTTCTTTTGTTGCAAACATGTCTATTTCTGGAAAACCCCACTTTTGACAGTATGGTTGAAGCACACTGGGGTGAATCTCCCATTTGTGGACTTGTTGTTGCGTTCTGCTTAGAGAGTCCGCAATTTAATTGCTTGTCCCTGGGAGATGTTCTGCTAGCAGTTGAATGTTGTAGTGTATTGCGAACTTCCATATTTTCCGTGCTAATTGAGATAATTGGAGAGAGTGTGTCCCCCTCCCGTTTTAGTAAATAATATATAGATGTTATATTGTCTGTTCGAATTAGGACAACTTTGTGCTGTAGGTGAATTAGAAAGGCTTTCATTGCAAGATGAACAGCTTGCAGCTCTAGGTGACAGATATGGAGATGTTTCTGTTTGGAGTTCCACACTCCCTGAATAGTAAGGTTGTGGAGATGTGCTCCCCAACCTATTTGGAAAGCATCTATTGTTAGAACTATTTGGGGAAATGGGTTCTGAAACAGCCGCCCTCTGGATAGATTGTGTGGATTCTACCATTGCAGAGAGTGATATGTGTGGCTGTTTACCAACACTAGATCGTGAAATTGACCCAGTTATGGAGTACATTGTTGTGAGAGACATTGTTGCAGTGGTCTCATATTTAGTCTGGCATGTGGGACTATGTAAATACAAGATGCCATCATGCCTAGAAGTCTGAGAAATGTTTTGGCAGTAATGCGAGTACCTGTTTGAAACTGTTGAATTAATGTTATTATGTTGTGTATTCTGTCAGTGGTGTTGAGCATTGCCCCTAGATACGACTGAGTAGCTGCTGGTTGTAGATGAGATTTTTGTAGGTTGACGGTAAACCCTAGTTGATGTGGTAAATTTAGGGTCTCTTGAGTGTTTTGTTTGCAACGGTTAAATGTGTTTGCTTTGATTAGCCTGTGGTCTAGATAAGGGAAGATATGAATATTTTCTCTGCGCAGATGTGCTGCAACCACTGCCAGACATTTTGTGAATACTCTTGGTGCAGTGGTAATGCCAAAGGGGGGAACCTTGAATTGATAATAGTTTCTTAGAAATTGGAATCTTCGATACTTCCTGTATGCAGATGAATTGGTATATGAAAATAGGCCTCCTTTAGATCTAAGGTTGCCATGCAAGTCCCCTTTTTGTAATAGAGGAATGATCTCTTGTAGAGTGACCATATGGAAATGTTCTAATATTCTATAATGATTCAGTGGTCTGAGATCTAGGATGGGCCGGAGAGTTCCATCTTTTTTGGGAATAAGGAAGTATGGTGAATATACTCCTGTCCCGTGAAATTGTTGTGGAACTGGTTCTTTTTTAAAAAAAAATGTTTTTTTTTATTCAAACATATCCAGAAAATACCATTCACAGTTACAATATAAATAACAATCAGCAGTCAGATCATAAAACAATTAATACAGTGCAAAAGGATAGCAATTACTAAAATAGATCATAAAATCGTTAAAACAGACCACGTTAAAAGAGAGCTAGAGCAGTTATTAACATAACATCCAGCTAATATCATCTTAACGGGCAGTTAAACAATTCATTATACCCAACCACAATTTAATGTTCCTATGTAAGCCCCCTGACCAGATCATAATCACACTTAAAAAAAAAAAAACAACAACCTGGGAAACAACATGCTTCTAAAAACCCAAGTTGAATCTCCCTCACACCGCCCTGGATGCTCTGCTCCATTCAGAGATATATGCCCATATCTTTTTCCCACGGATTTTGGCCTGCCTACCCCTACAGGCATATATAGATATCTCTTGATTATAAGCTCCCAAGAGCCTGGCAAGCCACATATGGAATGTCGGTGGTTCTACATCTTTCCATCTTGCGGCCAACATTATCCTGAATATCGCAGTACCCAAAAAAAGGCAGTATTCTTGTGCGGTATTAAGGCCCAGGGAGCTATCATACCCCAGAATCAGCAGCGTAGGGGTCAGTTGCAATCTGCAGCCAAATAATTCTTCCCAAAAGCCAAGCAGCCCTTCTTTCAATGCAGACAATTTATCACAATCATACATCATATGGAATCAATGTGGCTGGTCCTATCCCACATCTAGGACACTTATCAGACCTTTTTCCCCACATAAATAACTTAGAAGGTGTAAAATATAAATTAAATATAGTTTTATACAGTTGAGCCTTTAAGCTTGAAGATAAAAGTATGTTGGCGGTTAGAGATAGGCTCATATAAATATCTACATCCGGATTTCCTAATTTCGTTGTCCAAATCGTTTCAGTTCTTTCTAAATCATCAGGTACTTTTTCGAGTAGCAAGCTGTAAATATTCCTGATTCTACTAGACTTCCTGGTAATAACTTCCATCAATGGGATCTTGTCTAGATTAATCCTTGGTCTACTCGAAATAAGAATACTACTAATCTGAACGTATTTAAAATATTGATTATCAGGTATTCCAAACCTTTGCTGAAGCTTAAAAAATTGAAAATCTTGCTCTCCCCCGCAAAAGTCTCCAATTGTTCCTACCCCCATAGTTTCCCATCTCTTCCCCATAGCATCATTAACCAGGGCTGGGAATACTGATGAGCGCCACAAGGGGATATAGCTGCAGATTTTCGGAATTGCCATAAATTTAGATACCTGTTTCCATATTTTCCATGACCCGTAAATTACTTTAAAGCGTACTTTCTAATAGTAGCTCTGCTCCAATTGTCTAACAAGCAACCCCGGCGCTTCTTTCCCTATAGCAAGTTCATAAATTGTAGGTATTCTCAGTCTTTGCTCTAGATCATTATTTCTATCCACTACAAACAAGGAGACCATCTGATGGAGGAGGGCTGCCCAATAATATAGGGTAATGTTAGGAATTGCAAGACCGCCTCTGTCTTGTGGTAAAGCCAGATATTTTAAAGCCCTCCTGACCTTCCCATACTGCCACATAAAATGAGAAAGTTGACTCCAGGGCTCTCAATATATTATCTTCCACTACAAGAGGTATAGCCCGAAACAGATCCAAAAATTTCGGTAGCATGGTCATTTTAAAAAAATTCCCTCTTCCTATAATAGACAAATGTAGTCTGTTAATTCTCCTTAGATCCGTAGCTATTGATTTAATCAGAGGTTCAAAGTTACACTTAACAATTTCACCCACCTTAGCACTAACTCTGACCCCTAAATACACCGCTGAATCTGCTCGTCTGGAATCATTAAAATCTATGTTATCTGTGCATATAACAATCGTTTTCGCCTTGTTCAATGCATAGCCAGAAAGGCGCCCATAACTCTCGGCAATCTTTACAATTTCCTCGATTGCCTCCACTGGATTCGTGGTGAGCACTGCAACATCGTCAGCGTATGCCAATACTTTAGTCTCATACCCCTGAGTTATTATCGGTTTGATCTTCCCAGTCTGTAGAAGCTTGACCACTAATGGATCGATATATAAAGCAAATAAAATAGGGGAACAAGGGCACCCATGCCTGGTCCCCCTAGATATAATTATATTACCGGATTCCTTCCCCATGAGTTGTAATCGAGCTCTTGGTTGACAATACATTGCCTTAATTGCCCTTATAAACTGTGATCCAAAGCCATTCAGCTCCAGGATCCCCCATAAAAACTCCCAGGACACCCGATCGAAAGCCTTTTCGGCATCGAGGAGGATCATAGCCATCTGGCCCCCCCGTCCCGGTTATGATGTCAAAAAGAGAAATAACCCTGCGGATATGGTCTGTAGTTCCTTTGCCTGGGATAAATCCGTGTTGCCACGGGGAGACCAAATGTTCTATAACCCTCCCTAACCGATTGGCCAAGATCTTAGAATAGATTTTTGTGTCTGAATTGATCAGCGATATTGGCCGATACGAAGATGGATTATCTATTGGTTTCCCTTTTTTGAGGAAGATTATGATATCCGTTTCTTTCCAAGATTCGGGGGGGCTTCCACTATATTGTACACCCCTGAACAGGTCTACTAAGAGGGGTGTTATAGTTATTCCTAAGAACTTATATACCTCCAACTGTATTTTGTCAGGGCCAGCGGCTTTCCCCGGTGCCATTCCGTGCAGTGCTATGTGGACTTCCTCCAGAGTGATTTCTTCTTCAAGCTTTTCTTGGCCCCTCCAGGCCCCCACCAAGTTCCATGCCGGTCACTAACCGCGCTATCTCCTGTGTGACTACAGGGCTACCTCTAATAATATAATCTTGATATAGGGTTTGATAGTAATCCTGAAATTCTTTAACAATATCTTCTGGGTCAGTAAAAACTTGAGAAAGTTGTGACCCGCGGTTTGCGGGTCAGCGTCGAGTTGCACAGCCGTATAAGCATTGGTATGCAAATTAATACCCATCAACCGTAGTATGTCCAGTTTCATCCATTTTATTTCATTGTTTTTTCAAAGTTTATCCGTCACGTCAAAAGACAAAATTCTTTAATTTTATGCGTTTTAATTGTTTCATGATTGCCCATCCAGGCCTATACATGAACATTTCAGAATTTGAAGTCCTCCAAATAATTCCAATAGTATCACACCCAATGCATTTCGGTTCTCATTAACCTTCATCAGGGGTATCTGTGATTTATGAAAAAATATGTCAGTCACATCTATTCGACACCCAACATAATATCAAATTATTTTCAAACATATCTCCCCTCGCGTTTCATCAGTAAATCAACATAATCTTAAAAACCACCAACCATTATGTTCACATGCCTTATGTACCCCAAGTTTATAAGAAAAAGAAAAAGGATGCTTTGAAACTTCCTGTCGTGTACCATCTGATCAGAAAACTAAATCTGTGTTGTATTAATCTCAAACGTGCAAGTACTTGTGACACAAAACAAATATTCAAACCCCAGACGTTAACTTCCAATAAACCTAAAACTCCCGTTTACCACGTGCTTCAAAACCACCCAAATTTTTAGTGCCTCCCTCAATTATCTGTATGAACATCTCAAAGCCCCCGTGCATACCTGATATTAACCAAACGGCACACCAGTCTGAAATAAAATGGATGAAACTGGACATACTACGGTTGATGGGTATTAATTTGCATACCAATGCTTATACGGCTGTGCAACTCGACGCGGACCCGCAAACCGCGGGTCACAACTTTCTCATGTATTCATGCCATAGTGCGTAAGGAACGGGGCACTAACGAGTGCTGCACGCTAAACTTGACAAAAAGAAACAGGAAGCATAACAGAGTTAAACATGGGTGTGCTTCAGGACACTGTCTGCTATTGTTGAATATGCCGTTCCAACCCTGGAATTGCACCCCGCAGGAAAAACTGATAAAAGGAAATGACCGCATCGTTTTCACGTCAAAAGAAGTTCATCAAAATTTCAGTCACGGAGGATTGACAGCAAAGGCACTATTCTTTCGTTATTATGTTTAATGTGTTCATTTCTGAAGCTTTTATGTTATCAAATATGCATATGTACATGTATTAAGTTAGCATTATTTGGTTCGATGTTGATTGTGGTGATAGCACTTTAAGGGAGACTGGGGGTTGGGACTTAGTTGGGAGGAGTCATGAGGACACGTGATATTGGATTATTACGGGTATACAGGTGGGCTGGGTTACGTAGGTTTAAAATTCAGGTTGTTTAGCACGGTTTCGTAAAATAGAGGTTACACGCGCACGAGGACACTGGTGTGCCGTTTGGTTAATATCAGGTATGCACGGGGGCTTTGAGATGTTCATACAGATAATTGAGGGAGGCACTAAAAATTTGGGTGGTTTTGAAGCACGTGGTAAACGGGAGTTTTAGGTTTATTGGAAGTTAACGTCTGGGGTTTGAATATTTGTTTTGTGTCACAAGTACTTGCACGTTTGAGATTAATACAACACAGATTTAGTTTTCTGATCAGATGGTACACGACAGGAAGTTTCAAAGCATCCTTTTTCTTTTTCTTATAAACTTGGGGTACATAAGGCATGTGAACATAATGGTTGGTGGTTTTTAAGATTATGTTGATTTACTGATGAAACGCGAGGGGAGATATGTTTGAAAATAATTTGATATTATGTTGGGTGTCGAATAGATGTGACTGACATATTTTTTCATAAATCACAGATACCCCTGATGAAGGTTAATGAGAACCGAAATGCATTGGGTGTGATACTATTGGAATTATTTGGAGGACTTGAAATTCTGAAATGTTCATGTATAGGCCTGGATGGGCAATCATGAAACAATTAAAACGCATAAAATGAAAGAATTTTGTCTTTTGACGTGACGGATAAACTTTGAAAAAACAATGAAATAAAATGGATGAAACTGGACATACTACGGTTGATGGGTATTAATTTGCATACCAATGCTTATACGGCTGTGCAACTCGACGCTGACCCGCAAACCGCGGGTCACAACTTTCTCATGTATTCATGCCATAGTGCGTAAGGAACGGGGCACTAACGAGTGCTGCACGCTAAACTTGACAAAAAGAAACAGGAAGCATAACAGAGTTAAACATGGGTGTGCTTCAGGACACTGTCTGCTATCAGTAAAAACTTGCCCATTTATTTTAATAGAGGGTATTAAATTCAGAGATATCTTCTGCCTAGTACGTAGGGCTAACCTCCTACCAACTTGCTCTCCGTTTTCATAAGAATCATTCCGATGGGAATGGTATTCCTCTGCAGATCTTTGTGTCAGCCAATTATTTAATTCTGCTTTTAAAGCGATTATCCGATACATCGTTTGAGCCCCCTCTAATCCCTGTGCTATTATCAAGGTATGTTCCTCTTCTGCCTTGGCCAAATCCCCTTATTAATTGTTGGTTTTTGATCACCCGCTGAGTCTTAGCCCTGGCAACAAAACTAATGGTTTCCCCTCTAAGAGCAGCCTTAAAAGAGTCCCAAACAACCCCCCTACTAGCACTGAATCGGTTTATATCAAAGAATTCTTGTGACCAACTCTTTATGTGAGCAATATATTCGTTGTTCGCTAGCAATTTTCTATCAAACGTCCATTTACTCCGTGGTCTCTTAAAATTTACTATTTCAATTTCTATAATTAAAGGGTTATGATCGGATATTATCTTTGGAAGTTTCTTGATGCCAGCCCTATCTAATACATCCCTTGGATGGGCCAGAGAGTTCCATCTTTTTTGGGAATAAGGAAGTATGGTGAATATACTCCTGTCCCGTGAAATTGTTGTGGAACTGGTTCTATTGCTCCTTTTTGCAACAAAGCTTTTTTCTCTTGTTGCAGAAGGATTTGATGTTGTGTGGATAGTTTGTTTTTGCGTGGTGGGATATTTGGAGGAGTTGTTATGAGCTCCAGACAATACCCATGTTGGATAATGTCTAAGACCCATTGATCTATTGTAATTGAATTCCAATTTTTAAGAAACTGCTGAAGACGACCCCCAACAGGTGTTAGGTGTTGTGGGGGGAAGGTAAAGTAGTCACTGCTTGTTAGTGGTATTTGAGGAATGGGTATAGTTTCCTCTGCCACTTCCTTTAAAATTGTTACTTCTGTAAGAACCTCTGTAGAAGGTTTTTGTTGTCAATACGATACCGATCAAGACAATACAGTCAAGAGATATAACAGACCGAAGGGAGCCCGAGATTGTACATCCAAACCCGTCAGTGGGAAAAACTATTTGAATATCGCGTTGATGACCTTGCGCAGTTTTACCAAGAGGAGAAGTCACACAGACTCCAAGAAAACTTCTTGGAGCAAAAACAACTTGTAATCATCCGAGCCCAACACTAGATGGCGCACTTATGCAAAGCATGTGTATCTACAGCATACATGCCTCGAACCTCTGATTTCCCTGCTCAATCTCTAAGCATGTAGGTGAAGGCCTTGGAGACTGGCATGGAGAACCATCCCCCCGAAACACCTCATAGGGAGAGACGGCCTGGTCTGAATGGAAAGTGTAGCGGAGGACATGTGGATTAGTGTAGAAGTTACGCATACCACACCATTCTTGGCCAATCCGGGGCTATGAGAATGACTTCGGCCCAGTCTTGGCGAACCTTCCTCAGAACCCAAGGAATCAAGGGTATGGGTGAAATGTGTAATGTAGCTGAAAGTTTCACCTCAACTTAAGTGTCCCCCAAGGCTCCCCTCAACTGATACTGGAGCATGCACAACTGCTGGCATTCAGCATCTTCAGAAAAGGCAAATAAGCCCACCAGAGGAGTGTCTCATTGGGCGAAAATGTCCTGGATTGCCTACAGCAGAAGATGCCACTTGTGGTCGGCAAGATAACGTTTGCTCAGGCTGCCGGCTCTGACATTCAGAGAACGGCTAGGTGATGAGCCACATTCATTGAAGTGTGCCCATGACTACAGTCTCAATGGTTCTAGGCAAAGGAGGGGAGACCCTACTTCCGCTTATCTGTTAATATACCACATGGCTTTTGTGTTGTTCATCAAGATATGACCAGACCAACCTTGGATGAGGAGGAAGAAGGCCTTGAGAGCCAGACTATCACCCGCAGTTCCAACAGGCTGATGTAAAGAACCTGCTCTTTTTGAGACCTGAAGCCCCTGATCTCCTGAGCTTCTAGATGTTCACCCCACCCCCCTACGTTGGAGGCATCCTTCACTAGATTAGCTACTATAGGAGAAGGAGTGAAGCCCATCTCTTGGCTCAGGATCAGCTTTTCCCCCCCACCAAACCACTTCCGCTGCAGTGCTGAGGCAAATCACTATAAGTCTCGCCTATACTGTAGCCACTGACTGCAGAGGCACCACTGCAGGATCCTCAACTGCCAATGTGCTTGCGTCACTCAGAATGCAGGAAGCCAGCAGACCTAGGAATCTTAGGGTCTTCAAGGACTAGAATTCCCACCACTTGCTGGACAAAGGAGACCATTTCCTGGATGTCAGTGATCCTTTCCAGTGAAGGGAAGTCGAGCAGTGGGGTGGTGCCCAATACTACCCATCAACTGGAGTCAGTGGGAGGGCTGCGGGTGAGATTTGGGGTCATTGATTGAAAAGCCCAGGTCGAACAGCAGGGATGCTGTTGACAGATGGCACGACACCTCCTCTGCCAAACTGGCTCTCATCAGCCAGTTCAGATACTGGAATATTGAGATGCCCAACCTTCTGAGATGGGCAACCACTGCCATCACCTTCCTGAAGAATATGCCAAGCCAAAGGGTAGCTATTGCAAATTGGTAGGGAGTAGAATCCACCACAAATTGCAAGTAGTTCCGATGCGACTGCAGGATAGAGGTGTGGAAGTGTGCATAGTGCAGGTTGAGTGATAGCATCCAGTCTCCAAGTTCCAACTCCAGTAGTACTTGAGCTAGGGTCAGCATCTTGAACTTTGAGGAAGGAGTCAATTCCCTGAAGTCCAGGATCTGAGGCAAACTGCCATCGTTCTTGGACACTGTAGGAAGCTGTCTCTATATAGAATATACCAAAATGAGGTATAGTGTGCACAGAGTCCAGTGGAACCCCAAAGGTAGGCAGAGGTAAAAGTAGATAGCATCTTACTCTCTATTTGTGGTAGTGTGGGCGAGCAGTAAGGCTTTATCAGAGGGTAGTGTTAAGCATTTGTTGTACACACTTAATCAGCAAATTATGTCACACACTCAGACTGAATTCAGACCAATTATTGTTTGTATAAAAATATTAAGTTATTTTATTTCTAGAACCAAGCCAAGCCTGGCACAGGTAAGTGAAATAAATGCTTTGCAAAATCTTATGCAATGTTTTACAATTGAATGCAGGTTCAAATGCAATTGATTGAAATACAGGTAAGTTGAAATGTCGCAATTACTTTTCAGATTACTTTTTAAGTTACTTTTTCTACTCAGTGTGATATGCCTAGATATCACACTGGGACATTTCCTAGAGAAAAGTTAAGTAAAATCAGTTTTGCACAGTTGTAGTTTTTCACGTTTTCATACAAACCAACTCCACACTTAGAACATTTTTCAAGGGAAAACAGTCAATGTATTCCTATGGAGAGAAATGAAGTTATCGGTTAACAGGTAAGTACTCGGTCTTTGGGGTTGAGTTTCTGGGGTTAGAACAAGGGTTCTCCCAGGGTCAAGGATGCACTCTCAAAACATCCTAAGCAGCATTAGGGCAGCCAGGTGCTGAGGCCCCATGTTATCCAATGGGGGATAGGCGACCTCCGGTTGGTGGCTGCTCACGAGCAGGCCACAAGGTTGAGGGAGCAAAGCTCCTGCGGTTTAGGTCAGGGCATAGGGGGTTCCGAGTTCGCACCTAACGTACACCCGCAGCAGCACAGGGGTGGCTGGGTGCAGGGTGCTGTTTTGGCGTCGGGTGCTCTGTTGATTTCATGGGGATTCTCCAGTTTCAACAAAGACTGCAGGCTCGGGGACGAAGATCTTCTGGAGGGATAAGTTGGGATGCCTGGGGATGCTGGTACACAATTGGATGGGCCACCCAAAGCCGTGGAACTTCGGGTGCAGTGGTGTCTTTAGGCGTCGGCTTTTCTTACCAGCTCCGGTTGCGGGGATCCTCCAGAAAGAGGCTGCAGCCATTGCTGGGAGATTCGAGGCAGGTCAGAGATCCCCAGATCTCAGGTCAGGATCGCCGGGGAGACCTCCTCGTGGTGTTGGGCCACTCGAACTCAGGCCGTGGGCGTCTGGTGCAGGCTCGCGGATTTGGCCGGAGCCAGAGTCTGTGGGTGAACAAATCCGGTACTCACGGGAGACAGAGTCTTTTCTGTGGAAGGCAGGGCAGGTCCTAGGGGTTCTTGAGGTTGCTGGCTGCAGGACACACCGGGATTTCACTTCTGCAGGTTCGAGGTGGGGACAGGCCGGTAGGGCTGGGGCCAAGACAGTGGGCGTCCTCCTCCTCTTAGCTTCAGCACGGCTCTTCGGTCCTTCTTCTTCTTTTCTTCTTGGTCGGTTCTTGTCTGAGGAGGCAAGGTTTGGGGTGGCCCCTAAATACTAACTTTAGGGACGTTACAGGAAGGTGAAGGTTGGGACCAATGGGTCCCTTCCTTCGGGTGGGTACACCCTCTATTATGCCACCCTCCAGTGGGAGGGGGGCATATGCCTCACTCTGGTTGGCTGGGTCCCCCCCCCCGATCTGCAAGATGGCGGGGACAGAGTTGTGCTTCACCTCGCCTCCCCCACCTGAGGGGTGGGGTTGGCAAAGGTGGACACACAACTCCCTTCCTCACTTGGTTTTCCCGACGATTCTCCCGCCCAAAGTGGGGGTCAGAACCGGTGGGGGCCAGTTGCTGGAAGCAGCAAAAGGCCTGGGGAAGCTCACAAAGGCAGCAAGCCTTTGAAGCTTCCCCTTCGTGGACCCTGCCCATCCTGGGGGAGGAGGCTTAACACCTCGTCCCAGGATGTGCATTGTTTCAGACCCCCAAGAGCAGCAGGCTCTCGACCCAGGGTTCCAGAAACATGTCTGGTGGTGGCAGCTGGCGAGCAGCCACTCAGCCTGGACACTAGTGTTAGGTCGTTTTTCAGGGGGCATCTCTAAGATGCCCTCTGTGTGCATTTTTCATTAAATCCCAACATGGCATGAGTGTGGTTTAATATGCTGAGAAGTTTTATACCAAACTTCCCAGTTTTCAGTAAAGCCATTATGGTACTGTGGAGTTCGTAATGACAAACTCCCAGCACCATATACTTGGGGACGAAAATCTTCTGGAGGTGACCACCGGTTGGAGAGGTAAGTTGGGATGCCTGGGGATGCTGGGACACCATCGGTTGGGCCACCCAAGGCTGTGGAACTTCGGGTGCAGGGGTGTCTTTAGGCTTCGGGTTTTCTTACCAGCTCCTGTCGCAGTCGGGGGATCCTCCAGAAAGAGGCTGCAGGTCAGAGATCACCAAATCTTAGGTCAGGATCGCCGGGGAGACCTCCTCGTGGTGTTGGGCCACTCGAACTGGGGCCGTGCGTCGGTTGCAGAGTGGTGCAGGCTCGCGGATTTGGCCAGAGACAGTCTGTGGGTGAGCAAATCCGGTGCTCACGGGAGACCGAGTCTCTTCTGTGGAAGGCAGGGCAGGTCCCCGGGGTTCTTGAGGTTGCTGGCTGCAGGACACACCGGGATTTCGCTTCTGCAGGTTCGAGGTGGGGACAGGCCGGTAGGGCTGGGGCCAAGACAGTGGGCATCCTCCTCTTCTTCGCTTCAGCACAGCTCTTCGGTCCTTCTTTTCTTCTTGGTCGGTTCTTGTCTGAGGAGGCATGGTTTGGGGTGGCCCCTAAATACTAAATTTAGGAGAGTTACAGGTAGGTAAAGGTTGGGACCAATGGGTCCCTTCCTTGGGGTGGGTACACCCCCTATTATGCTACCCTCCAATGGGAGGGGGGCATATACCTCACTCTGGTTGGCTGGGTCCCCCATCTGCAAGATAGCGGGGACAGAGTTGTGCTTCACCTCGCCTCCCCCACCTGAGGGGTGGGGTTGGCAAAGGTGGGCACACCTTCCTTCCTCACTTGGTTTTCCCGCCGATTCAACCACCCAAAGTGGGGGTCAGAACCGGTGGAGGCCAGTTGCTGGAAGCAGCAAAAGGCCTGGGGAAGCTCACAAAGGCAGCAAGCCTTTGAAGCTTTCCCTTTGTGGACCCTCCCCATCCTGGGGGAGGAGGCTTGACACTTCTTCCCAGGATGTGCATTGTTTCAGACCCCCGAAAGCAGCAGGCTCTTGACCCGGGGGTCCAGAAACATGTCAGGTGGTGGCAGCTGGTGAGCAGCCACTCAGCCTGGACACTAGTGTTAGGTCGTTTTTCGGGGGGCATCTCTAAGATGCCCTTGTGTGCATTTTTCATTAAATCCCACACTGGCATCAGGGTGGGTTTAATGTGCTGAGAAGTTTGATACCATACTTCCCAGTTTTCAGTAAAGCCATTATGGTACTGTGGAGTTCGTAATGACAAACTCCCAGCACCATATACTCTTAATGGCATTACTGCACTTACAATGTTGGGTGTAGTACGCCCCTGGAGGCAAATAACCCAGAACTGGAAACCTCTTTACGGTCCCATAGTCCCCATATAGACACTGACCCTGATTCAGCAGCTTTAAATTTTAACAGCTGGATCGACCTGGCAGTAAAAAAACTAGCCCCAGAAACGCGCACACACATTGGCAAAAGATCACCATCAGCCCCTTGGTACACCGCGGAGCTAAAAGAATTAAAGAAAAAATGTAGAGCCAAAGAACGAAACTGGAGGAAGGAATATTCTGAAATCGATAAAAAACAGTACAATGAGGCGTTAAAGTACAAAGAATCAATAATCTCGGCAAAATCTAGTTTCTTCACCGAGAAAATTATGGCCTCTAAAAATACTGCTAGAGAACTTTTCAAAACAATTTCCAACTTAGCCAAATTCGGTAACAGCAAACAGTTCAGTCCCACTAGGCAGTTTTGCGATAAACTAGCAGAGTTTTTCCACGATAAAGTGGTTAAAGTCTACGACGAGTTCTCTAACAGCAAAGCTGGAGTTAAGTCATCCGGGCCTAACGATGATAGGGCGAATACTCGGGTCTATTTACAAGAATTCAGTCCCCTAACATCTGATAGAGTTGAGAAGCTTATAATGTCAACTAAGTTGGGATCCCCTCTGGACCCTTGCCCTGCCACGGTTCTTCACATGGTCCCTAACATAATTGCGAACCATTTAACACCTCTTCCTAATAATATTCTGGATTCAGGACACTTTCCTGCCATCTGGAAAAAATCCCTGGTTAGACCTATCCTGAAAAAGCAAACCCTTGATCCCATGGAGGTTAGCAATTATCGGCCCATCTCCTGCTTACCATTTCCATCTAAAATCCTGGAAAAAGCCCTAAATGAAGAACTGCTGTCTTTCATAGAGGCGAACGATAAACTTGATCCAGCGCAACACGGTTTCCGACCACGGCATAGTACAGAATCGGCATTGATTGCCGCCACAGAGGGCATACGTGTCCAACTTGACGGGGGGAGGGAAGCCATACTGATTCTACTTGACCTATCGGCCGCATTCGATACCGTTGATCACCACATACTTATCCAGCGTCTGGCCGACATAGGGATTGTAGATAAAGCCTCGGATATTCTTCGTTCCTACCTAACCGATAGAGAACAATCTACAATGATGGAACACAAATCGCACCCCTACGTCTTGCCGTGTGGGGTGCCCCAGCGATCCTCACTTTCCCCAACCCTGTTCAACGTGTACGTCACCCCGTTGGCCAAACTCATACGCTCCCATGGCTTTACTGCCATTTGCTACGCTGACGACACGCAAATAGTCGTCTCCTTATCTTCCAAACCGGAGAATGTGGCAGCAAGTTTCAATGATTGCATGAGCCATATTATTTATTAGATGGATGCTAGATAACTGCTTGAAGTTAAATACTGGCAAAACCGAAGTGGTTACGTTTGGAAGGGACACCTCCCTTTGGAATTCTACGTGGTGGCCGGAAGCAGCAGGGCCCTGCCCTCGGCCGGTAAAAAAGGTTAAAAACCTTGGGATTACGATAGACGACCATCTTTCATTATCTGACCAGGTCAATAGCATTACTTCCTCGTGCTTTCATACTTTAAAAATCCTTCGAAAGATTCTACTTTCATTCCCATGGCCCTCAGAAAAACAGTTATCACTGCCTTGATACTACCCAAAATTGACTACTGTAACGCACTCTATTTGGGAGCAAAAAAGAGTACGATATGTAAGCTGCAGACTTTACAGAACGCTGCTGCCCGTCTACTACTTAAGATTCCAAAATTCAGCCCTATAAGCCAAGCCATTCAGGATCTGCACTGGCTACCTGTCCAGGCAAGGATCCAATTCAAATCTATGTGTATTGTGCATAAGACTTTGTACGGGGCTGGGCCTGCCTACCCAAGTCAACATATCAAGCGCCATACTCCACAGCGAAACCTCAGATCGTCATCGGCTTCCCTACTTGTAGTTCCTAGGGTAAAGACATTAAAATGGGATGGCAGAAGTTTTCTCCAACTGGCCCCTAAATTAGGGAATACGTTACCCATCAGTCTCAGAAACCAAACCAATTTACTGTTGTTCAGGAAAGCATTGAAAACCTGGCTATTCGTCCCTAAACCATAGCCGTTCCTACCTCCCGTTGCATAAATCAATGACAGCTAGCGCTAAGATGCCATGGCAAACACGCGCTTTACAAAACCTTCATTTCATTTAATTTCATAAGAATTGACTTAGACACTGTAGGGGTACACGGCTCATGCACCTGTACCCTCACCACTGGTATAGTGCACCCAGCTAGAGGGGTGGCTGACCTATGCCAGGGCAGTGGGTTGTAGGCATGGCACACAGGGATGTGTGCCATGTTGACTTCCCTTTGTTCTGCACCAAAACACGCAGCCTGCAAAGGCAGTGTGTGGGTGTAAAGGTACAGGGCCTCTAAGGGTGGCACAATAAGTGTTGCAGCCCTTAGAGGCCTTCCCTGGCCACAGTGCCCTTGGTACCTGTGGTACCATTTACTAGGGACTGACCTGTAGCCAAAGAGTGCCAATTGGGCTTTGTTTTCAATGCAGTTTAGGGAAAGAACATAGGTCCTGGGTACCTGTTTGGCTGGAACCCAGGGCACACTCAGCCAAAGCACATCAGCAGTTCAGCAAAAAGTGGGGGCAACCATGCAAAAAAGGGCACTTTCTTACAGACACCAGAAAGTAACAAGTAATATCCTTGGCCCTTTTCCTGTTGTGGCATTAACCCCACTCTTTCTTTGCATAGGAATGATGCCACCTACTGTTGCACTATGGCCAAGTGGTCTGGAGGGAGGAGGGGGGAGGGGGAATAGAGGGTGGAGCCTGAAGGAAGGGAAGGGTGTAACCCATTTTTACAACTTGTTGGACCCACTGGTACGAAGTAATGATCTTCCAGGCTGGAAGTAAGCAAGACACCCACCCTCCCACAGGCTCAGAGTGAGTTTGTTGGAGCAAACTAGGTCTCCTTTACTAATGGGGTGGGAGAGGAGGAGAAGGAGGAAGGTTGTTGGGTTGATCCACAGCCTTTTCTTCTGGCTCTGCCGCTGTACTGTCTGACCAACGGATTAGGTTGTTGCTGGTTCTGTGGCTGATATTGCTGTCACTGACAAAAGGAAAATCCTCTCAAAGAAATGCTCAAAACTGGTGATAGTCTCTTGAGGGAGGAGTTAGTTGCAGACCAAGAAAGCGAGCCATAGCCTTATTGGTCTTACAATGCTCCAATTCTCAATAAGCCTTATTGCCAAAAATACAGGCCTCTTCGAATGCCAGGTCCATTAGGATCTCCTGGACGTCCCCTAAAATGTTAGATGTTTGTAGCTAGGCATGTCTTTGAATAGTGATAAAGATGCCAATTGCCCGGGCCACTGAATCAGCTGTGTCCAGTCTTGATTTAATGATGTGTCAGAATGCGTTTTGGCTGTCATGAATTGCCTCTTGAAAATGTTCCCTAATGTCCTCCGGAACACAAGGCACCACCATCTGTGCCATATTCTACAGGGCATGGGTATCACTTGTAAGGAGATAGCTGGCGTTAAGTGACTTTAGGGCCATGCTCCCTGCAGAGAAGGTCCTTTGCCCCATGCTTCTAGGCACTTAGATTCCATGTCAGATGGTGCAGTCAGGAAGGCTCCTTCTGATTCTACAGTGGAGCAGGAAGTCTGTGTGACCAGACTCTCCAGCGAAGTGTGTTCTCAGAGGAAGGGCGGATCACCTGGAGCAGGGCAACAGCAAAAGGCTACTAACCTGTTTACCCCTGGGGAGGAATAAGGTTTCTTCTAGGCTGCCAAGACTGGTTCTTGAAGGGCATAACTGAAAGGGGCAAGAGTTTCTACCGCAGATGGACCTCAGTGAAGATGTTGGTCTTGGAATTTCTCAGAAGCTGCAGATCCAACACTTGACCAAGAGGATGTGGCCTAATAGCTAGAGCAGTCGACCTCGAAGCTGGGGAACCAGGTTAGAGTCTCGGCAGGGACGCTTAACATCCTGTGATTCTGAACAAATCATGTAATCTACCTGTGCCTACCAAAAATTAATGTGTCCATCTGTAGCGTAACTGGTGCTCATGTAAAGTGCTGGGATGCCTTTGGGTCGAATTTGCGCAATATAAAGCCCCCAAAAAGAACAAAAAAAACTTGAGCAACCTTATGCATAACTTTGCTAAGGACAACTTCAGGCATTGGTGGATCAGTGGGTAAATTTTACACAAGTTCTTCAGAGGTGTCCAGGCCACTGGGAGAAGAGAGACCTTGAAATCTTGAGCCGCATTTCCAACAGCCCCAATAAGGGTACATGTTCAGAAGATCAGAGTCCATTCCAAAAAAGTCATGGAGTCGATTCCTATGCTCCTCTACTAGAACAAAACTTTGAGCATCCCTTAGGGATCCGTTTAGAGGAACTGTGTCAGGCTGCGGTGCCGGTGGAGCCGTATCCGGCGTCGGAGGTGGTGGTGGAAGTGGCAGAGGTGGCAGCAGCAGTGCAGTCCTCAGCTTCAGCAAAGTTGTACAGCACAGGACCGGATCAAAGGAATGTGGCATCAGCACTAAATCCATTGGTATGGCGCCGAGAGATGTCGGAGGCAAAGACAAACATTTGGTATCCATTTGATTCCCTTGGCCCAGAAGGAGCATCAGGCACACGTTTGCGAAATGCTGCCAGGTCAAAACCTATTGCTCGGAACTTGGGAAAGGCTAGCACCAGATTCTCGGTGAGTGAAGGTCTTTTATAGCCTTGGGGTGCATACTCTGACAGGAAGCACAGGCCCTGGACTTGTGGTCCAACCCCAGCTACCAAAGACAAACAAAGACGGAGTCATTCTCAACGAAATCCAGGATAGACGCCGAAATATCGGTATCATAGCCTGAATATCCTGGACTCGCCACTCGGGAGGATAGGCCCGAAACTGCACCATGTCCAGAACAGCTCTGATGAAAGGGAGCATCTGAGAGGGTGTCAGGTGTGACTTTGGCACTTTGACAGTGAACCCCAGGGAAAGCAGGAGCCTGGAGGTGGGAGACGACAGCGTGGGGCAAGCTCGCCTTCAACAGCCAGTCGTCGAGATAGGGGAAGACTGGAACCCCTGATCTGCACAGATAAGCCACGACCACCGCCAACACCTTGATGAACACCCGAGGGGTGCTGGTAAGGCCAAAGGGGAGCACTGTGTACTGAAAGTGCTTGTGGCCTACCGTGAACCACAGGTAGCGTCAATGGGCATGCAGGATGGGGATGTGCAAACAGGTGTCCTAGAAGTCCAACGCTACCATCCAGTCTACGGGGTCTAGGGCAGACAAGACCTGAGCCAGAGTGATCATTTTGAAGTTTTCCTTTTTTGGAAGTAGATGAGGGCTCTAGAACAGGACGAAGGCCCTTGTCCTTTTTGGGACCAGAAAGTAGTGGGAATAGAAACCACAGCTTACTTCTGGCACCGGAACACTCTATGGCTCCCTTGGCCAAGAGTGGCCCGACTTCCTCCTGAAGCAAGGTCAGGTGCTCCTCCTTCTGCTGGTCTTAAGTCGGTGGCATGGAGGGAGGTTAAGTCTCGAAAGGTAGGAAGTAGACCTTCCGGACTATCTGAAGAACCAACTTGACCTATGTGATGGTTTGGCGGGAGTGGACCTGTGGCTGCCAGATCCACGGGGTGGAAAGGAGCCGCGCCCACAGCAGCGCAGAGGATGCTGAACTTGCACGGTCTTGTGGATGGAATATGGCTGGTGCGGCTGAAAGCCCATTACTATCTCACGAAAGGGACGAAAAGCAGACAGGGGACAGGTGGTCACTGAGAGGCCCAAGGACTTGGTAGTATCCTGCGAGTTCTTAAAGCGCTCCAGAGCCATGTCTGCCTGGTCTTCAAGAGACGTGTGCCATCAAAAGGCATGTTCATAAGGGTAGCCTAAACATCCCCAGAAAAGCCAGAAGTCCTCAGTCAGGCATGGCGTTAAATAGCCACCGTTGACGACATTGCTCTGCCCAGCGAGTCAGTGGTGTCAAGCACACAAAGAATGGTGAACTTGGCCGAATCTTGACCATCCGATACCGCTTGGGATAGAAAGGCCCAGGTCTCCTCTGGAACCTGTGGCAGCTCCTGCGCAACCGTTTTCCACAAAATGTGGGTGTAACGGGCCAAGAGGCATGCAGTGTTATCTGACCACAAAGCAAGGCTAGCGGAAGAGAAATTCTTCTTGCCCCAACTATCCATCCTCTTAGATTCCCTGTCCAGTGGTGCGGAAGGGAACGTGCCTTGTGAGGTAGAGGCTTGGACCACCAAGCTCTCAGGGGTAGGGCAACTGGTGAGGAATTTCGGGTCGCCTGATGCAGAGCGATGGCGGCGGGCGATAAGCCGATTCACAAGAATCCCTATGCTGGACTTGGACCAGGTGGACAGAAGGACATTAGTTAACACCCAGCTTTAGGACCTCCATCAAGATTTTAGTCTTGACGTCCACTGAAGGGAGCTGAAGGTCCAGGACCTCGGCTGCCCTTCTCAATATCATAACATATAAAGCTCTCTCCTACATAGCCACGGTAGGGGGAGAAAACAGGCCAGAATCCGGGGAGGTATCCAGACCACTGGCCTCACCCAATTCCTCATACCAGTCCATTTGGGGCTCAGGCTGGGCTTGTAAAGGGTCCAGTGATCCCTCCCAATCTTCATCCATTCGAAGCCCCTCAAAATAAGGCTGAGGAACCGACATAGGACCCAAGGGTGCCGTCGGCACAGGAATCAGTGTCAAAAGGGACCGATGAGGCTCTTCGGGGATAAGAATCGGGCTGGCGCCACTGGGGACTCCCGGCACAGGGCGGGCGCCCCTGGGGGAGCACCAGGAGGGTCAGGTCGCCCAACATGAGGCACATGGTGTTATATAGAAATGTTTAAGCTGGGTGGGGTTCACTCCGGCCCCTGGAAATGCAAGGAGGTGTGGAGCCGACCGCAGAACGAGTCCTAGAGCGTCGAGGCTCTTCCCTCGTGTTGGCCAATGGACGGGAAGATGAGGAAGCATGCTTCAACTTCTTCTGTTTCTTATGCCTCTTACTTACCTGACCAACTTTACGTAAGCTAGTGGTCTCGGCTCTCGTCCTGTCCAGAGCAGACTATTACAACGGTCTTTTCATCAACCTCCGGACGAAATGTCTAACTAAATTGCAGATTGTGCAAAATGCCGCAGCGTGCTTTTTGCTGAACATTCCTAAGCACAAATCTGCCTCTACTGCGCTAAAAGAGCTACACTGGCTACCAGTAAAGAGACGGATCGAGTTTAAGGCGCTCTGTACAGCATTTAAAGCAACTCATGACATAGGGCCTGTCTTTTTTAAACAGAACTTTCAACTATACACTCCTGCGTGCCATCTATGCTCAGCCCACGCTCACAATCTGGTGATCCCCAGGTTCAGGAAAAGCTCCTGGGGTGGGAGAAGCTTTCTGGTCGGCACAACCAGACTCTGGAATTCGCTTCCTCAGAGGATAAAAGATGAAACCCACTTGTTGGCCTTCAGGAAAGCGTTAAAAACTTGGCTCTTCAATCTTTGATTCTGTATTAAGACCCTTTGGCATTTTTTCACCTGATGAGCTAGCGCCTTGACACCCTCTGGTAACTGTATCGCGCTTTATAAATTTCTTTTTCATTTCATTTCAACTTGACTACTTCGAGCAGGGGGACGAGGACTTAGGACTCTCGGAGCGGCATCTGGACCTTCCTCATGACCGGGAACGAGACCTCCAGGGCGAGCAACATGGAGTCGACTGACCGGCCGCAAGCAGCTTTCAGGACCGCTAACTTTAAGCCTTCAGAGCCATGGCCTGGCAGTCGGAGCACGATGTCGAGTCATGGTCACGTGCCAGGCACCAGAGACAAAGTAAGTGTGGATCCGTTACTGGCATGCGCCGCATGGTTTGAATCCAGAAGTCTTCTTTGACAACGAGGTAAAAACTTACACACCAAAAATCATCAACAAAACATCAAAAAAAGTGACAGAGGGTAGCTCTCTTCATAGATCTGCGCTAGCTGGTGCGGAAAGAAAAGAACTGATGTCAGCGCACCGAGGTGGCGCCTATACAGGTGACGCAGATGTCACTTCCGGCGCGGACTGCGTCCCGCGGAGCCGACCAACTCCTCATACCAGCGCGCAAGGGTATTGCTCGAGCAAAAGGTTACTGATCCAGCCTGACCCCTGGGATATTCTAAGGTAAGGAATCTGCAGCTAAATGTCTGTTTGAAATACTGGTCTTATGCAGTTGCAGTAAACCAACAAAATATTAACGCAAATGTTGCATTTATGTTCGCAATGGATCTTTATGGTATTTGGACAGCATTTTTCTCTTCATTTTAGAAGTATTCTGGGATCCAGATAGTGTTAGATATACCCAGGGTTTATAAATATTGATGAGGATTCTATAAATAACAACACACAATGACCATTAAACGAAATGAACCAAGAGCAGGCATCATCAGAGCACAAATCAACTGTCTATGCAACAGTTACGGCTACACAGACTTATCCACCAGTTGTCCACATATAACACATACCAGAACGCAGCTGGACGGAGTGCACCACTCGCTTGCCGTTGACGTAGGTCTCAGATCTTTCACATGGCTCCAGCATTACAACCACTGAACAAAAGCAAAAGAGATATTTTAATCGTACAGGATTAAACGTCAACAACAAAAGTTCTGAGTGGACTTCTAGAAGGTCTCACTCATCTCCCTAGTCCCTCTGAGGTCTAAGGGGCTTAGCAAGCACACAATCAATCCACATCCTTGTCACTGTTTAAGAGGCCAGAGCAAACTGCTCTACTGCCCAATGCTGCCTAATTTAAAGAACGATGTCACTTGCAGTGGCCCACAGCATGCTTCAGCCATGCTAATATGCCAACATAAGAGAAGGATGTACCAGTCCAGCTTATTTTTGCAACTGTGACAAACTTCTGTAGTTTCTTACCTTCACCAGTTACAGTCCTCTCACTCCTGAAGATGCAGTGTTCTTCTTTGATATGGGCTCCACTTAGAACAATATCCTGCCGCCGCTCAGCATCTGTCTGTCCCACTCTAAAGGGAAAGAAGAGGATAAAGAAAGAGTGATTAACCCAAGAAGACACTATAGGAAGCTGGCTCTGTATATACTATACCAAAAAGAGGTATAGTGTGCACACAGTCCAGTGGGTCCCTAAAGGAATGGCAAGTAGACAATACCTTACTCTCAATGTAGCAGTAGCTGGGCTGAGCAGTTAGGCTTATCAGAGGGTAGTGTTAAGCATTTATTGTACACACTCAGGCAAGAAATGATATCACACACTCAAAGAATGAATCCAGACCAATTGGTTTGTATAAAAAGTTGTTAACTTTGTTATTTTAATATAGAACCAAGAATCACTTAGTGCGGGAAGTTTTAAAGTTGGGAAAAATAGCAATACTTTCCAAGAATGCAGTAATGTTTTGGAATTGCAGTTAAATACTTTACAGTATTAAGAATGTGTTCTATAGATGTCAATCAAGTACAGTTGCATGCTTTTGCAGTGATAAGGTTATACAGTTCAATTCAATAGGTAGATCTACAATGCAATCCTATGGAGGAAAACAATGTTAAACAGTTTGCAGGTAAGTACTCCACTTACTTCCCCAGGTTTTGGGGGTTTAGGACAACACCAGACAAGATTCAAGATCAGGTAGGTACTGCACCACCAGCGGCACTGGGGCGGCCGGGTGTAGAGGCTACAGGGCCCAATGTTATCCAATGGAGCCGGGGGGGTACCTCGAAGAGGCATGGTTTGCAGGTAGGTACCTGCGGTCTTCGAGCAAATGCCCCAGCGGTTGAAGTGAGCACGCGGGGCCACAAAGCAGGACCAATGCTGCACCACCAGTGGCACAGGGGCGACAGGGTGCAAATCAGTGTAGGGCGCCCAATGCTTTCCAATGGAGGTCGTTGGTTACAGAAAGAGGCAGCAGGCTTGGACCAGGAGGCGACCAGCGGCTGGGCAGGTAAGTTTGATAGCTGGGGGACACCTGAGCACCGTCAGCTGGGCTCCCCAAAGTCGGGGGGGAGGATGCAGGGGTGCCTTTTGGTGTTGGGTGTTCTCAGCTGGTTGCGGTCGGGGGCCCTTCGACCAGAGGTAACAAGTGTCGGGGAGAGGAGGGGGTGATCCTGGAGAGATCAGCCACCGATACAGACGAGGCCAGGATCGCAGAGGAGACTTCACAGGATAGGCGAGTCACTTGAACTCGGGCCGTGGGCGTCGGGTGCAGAGTGTGCAGGGGATGCGGATCCGCTTGGATCTGGAGTCATTGGAGTTTCTTTGTTGGACAATCCGTGTCCTCGGGAGACAATAGTCTTTTTCGAAGGCAGGGCAGGTCTCCGGGGTTCTTGGAGGCGGCTAGCTGCCGGAGTCGTCGGTTTCAGCACGCAGGGTCTCTGAAGCAGGAGACAGGCCAGTAGGGCTGGGGCCAAAACAGTTGTGGTTGTCCTCTTCTCTGCAGCACGGCTCTTCGGTCCTTCTTAGGTTGTCGTATCTAAGGAGCAAGTTCAGGGGTGCCCCTAAATACCTAGATTTAGGGGCTTTACATTGGTGTCAGGTTCAGACCAATGGGTCCCTTCCCCGGGGGTTTTACACCCCCTCTTATGCCACCATCCAGTGAGAGGGAGCATATGCCTCGTCCTGATTGGGGGAGTCCCCTCATCTTCAAGATGATAAGGACAGAGATGTGTGCTTCACTTCGCCTCCCCCACCTGAGGGGTGGGGTTGACAAAGGTGGGCACACCTCCCTTTCGCTCTAGGTTTTCCAGACAATTCTTCCGCCCCGCCCTCCCCCCCCAGAAGTGGGGGTCAGAACCAGTGGGAGCCAGCTGCTGATGGCATCAGAGGCTGGGGGTAGCTAACAAAGGCGGCAAGCCTTTGAGGCTTCCCCTTCGTGGACCCTGACCATCCTGGGGGAGGAGGCATGACACCTCTGCCCAGGATGTGCTTTGTTTCAGGACCCAGAGAGCGGAGGGTTCTCTACCCAGGGGTCCAGAAACCTATCTGGAGGTTGCAGATGGCAGGTAGCCATTCAGGAACAATACAAAGCCTGGTCGTTTTTAAGGGGGCATCTCTAAGATGACCTCTGAGTGCATTTTACATTAAATCCAACACTGGCATCAGTGTGGGTTCAATGTGCAGAGAAGTTTAGTACCAAACTTCTCAGTCTTCAGTAAAGCCATCATGGAGCTGTGGAGTTCGTGCTGACAAACTCCCAGTATGTGCTCAAAATGAGTTCACTGCACTTAAGTCTGTGAATGACAGACACTGTAGGGGCATATTGCTCATGCAGCTATACCTTACCTGTGGTATGGTGCACCCTGCCTTTAGGGATGTAAGCCCTGCTAGAGGGGTGATTTACACATGCCACAGGCTGTGTGGGTGGGCATGGCACACAGGGATGTGTGCAATGTCGACTCTTCAGTTTGGTCTGCACCGAAACACAGCTTGCAGTGACAGTGTGTGGGTGTTAAGGTGAGGGGTCTCGGAGGGTGGCATAATACATGCTGCAACCCTCAGAGGCCCTCTCTAGTCACAGGCCCTTGGTACCAGGGAAACTGTAGGAAAGTGCTCCTTTTTGCATGGTTACCCCTCACTTTTTGCCTGACATCTAATGCAACCTGACGATGTGCCTGGGGCCCTGCCAACCAGGTTCCCAGGGCCTGTGTTCTTTCCCAAAGCTGTACCTCTGTGCCCCTAATTGGCACATCCCTGGTCACAGGTAAGCCCATTGTAAAAGGTGCTAAGGGTACCAAGGGCACGGTTCCCAAAGGAAGGCCCCTAAGGACTGCAGCACTTCTTGTGCCACCCTTTGGGGCCCTGTACCTCAACACCCACACACTGCTAGTGCAGGCTGCGTGTTTTGGTGCAGAGAAAAGTGAAGAGTCGACATGGCACACATCCCTGTGTGCCATGCTTGCAAACCACTGCCTAAGGCCTAGGTAAGTCACCCCTCTAACAGGGTGCACTAGCCCTCAGGTGAGGGCACAGTGGCATGAGCCTTGTGCCCCTACACTGTCTAAATCCATTCTTAGACACTGTAAGTGTAGTAAAGCCATGAAGAGTATATGGTCTAGGAGCTGGTCATTACGAACTCCACAGCTCCATAATGGCTTTACTGAAAACCTGGAAGTTTGTAGCAAACTTCTCAGCATATTAAACCCCCACTGATTCCAGTGTGTGATTTAATGTAAAATGCACTCAGAGGGCATCTTCGAGATGCCCCCTGAATATCGACCAGCCCTAGTGTGGTTCCTGAATGGCTGTCCGCCATTTGCCACCCCCAGACAGACTTCTGGACCCCTGGGTAGAGAGCCTCCGGTCTCTGGGTCCAGAAACAAAGCCCATCCTGGGCAGAGGTGTCATGCCTCCTCCCCCAGGATGGGTTGGGTCCACGAAGGGGAAGCTTCAAAGGCCTGCAGCCTTTGGAAGCTGTCCCTGACTTTTTGCTTCCCCCAGCAACTGGCTCCCACTGGTTCTGGCCCCCACTTTGGGCGGGAGAATCAGCAGGAAAACCAAGCTAAGAAGAGAAGTGTGCCCATCTTTGCCAACCCCACCCCTCAGGTGGGGGAGGTGAGGTTAAGCACACATCTCAGTACCCTCCATCTTGAAGGTGAGGGGACCCAGCAAATCAGGGAGAGGCTCATGCCCTCTTCTCACTGGAGGGTAGCATAATAGGGGGTGTACCCACCCCAAGGAATGAACTTATTGGTTCCAACCTGCACACCCCTTTAAACGCCCCTAAATCTAGTATTATGGACCAACCCTGAACCTTGCATTCTCAGATTCGAGGAAGACAGAAGGACCCAAGCGCTGTGCTGACCCAGGAAGAAGAGGACACCTACTGCTTTGGCCCCAGCCCTACGAGCCCGTCCCGACTCTGACCTGCCTACAGCGAAGAAACCGGCATGTCCAGTAGCCAGCAGCCCCCCCAGTGCCCGGAGAATCTGCCCTGCACCCATCTTATAGACAGTCTCCCGTGAGCACCGGATTTCCTCAACAATGACTCCAAGACTAGAATCCAGATTCTGGTGACTCCGCGATTTTGCACCACTGTGCACCCGACGCCAACGGCCCGATTTCGAGTGGCCCAGCACCATGAGGTCTCCCCAGCGATCCTGACCTGGGATCTGGTGACCCCAGACATCCCTCAAGCTTCAAGATGATGCCTTCAGACTTAAGCTGAAGGGTCCCCTGACCGTGACCGGAGCTGGTAAGAAACCCAGACACCAGAAGACACACCTGCACCCAACGCCCCACAGCCTTGGCTGGCCCAACCGACGGTGTCCAGGCATCCCCCAAGATCCCGACTTACCTCTCCAGCCGGTGGTCACCTTCAGGAAGCCACCCTGCACGAGCCTGAAGCAACTTCACCAAACCGAAGGTTTGCATTGAAAAGCACAGGGTCCCGACGTCTTTTCGGCACCCTGCACCCAGCCGCCCTAGTGCCACTGGTAGTGCAGCTCCTGTGCCGATTGTTGGCCCCTGCAGTGCTGACCTTAACCCCAGGAGCTTTGTTCCCACACCCGATTGGCCTGCTCGCAAGCACTCCGTAACTGACGGCCCCCTTAGAGCCTTTGGCTAACATTGGGCCCCTGCACTCTGCAACCGGCACCCCCAGTGCCGCTGGTGGTGCAACTCAAGCACTCATCTAGACCTTGGGGAACCTTGGTGCTAACCCCCAAAACGCCCACTCATAAGTCGTGTACTTACCTGAGAATCAGCTAACAATTTTTCTCCCATAGGAACCCATGTTAAGAGATTTTGGGCCTAAAATGTTGTGTGTTGAACTGATTTTTGGATGGAGAAAAGAGAACTAAACTGCAAAGTATAAAAAGTCTTACTTTCCGTGTATTGTGAGAACCTTCGGTGTGGTATCTAGGCATACCACCCCAGTACTCCAAGTAATCCAAAAGTAACTAAAAAGTATTCTAAAAGTAATTCTTGCATAATGCAAACTGCTTTCTGAATCAATACCAACATGTAACTATTGCAAACTTCAATCATAACTGCATTTCATTTTGAAATCCTGCATTCCAAGTATATTTTACCTACCTGTACCAAGTCCTGCTTGGTTCTATAAATAAAATACAAGTATACCTTTTTTATACTGACCCAATTGGTCTGGATTCACTCTCTGAGTGTGTGAATCAGTCTTGATTGAGTGAATACAATAAATGCTTAACACAACCTCTGGATAAGCCCAACTGCTCGCCCACACTACCACAAAGAGCAACTAATTTAGCCTCTGCTTTACCTCTGGAGACTCCCTGGACTCTGTGCACACTATACCTTACTTTGGTAAAGTATATACAGAGTCAGCTTCCTACAGGTACCTTTTAGAAGGGACTTACATGTGGTCCAGAGGTGCACCAAAGGGAGACAAAGGTACAGTTTTGGGAAAGAACACAGACCCTGGGACCCTGGTTGGCAGGGACCAAGGGCAAAGTCAGTCAAGCTGACATTGTATATCAGGAAAAAAGTTAGGGGGTAACCATGCAAAAAGGTGCGCTTTCCTACAGACACCAATCAACAAAACCTCTGGATGCACCTTAGAGAGGCTTATTTAACTGGCTCTAACACACAAAGACGCCTTTTAAATACATTGTCAAAGAGGCTGTCACCTGACTCTCACATAGCAGAACATTTAGAGCATTCCCTTCTGCTAGGACACAGGCTTCACACACAGAAGTATTTATGATATACACACATCTCTTCCCAGAGGTGTGCCTCTTCTCTTGCCTTTGCTTCCACAAAGGGGAACTTAAAGAACAAGTTACTTACCTTCGGTAACGCATTATGTGGTATAGACTATCTAGCTGCAGATTCCTTACCTTTGAATTTCCGAGGTGTCAGGCTGAATCCGGAAACTTTTGCTGAGCAATACCCCTTACGCGCGCCTGTAGGGTGGCTACATTCGGCTCCGCGTGACGTCGGCGGCGTTAGCATCGGTTATGACGTTGCGGTACCTTTAAAGGCGCTAGCCAGGCACGCGGACGTCAGTACTTTTAGTTTTTTACACGCCAGAAGCGCAGAGCCACGAAGTAACTGACATAGTCGTGTGCGAAACTAGGGTTCTGAAAAGGGGAGTAACCCTAGCCCTACAGCATTAGTCCAAAAAGCGGGCAGGCATGGTTGGGGCTGTAAGGAATCTGCAGCTAGATACAGTCTCTACCAGATAATGCGTTACCGAAGCTAAGTAACTTATTCATCTGATAGAGACTTCTAGCTGCAGATTCCTTACCTTTGAATTAGATACCCAAGCCATACCATCCCGGCGGTGGGTTGTGGACCAATACCTTACACTAGGAAGTCCTGCAGGACCGAACAGGCAAAATGCCTGTCCCTGCAGACCTGACTGTCCAGGCAGTAGTGCTTGGCAAACGTGTGCAAAGATGCCCACATTGCTGCCTTACAGATGTCCAGGATGGGGACACCCCGAGCCAAGGCCGTAGTCGCAGCCTTTCCCCTGGTGAAATAGGCCCTTAATCCCTCAGGGGGCGGCTTCTTTGCCAGGGCATAGCAGATCTTGATGTAGAGAATGACCCAGCAAGAGATGGTCCTTTTCTGCATTGCCCTTCCCTACTTGGCTCCTACTTACCCCACAAAGAGTTGGTCGTCTACCCGAAACTCTCTTGTGCGGTCAAGGTAGAACGACAACACTCTTTTTGGGTCCAGTCGATGGAGACGCTCCTCCTCTTTAGAAGGATGTGGGGGAGCAAAGAAGGTGGGCAACGTGATGGATTGACCCAGATGGAATGGGGTCACAACCTTTGGTAAAAAGGAAGCCCTGGTGCGAAACACCACTTTGTCTGGAAAAGACATCAGATAGGGAGGAGTGCAAGATAACGCCTGCAACTCACTAACCCTCCGGGCAGATGTAATCGTCACTAAAAAGGCTTTTTTGATGGTCAACAGCTGGAAGGGACAGTTACGTAAAGGCTCGAAGGGAGCACACATTAGCTAGGTGAGGACCAAATTAAGGTCCCACTGTGGCATAACAAAGGGCTTGGGTGGAAACAAGTGAGCCAGCCCTTTAGGAAACCTATGTACAATTGGAGACTTAAAGAGAGAGGACTGATCTGGCAGCTGCAAAAAAGCAGACAGAGCAGAGAGGTAACCCTTGAGAGTTCCCAAAGCAGAATCCTGCTGGGCAAGGGTCAGAATGAATAAGAGGACAGAGGAAAGATGCAGAAAGAAGGTCAATAGACCTTTCTGTACATTATAATACAATTTTCTGCCAACAACAGGCGTATATCATCTTAGTGGAGGGCCGCTTGGCCACCAAAATAACGTTATATACTTTGGGAGGAAGGTCAAAAGCCATCAAGTGCCGCCGCTCAATCTCCATGCAGAGTTGACAGGTTCGGGTGGTGGACCCTCCCTTGCAGCTGCGACAGAAGATCCTCCCGAAGGGGCAGCCTGATCGGAGGATCGATGCTCATCTTCAGAAGCTCTGGATAGCAGACTCTCCTCGCCCAGTCCGGAGCCACAAGGATGACTTGGGCCCGGTGCTACTGATCTTCTTCAGAACCCTGGGCAGGAGTGGTATGGGTGGAAATGCGTACAGCAGGCCTGAGCCCCAATTGAGACGACAGGCGTCGCCGAGCAATAGCCGCCTTGGAAACTCCAGCGCGCATTATTGCTGACATTGCGCATTCTCTTTGGAGGGGAACAAATCTAACCAAGTTTCTCCCCACTGCTGAAAGAGACCTTGTGCCACCTCCGATTGAAGACGCCATTCGTGATCCGCTAGGCATCAACGGCTGAGTTCATCCGCCCTGACGTTCAGAAAACCGGCCAGGTGTTGAACCACCAGGGTTAAGCCCAGGTGTTCCAGCCACATCCAGAGACGAAGGGCCTGCCGACAAAAGGTCCACGACCCCACCCCGCCCTGCTTGTTGCAGTACCACATGGCGGTGGTGTTGTCTGTGAAGACCTGCACCAACTTACCCTTGACAGAGGGAAGATATGCTTTTAATGCCAATCGAATCGCTCAGAGCTCCAACAAATTTATGTGGAGCCCGACTCCGCCAGAGACCAGTGTCCCCTGATCTCCACGTCTCCCATATGGCCGCCCCATCCCAGAAGTGATGCATCTGTCACGACTGAGATCTGGTTGGGAAAGGGAGAGGGGTCTGCCGTTGACCCAATCGCGGTTCATCAGCCACCAGTGCAGATCTTTTGCAGTTCATTCCGAGATCTGGACCACGTCAGGGAGATTTTCACAATGCTGTGCCCACTGGAACTTTAAGTCCCACTGCAGAGCCCGCATAAGCCACCTGGCATGTGTTATCAACAGGATGCCCAACAGCCTCAGGAGTCAGTCTTACCGGAATCCAGGATAGAGGCTGAAAAATCAGAATCATAGGCTGAATATCCTGGACTGGCTGCTCGGGAGGATATGCCCGAAACTGCACTGTGTCTAGAACTGCTCCGATGAGAGGGAGCGTCTGAGAAGGAGTCAGGTGTGACTTCGCCACATTTATAGTGAACCCCAGCGAATGAATGAGGTCTGCCGTAGTCTGAAGTTTGGAGATGACAGCCTGGGGCGAGGATGCCTTCAACAGCTAGTAACCGAGGTAGGGGAAGACTGACACCCCTAAGCTGCGCAGATGAGCTGCAACCACCGCCATCACCTTGGTGAACACCCGAGGGGCACTGGTAAGGCCGAAAGGGAGCACGGTAAACTGAAAGTACTCGCGGCCTACCTTGAACCGCAGATAACGCCTGTGGCCCAGCAGGATCGGGATATGAAAATACGCATCCTGCAGGTCCAACGCTACCATCCAGTCTCCTAGGTCTAGGGCAGACAAGACCTGAGCTGGAGTGAGCATCTTGAATTTCTCCTTCTTGAGGAAGACATTGACGGTACGAAGATCTAAAATGGGCCACAACCCTTTGTTCTTCTTCGGAATCAGAAAGTAGCGTGAATAACAGCCACTGCCTACTTCTGAAACCGGGACCCTTTCTATAGCTCCCATGGCCAAGAGAGCTGTAACTTCCTCCTGGAGCAATTTTAAATGATCCTCTGTCAGCCGTTCCCGATTTGGCAGAATGGGAGGAGGAAAAGAAAGGAAAGGAAGAGAACAGCCCTCCTGAATGATCTGCAAGACCCACTTGTCCTATGTAATGGACCTCCAGTAGGGGAGATGATGATGGATTCTCCCGCCTACTGGGGTGGTGTGGTCTTGCAGAGTCAGACTAGGAGTGCTTGGAGGCTGCGGCTGCCAAGAGTAGGGTGGCCGACGACTTCTGGCTTCCATTCCTAGGCCAGAATGAACCGCGTCCACGTCCCCGCCCGGCTTTGGAAGCCTACGCAGGACGGTGGCTGGTATAGGGCTGACGCGGCTGGAAACCCCTTCCGTTGCCACGAAAGGGGGGGAAGGTAGACTGGCCACGAGGAGTACAAAAGAGGCCCAAGGATCTGGTCGTAGCTAGAGAGTCCTTGAACCTCACTAGGGCCGAATCTGCCTTTTCTCCAAAAAGGTGGGTTCCATTAAAGGACATGTCCATCAGATTTGCCTGGACATCACCCGAGAAGCCAGTTGGCCTAAGCCAGGCATGGCGTCTCAAGGCCATTGTCGTGGAAATCGAACTGCCCAGTGACTTGTGGCAGCACTTGCAGCTACCGTCTCCCAAAGGGAATAGGAGAAACGGCCCAATAAGCATGTGATATTCACTCACCACAATGCCAGGCTGGAGGAAGAAAATATTTTCTTCCCAAATGAATCCAGCCTCTTGGATTCCCTATCTGGAGGAGCGGTAGGGAACGTGACGTGGCGGCCTGCACCACCAAGCTTTCTGGGGTGGGGCGTTGACTGAGGAACTTTGGGTCGCCTGGAGCTGGGCGGCGGGCTATTGTCTTATTCACAGGAGCCCCTGTGCTAGGCTTGGACGACATACCTAGAAGAACATCAGTAAGCGCTTCATTAAAGGGCAAAAGGGGTTCTGAGGTGGAAGCTTCAGGCTGAAGCACTTCGGTCAGGAGATTAGTCCTGACCTCCACTGAGGGCAGCTCCAGTCCAAGGACCTCGGCTGCCCTCTTAACCACCATGGCATAAGATGCCCCCTCTGTAGCCACAGTTTGCGGAGAGAGCATGCCAGCATCTGGAGAAGTGTCCAGTCCACTGGCTTCCCCAAGTTCCCCGTACCAGTCCAACTGCTCAGCAGAGTAATACTGGTGTTCCAGAGGGTCCATAGACCCCTCCCATTCCTCTCCCGAGCCTAACACAGCCACAAAGTGATCAGGTGACAACACAGAACGCCTGGGTTCAATCAAAATCGGAATTGGCATAGAGCGACGGTGTTCCGACTCCGTGTCGTCGGGGAGAAGGATGGGGCTGGCACCGCCGATGGGCACCCATGGCGCCGCAGGCACCGACTTTGGCTCCATTATCGGATCTCTGAGGCCCCACTGGCACCGGCACCGTGACCCGAGCCAACAGCATCTAATCTGAGGAGACCCTTTCTGACCCCGTGGGGCCCGAAGGCTCATCAGAGTGATCAGCCCGCTCAAATACACGGTGCATGGCCTCGTAGAACTCCTTGATCAGAGCGGGGGTCGCTCCGGCTCCTGGAAAAGGGAGGCGCGAAGTCGACCTTGGCTCCAGCTCCGTGGAACCGTGCCTAGAGCGTCGGTGCTCCTTACCTTCTTCGTCGATGGACGACAGTCGAGGTGAAGATTAAGTCTGCTTGGACTTCTTCTTGTGCCTCTTCCCCAAGTGTCCCGACGACCTTGAGTGGGACGAAGAGGACTTTGGGCTCCGAGAGCGGTCCTGCGACCTCCTCTGCCTCGATCGGGACCGGGGCCTCGCGAAGTCTCGCTTGATGGTGTCCAGAGGCAGACGAGGTGGGGATCAGTGACTGACATCGTACGGGAACAGGCCCTGCACGGCTTAAATCCTGTCTTCCTCGATGACATCCTCCGCACACGATGGAAAAAGTCTTGGAAATCGACAAAAAGTCAAGAAAAAGCCTGTCAAAAAGCGACAGAGGGGTAGCTTTTTCCAGATCGGCGCTTAACTGGCGCGGAAATAAAAGAAATGACGTCCGCGCCCGAGGGTGGCGCCTATATATGTACCGCAATGTCATAATCAACGCCAACGACGTTACACAGAGCCAAATGGAGCCACCCGAAGGTGCACGCAAGGGGTATTGCTCAGTAAAAGTTTCCAGATCCAGCCGGACGCCTGGGAAATTCAAAGATAAGGAATCTGCAGCTAGAAATCTCTATCAGATATACATCCCTATGATGACTCTTCTCTTGCGTCTGCTTCCACACAGGGAAATTCAAATACATCCCTATGATATAGCACAAACATCCCTGCTCACAGAAGAGCCTTACAAGTACCCCTAGCTTGACAGCGTCTCCTGCAGAGTGAGAAGTATGCGACACTCACCTGGTGATGCCATCTTTGATGTAGTACAGAAGACATTCTGACATCAATGGATCTTCATTCAGGTTGACCAGGTGTGGTGTCTGAAACACAAAAAAAATATCAAACCATACTTATGTGTCTCATCCAGAACTCCAGCTCAACCACCCAGCCAAGTTACTGCCACAGCTCTAACTGTATTGCCTGTTACATATAATAGACAAGAAAAAGATCATCAAAGGCTTTCCGCAGCAGAAAGGTGACCACAGTAGGCCTAGATGGCATCAGTCAGTTTCTCTACAAATAATGTGCTACAGTTAACTCTTCATGGCTGTGCCTACAAATAAATCAACAAATGTAGAAGAGGTTCACAGCAGATAGGGTGCTGCATGATACCACACAAAACAGCACCCTTAAATGAGCCTCCTCAGGTATGACTCACATGAATGAGATCCTTGGCATCTACAGTTTGTTACTTACCTTTGGTAACGTTCTGTTAAATGGATAGGACTGCTCCCTGAGATACATTATTTGCCCCTCCTTCTGCTAGACTGGAGTCAGAAAACTCTTCCTTCAGTAGCATGTCACCCACACTAGGTGGCACTGGGTGGGGTCACTCATGAGTCGTGTAACCATACTGAAAGTGATGTCAGAGCACATTGAAGCACGACAGAAGCTGGTGACATCCATTCCCCCTCAACGTTTTCCACGCCCCCCAAGGCTAAGGGTGTAGAGGGCAGAACCAACAATAGAATAAAGAAAAGAAAACAGAACCACATCATCAGGAGCAGAAGCTGGAGAACGATAAGTAATCTGCAGGACCAACAAATCTATCAAAAGTAAAGTTGCTAAAATGCAAGGAACTTGTTTTTCTAATAGATATTGACATTTGCAATTTCCTTAATAGAACCACACCCGAAATAACTCTGAAGAAAGGGCCGAGGACAGACTTCGTAAAAGTACATCAAAAAACTTTGAAGAATTGCTTTTTCAAATTGTGACTGTGCTGTAGCTTGCTTGTCCAAATAGTATAAGCAGTGTTGCAGGGATTCTGCGTAAACAGTACTATGCGTAGGATTATGGGACCTTAGTATATAGGAACTGTGTCATCCTACCACCTTAGTACCCATGAGCCCGAGACCGACTAGCTATAGTGTCTCACTTTTCCTCCTACTCACTCACAGAGGAACAAGTGACTAGACACCCCAGAACACAACACTCCTGACTCTCTCAGGAATCGCGGTTGTAAGACACACCCTTTTGCTCACACTCTTGTACGTGTCCACAATAAGATCGGATAGAGACACGAACAAGTTTAAAATATTTATTTTAGCTACCGTGCTCTAGTATGCGGTATACGTGCCACAATAAGCAGAAAAATGCATAACAAATACGGTCAGCATAGCAAGTAGTCGGTAAATCATAAAAGGAGCTGTCATTGTGAAAGACAGCATAGCCTAACCTCCCTCCCCTTGTATAGAAGCAAGATGATTATATATTAGAAGATCTCTGGGCGTTATCTGCAGACCCCGTACCTCAGTCTATAGATGGTAGATCTACATCATAGGTGCTGTCATGCTCTTTTCCCTGGAAACGTCCCTCTCCAAGTGTGTGCTACCTATCCGTGTATTCCAATAACACCAAAGTACGTAGTCCCAAACAACAGCTGCATCTGTATGTTTTGTCTAGGTGCTAGGGCCTGGCCAGAACAGAACAAGAGGCATTATTGTTCAACCTTGTTCTCAATGTTCAGACTAAATCCCAGGAATCTACAAAGCGTGAAAACAGCGATAGGTTCTCATGTGAAAGTATCAAAAGAGGCATTTGCAAAATAAACTCGTGTAGTAACGTGCGCAAAGCAGTGGACAGTCTGCAGCGTGCTCATGTTAACTTCGAGAAGACGACAATGTCCCCATGGCCCATGTGACACAAGCTGGATAAGAATACCTCACAGAAGAGACAATGTAATTCCTTTACCTCTCAGGGAATGAGTTCTAAAGCCTTGTGGCAGATGCTTACAAACCAGATCATAGCACTATTTTTATGCACTGGGCGATCCACCTGGAGATGGTATGTTTTCCGACATATTTGTTGACAAGAAAGACAGCAACAATAAAAGAAATTGTCATCTATCCTGAATTCAGCAGATCAGTGAATTTAATGTCTACATCAAAAGTCTAACTTCTGAAGCCTTTCCTTAACTTTGGAAGGGTGAGGTGGATGGTAAAAGGAACATTAGGAAACATTCTGAGACAAGTGAAATTTGAATACCACCTTGGACAACAATTATGGTTGAACTACCCTCAAAACTCTTGAAGAGCTGGAAAAAGGCAGAGAACCAAAACAGCTTGAAGCTTCCTACTTTCCCTGGCTGAACAAATCATTAAAAGGTAGGCCATTCTACAAGCCAACAGTTTCAAATAGCATGAGCGTAAGGGTTCAAAGGCGGAACCTGTGAAAAAATATGAAACACAAGATGAGATCCCAAGAAGGATCGCTGAATACATCCATGGGTATTTGTCCGAAGATTGTGAAAAGGAGGCTCTCTGGCCTTATCGGATCATTGTCCTCTCAAAAGGACTAATGTGCAATTATATCTCTTTTTTAGACCATCGGCTATTAGGGTCCATGTTTTGCACATGAGCTCTCAAACCTAGGTGAATGACATCCAAAAAAATCGTCATCTGAGCCCGACGTAGGCAGAACAGTTCTTTATTAAAGATGTTGATGGGAGAAGTCCTGCAATCCAGAAGTGGAAGCAGGGATGGAGGCGTCAGCATACTATCTGAGTGATAAAGATTTTGTTCCACAATATATGCAGTATATATTGTATGCAACTAGCAACAATGCTTGCAAAAGGCAGTCAGCTTCAGCAGGTAAAGAACCAACCTCGCTGGCTGAGCTTACTTCCCATGGAATGAGGAACCATTTGAGCGATGTAAACCAACGTTTCGCCATAAAAATGGGGTCTCCCAGATCAGCAAAATAACGTATACACTCTGAGCAGGAATCATAGTTGATTTTTCACTATTCATTGAAAAAAACAGCTCTTGTAAAATATTGATCCTAGAAACAGAGATGCCGAACAGTTCATTCTTGAGAGGACACCTTCAGTGGCCATGAAGGTGTCCTCTCAAGAATGGACTCAAATGATTCAGATGAGCCACATTCTCTACCATCATCTTGGTGAACACCCTGGATGCAGAAGAGAGCCTCAAGGATAGAACTGCAGTCGGTCTATGTTCACTGATAAGGGTATGAACATTTGGGTCTCGTAATCTTGAAAAGACACCCGACTTGCAGCTCTCACAATAAATGAGGAAACTTACTTACCTGTAATCCTAGTTCTTTTCCAAGGGAATCGTTATCAATAGTCAGGCCCACATGTGGGACTCTGCCGCAAAAATATATATAAATACTTCCATATATACACCTTTGCAATACATTTCGGTAGAAAGGAGCACAATAATAATAAAGTAATTATGATTGCAAGCTATAAAAAGTCTAAAGATGACCAAATTTCATATAATTTTCATTTTAAAGAAGCAATCAATTTAATAAAATAGTCACTAAATGACCAGAGCTTTATTTATTTTTTATTTTATTTTTTTTAATTGAAAGGGAAAGGGAATGAAGGGCAATGTTTGCAGAAAGGCTGCAATGCAAATGCATACAAAAAATTGGCACTGTGCCTTTAAGGGCCTTACTGTACTCCTGTATCCCATCATGCCCCACTGGTGACAGGTCAAATCCATTATTATATAAAGAAGAGGATCTTGGGTGAATGGAAGAAAACACTGTAACTCTCTTTGTACGGGGTGGGAGAGTTGCTTATGACTATGACGACGATTCCACTGGAAAAGAACTAGGTCAAAAGATAAGTAACTTTTCCTTTTCTTGTTGTGGATTTGCAAGTCATAAGTACTGAATAGAATAGCAAGCCCATCCAACAAAAGAGGGGGAAAAATAAGAAAAAGAGCATCAACTATCACCTTAAAAAGATTCCTCTGGGAAGCTTGCCCTACTTGGGCATCCACCCTTGAGTCTGAATCCAAACAACAGTGTCTTGTTAATGTATGCACGGATCTCGATGTGGTGGTCTTAAAGATCACTGAAATAGGCACATTCCTTTAAGGAACCACTGTTGCCAATTTCTTTTTGAGGGATGTGCTTTAGGTCTACCAGGAATAGGCTTGTTTGCCTTTTGGTAACATAGGAAGAAGTACATTACTATCCATACAGAAATGGATTGTTTTGGTCCATACAGAACCATTATTTACAACGAGATGCTCTGACTGCCTTATCTATTTTGTTTTATCTAGGCAGAATTTCAAAACCTTTTCACATCCAGAAAATGAAGAGCTCTTCCTACTAGAGTTGAAGGATTTAGCCAGTTGTCTAAATAGGGGTAGATTACGTTTTTCTATCTCCTCAGGTGTGCTGCAATGATGGCCGTACACTTTGCAAATGTTGGAACAAATGGTAGGACAAATGGTAGGACTTTGCACTGAAAAGGTCACTGCCTACTAGAAAACATAGGACTTTTGGATGCTTCTTTATTATGGGCATGGAAAGTAGGAATCCAGAAGGCTATCCCACACATTAAGTCCGCCTGATGTAACTGAGGATTAATTTGATGTAATGCCAACATCCTGAACTTTTCTCACCTTATGTAGATTTTGTTATTCTGAGATCAGGATTAGGTCTGATTTAGTCTTTTGGACACTTTTTTCAAACCAGAAAGTCACAGGAATACATTTCTGTTCCTTTTTGGGTAATTGGGAACCTCCCCCACTGCTTGCTTGTGTCGTAAGATGTTCACCTCCTTATGAAGCACCTCCTGATGACAAGGAAAAACTTGGGTGGTAAGTGAGAGCAGAAGACTTGAACCAAAGAGAATATCCATTCTGAAAAATGTTCAAGAGCCATCTGTCTGTTATTCTCAAGGAAACACAAGGCGATGATGGACGGAGCGCTGCAACTTTTCAGACACTCACCACCAGTTACAGATCTGGGGAGTGGCGTAACAAATTGGGATGGGGGCCCCCCTGCAAGATATGCTTAAGGGGCCCCTCACATTCACATCAGTAAGGGGGGAGGGGGGTCCCCTCCAGTATGAGTAAGCCTGAACCTCCCCACCGCGGGGGTCTTTGATACGCCACTGGATCTGGATTGAATCCATCATCGTTCTATAGCTCACTTCGCTACCCCAGTTCAGACCCAGCCATATGCAAATCAGTCTTGACTCTGTTCCTCATGGGAACTGTCCAGCCCGAACTGCCAAGCCAGGTCTTCCCTGGACCGGAAACAAGCATCCTGGGACTGGTTTCCAGGTAACACCCCTCATCAGCCAGACTAGCTTGAATCCAGTGGCAAAGTGAGCAAGGGACCCATGTCAGGGCATACCCTGCCAACTTAGGGCAAACAAAGCAAACACAAGGAGATGATGGACGGAGCGCTGAAACTTTTCAGACACTCACCCCCCCCCCCAGTCACAGATTTGGGTTGAATCCATCATCGTTCTTTAGCTCACTTCACCACCCCAGTTCAGACCCAGCGAGTTCACTTTGTGTTTGCTTTGTTATTCTCAAGCGCCAATCAAGTAGATGATTGACTAAACGTTCATCCCGCGCCCCCTACTGCTGGTATTACTCACGGAGAGGAGGTGAGGGAGAAGTCATTGTTTGGCAGGGCCCTTCCTGTGGACGCAGATGGTTAATGTCCTCCCCCTTCCTCTTGAAGGCTTATGTGATTAGTAGGACTGCTTCGGATGATGTTGCCAATGTGACGAATGAGGGGCTTGAAACCTTATCCTGAAGAAGCATCAAACGTATGGTCTCTATTAGTTCTTACATTCCTTAATCTCAAGACCCAACACTTTCCATTTCTGTTTTTATGCGGCTCATTACATCATTCGTGTGTGCCCAAAGAGCGAGTTTCCTGAAAATTGCAGATTGTGGGAATTTTGTTGAGCCTCAGGTTTCAGTCCAGTTAGCCTCAACGAAGGACTCAGTCTAAGGCAAATGTCATAGCAAAATCCATGAGCAGCCAGGTCTGAGGTATCCACTTCTCTACTAATGACATGGTTGGAGACAGGCATACCCTTGTTTAGGTATTCTTGAAAAACCTGCCGGTCTTTCTTTGGGAACCTCTCTGTGAACCTTTGGAAAAAGTCCCAAAGAGATCTGACTTATATCCCCAGAAGTGCATTAGCAATGACAGACTTTATTGTGGTTATTGAAGTTCCATACATTTCCTTCCCAGCGAATTCATCCTTGTACTTTCATTATCAGGTGGAACAGAGAAGGAAGGAGCCTTTACATTATATTTCTTTGGAGCAGACACTATTAAGGAGGATCAGTTCTGATAAAAGAAGATCTTGATCCAGAGGTCTTTACTTACTCAAAAGTTTAGATGGTGCAGACTTTACGAAAGCAGGGCTATGAATAACTGCATAGCAGGATCAAGCAATCCAGGAATCAAAGGTAGAAAGGGTTTGACTGCTATTCTCTGAAGCAAAGTGTTGAATATCACTGAGGTAGTTGTATTGGAGTCAACATAAGGATGTTCAACTTTGCTGCACTTCTAACGAGAACATCACTGAAAGTAGATAAGTCATATACTGATGAGATAGGTCACGTACTGATAATACTCTCACAGGAGGAGAATCAAAGAGAGTTATGGTATTGCACAAGTTACTAACTTGTGTAACGATATATCTGTAAGAGACAGTAGTTAGTGACAGATTCCTTACCTTAGAATATCCCCAGGCGTCAGGCTGGATCCGGAAAGTTTTGCGTAGCAGTACCCTTGCGCATCGGTAGGCGGCGTCGTGCGGCTCCGCGTCCGTCGTCGGCTTCGTGATCGCCGGGATGACGTCGCGGGCAGTACTTAGGCGCCGCCCCTGCGCGCTGACGTCAGTTCTGTACACGACTTTCCGCGCCAGGAACGCAGAGCCATGCAAGAAGCTGACATAGGTGTCTGAAAAATACTAGGGCCCTGAAAGGGATGTCCTTAACCCTAGAAATCAGTTTGCAGAACGGGGAGGATGGGTGGGGCGGTAAGGAATCTGTCACTAACTACTGTCTCTTACAGATATATCGTTACACAAGTTAGTAACTTGTGCATCTGAAAGAGACACGTTAGTGACAGATTCCTTACCTTAGAATAGATACCCCAGCAATACCAACCCCGGTGGTGGGTCTGCGAACAAAGATCAGACAAGGAAGTCCTGGAGGACAGAACGGCCAAAGAAGCCGTCCCTCCGGACCTGACTGTCAAGGCAGTAATGTTTTGTAAACGTGTGCAGCGAGGCCCACGTAGCTGCCTGACAAATAACGGGCAGCGGAACACCGCGGCCCAAGGCCGTGGTAGCAGCCGTTGCCCTGGTGGAATGGGCACGCAGCCCAACAGGAGGCTCCTTCTTAGCCAAAGAATAGCAGGTCTTGATGCACAAGGTAACCCAGCGGGAGATGGTTCATTTGTGCACCGCCCGACCTTTTTGGCGCCCACGTAGCCAACAAAGAGCTGGTCATCCACCCGGAAGTGTTTTGTGCGGTCGATATAGAAGGAGAGCGCACGTTTTGGGTCCAGACGGTGGAGCCTCTCTTCCTCTCTGGAAGGATGCGGAGGCGGAAAGAAGGTAGGCAAAGTGATGGTCTGCCCAATGTGAAAGGCAGTAACCACCTTTGGCAAGAAGGACGGACGCGTCCGAAGAACAACCTTGTCTGGATGAACAGACAGAAAGGGAGGTTTGCAAGATAAAGCCTGGAGCTCACTCACCCGCCGAGCGGAGGTGATGGCCACCAGAAAGGCTGTCTTTAGAGTCAAAAGACGAAGAGGACAGTTATGCAGAGGCTCAAAGGGAGCGCACATTAAAAGGTAAGAACCAAGTTCAAGTCCCACTGAGGCATCACGAACGGAACAGGAGGGAAAAGGTGTGTAATGCCTTTTAAGAACCTGTTAACAACAGGGGACTTGAAAAGGGAGGGCTGATCAGGGAGCCTGAGGAAGGCCGAGATAGCACAGAGATAACCCTTGATGGTACCCAGGGCAGAACCCTGTTGGGCCAGAGAGAGAAGGAACAGAAGGACCTCAGAAAGAGGGGCAGAAAGGGGATTCACAGCCTTTGCTGTGCACCATGCCACAAATTTGTTCCACCTGCAGGCGTATACCACCTTAGTGGAGGGACGCCTGGCTGCCAGAATCACATCACAAACTTCGGGAGGCAAGTCGAAAGGAATCAACTGCCGCCACTCAATCTCCACGCAAGCAGGTGTAGACTGGACAGGTTCGGGTGGAGGACCGTCCCTGCTGCTGCGACAGAAGATCCTCCCGAAGAGGCAGACGGATCGGGGGATCTATGCTCATATTGAGTAGCTCGGGATACCAAACTCTTCGAGCCCAGTCCGGAGCCACAAGAATGACTTGGGCCCGGTCGTGCCGAATCTTCTTCAACACTCTGGGTAGAAGTGGTATAGGCGGAAAGGCGTACAACAGACCGCAACTCCACTCGTGACGAAAAGCGTCGTCGAGCGAGTGCCGCCTTGGAAATTCCAACGCGCAGAAGTGATGACATTGCGCGTTCTCTTCGGTGGAGAATAGATCTAACCAAGGCTCTCCCCATTGTAGAAAGAGTCCTTGCGCCACTTCCGAGTGAAGACGCCATTCGTGATCCATCATGCACCTGCGGCTGAGTTCGTCCGCCCTGGCGTTCAGGGAACCTGCCAGGTGTTGAACCATCAGGAACATGCCCTGATGTTCCAGCCATGTCCAGAGGCGCAGAGCCTCCTGACAAAGGGTCCAAGACCCTACCCCGCCCTGTTTGTTGCAGTACCACATGGCGGTGGTGTTGTCTGTGAACACCTGCACTACCTTCCCTTTGACAGAGGGAAGAATGCCTTGAGTGCAAGCCGGATCGCCCGGAGCTCCAGAAAGTTGATATGGAGCCGGGACTCCGCCGTTGACCAGAGGCCTCTGATCTCCGCCTCTCCCATGTGACCGCCCCATCCCAGAAGGGACGCGTCCGTCACAACTGTGTGCTCTGGCTGGGGAAGGGAGAGGGATCTGCCCATGACCCATTGCCGGTTCGAGAGCCACCACTGCAACTGTCTTGCAGTCCCCTCCGAGATCTGGACGTGATCGGACAGGTTGCCCTGGTGCTGCGCCCACTGGAACTTCAGGTCCCACTGCAGAGCCCGCATATGCCATCTGGCATGATTGACCAGCAGGATGCAGGAGGCCATGAGGCCCAGCAGCCTCAGGGTCATCCGTACTGAAACCCAGGATAAAGGCTGAAAGATCGGAATCATAGCCTGAATATCCCGGACTCGCCGTTCGGGAGGATAGGCCCGAAACTGCGTCGTGTCCAGAACTGCTCCGATGAAAAGGAGCTGTGGAGAAGGAATCAGATGCGACTTCGGCACATTGATGGAGAACCCCAGCGAGTGCAGGAGTTCGGCCGTAGTCTGGAGGTGGGAGACGACTGCCTGGGACGAGCCCGCCTTCAGCAGCCAGTCGTCGAGGTAGGGGAAGACTGAAACCCCTGCCCGGCGCAGATGAGCTGCGACCACCGCCATCACTTTCGTGAACACCCGAGGGGCACTGGTAAGGCCAAAGGGGAGCACGGTGAACTGAAAATGCTCGGGGCCTACCGTGAACCGAAGGTAACGCCGGTGGGCCGGCAGGACGGGGATGTGGAAATATGCGTCCTGCAAGTCCAACGCTACCAACCAGTCTCCAGGGTCGAGGGCAGTCAAGACCTGAGCTAGGGTGAGCATCTTGAACTTCTCCTTCCGGAGGAAGCGATTGACGTTCCGGAGGTCCAAGATAGGACGCATGTCCTCCTTGTCCTTTTTGGGCACCAGAAAGTAGTGGGAGTAGCAACCACGCCCTACTTCTGGGGTCGGAAAATGCTCGATGGCCCTCTTGGTCAAGAGGGCCGTGACTTCCTTCTGTAGAAGCACCAAGTGATCCCCTGACATGCGGCGGAACTGAGGTGGCATGGCTGGGGGGGTGGTCTCGAAGGGGAGGGAGTAGCCCCTTCGGACAATGTCCAAGACCCACCTGTCCGAGGTGATGGTGCGCCAGTGGGGAAGGTGATGGCGGACCCTGCCCCCTACTGGCGTGCCGTGCACCTGAAAGGAGGGACTAGGAGGGCTTGGAGGCCGCGGACGGGTTGGAGGTGGTGGCCTGACCCGCACGCTGGTTGCCCGATCCGCCACGGCGGAATCCACGTCCTCGGCCACGCGTAGACGCCTGCTGCGCGGGCCGGTGGCTGGGCTGCTGACGTGAAGGGGCGCCCTACCGTGGCCACGATAGGGGCGAAAAGCAGAAGTCAGCGGAGGGCGTGTAGCAGAAAGGCCCAGGGACTTGGCAGTAGCCCGTGAGTCCTTAAAGCGCTCCAACGCATGGTCTGCTTTGGACCCAAAAGACCGACTCCATCAAAGGGCATGTCCATGAGAGTATTCTGGACATCCCCTGAAAAACCAGTGGTTCTCAGCCAGGCGTGGCGTCGGAGCGCCACCGTCGTTGCAATAGACCTGCCCAGCGAGTCGGCGGTGTCAAGGCCACAACGGATAGTGTATTTGGCCGCATCCCTTCCTTCCGCAATGGCGCGGGAAAGCAGTGCCTGGACCTCCTCAGGGCACTGGGGCAAAACATCCGCCACCGAATCCCACAGGGAGTGGGTATATCGGCCCAAAAGACAAGCGGTGTTAACGGACCGCAAGCCAGCACTGGAGGAAGAAAAGGATTAGTTACTTACCTGTAATCCTAGTTCTCATCCAGGGGTATACTCATCATAGTCAATCTATGAATAATCCCCGCCCACGTGCGGGATCCCGGAGTATATAGAAATATATATATATATATATATATATATATATACACACATATGTGAAACATATAAATGCAGCCTAAAAAGTTTCCAACATGGCAGAACTGCCGAAATTACATAGGTTTGCATTGTAAAACAAATACTCTCCTAACCCATAAGGAAAAGAGTACATTCACAGCATAATTGTGATATACCAATGCTTTATTGCCACAAGGAAAAACTTGTAATTGCAGGCATTCGCCTGAAGGCTGCATTGCAGAGTAATAATGAAACAAGACAAAAAGAAAAAACTGGCACCTTGCCTTTAAGGCTTCCAAGGGTTAGGGTACCGTGCCTTTAAGGCCTGCCAGAGACCCTCTGCTCCCATCATGCACCACAGGTGACAGTTAGGTCAGTTCTTTTGACGGTGTATAATGTAGAGACACCTGAGTAGAGGATGCAATAACATAGAAGAACTCCAGTGATGCTCGTCCGGGGAGGAGGGAGGGTCGCTTAGGACTATGATGAGTATACCCCTGGATGAGAACTAGGATTACAGGTAAGTAACTAATCCTTCTCATCCAGGGGATACTCATCAATAGTCATAATCTATGAATAGAGTAGCAAGCCCATACCCAGTACCTTGCGGACGAGCCACGGAGTATACAGAACATTACATTCAAATTGCAATCATGCAAACAAATTCCTCAAAGAGGCCTGCCCCACCTGGGCATCGGCCTGTGCATCAGAATCTAGACAGTAATGACGTGTGAAGGTATGAACCGACCGCCATGTGGCTGCCTTACAGATTTCAGACATTGGCACATTGCGAAGGAGAGCTGTGGTAGAGGCTTTCCCTCTGGTAGAGTGCGCTTTAGGTCTGCCTGGTAAGGTCTTGTTAGCTAACTGGTAGGATAAAGCTATACAAGAGACAATCCATCGAGAGATGGATCTTTTAGATGCAGCTAGACCGGTGTTAGTAGAACCGTAGTTAATAAAAAGCCGGTCAGACTTCCTAAGTGTGTGAGTTTTATCAAGGTAAAACTTCAGCACTCTCCGGAGATCTAAAGAGTGTAATGATCTCTCGGGGGAGTTGAAGGTTTAGGAAAGAAGGTGGGCAGCGTAATAACCTGATTGATGTGAAAATCCGAGACCACCTTCGGGAGGAAGCTCGGATGTGTACGTAGCACCACCCTATTGGCATGAAAAACAGTATAAGGTGCCTTACAGCACAGGGCCTGAATCTCACTCACCCTGCGTGCAGAAGTGATGGCTACCAAAAAAGCAGCCTTCCAGGTCAAATGCTGCAACGATGCCTTATGAATAGGCTCGAAAGGAGCACCCATAAGTTTCGTAAGCACAATGTTAAGTTCCCAGGGAGAAGAGGGAGATCTCACTGGGGGTAAACCTTCCTGAGACCCTCTAGAAAATCCTTTACCACTGGCATCTGAAAGAATGAACCCTGGGTCGGGGACTTCCTGTAAGCTGTTATAGCAGCTAGGTGAACCCTGATGGAGGGATATTGTAGGCCTGACTTTGCCAAGTATAACAAGTAGGGAAGAATCACTTGCTCCTGACCTTTAGTCGGATCAAACTGGTTGTCCTTGCACCACAGGTAGAATCTCTTCCACTTGAAAGCATAAGATTTCCTAGTGGAGGGTCTCTTTGCTTCCTTGAGAATAGACATACAATCAGCAGGAAGGTCTAAATGTCCATACTGTATGACTTCAGGAGCCATGCAGTCAAACGCAGAGACGAGAGGTTGGGATAAAATACTCTCCCCTCGTTCTTGGTCAACAGGTCCGGTTGACAGGGAAGCCTCCGGTGTGGGACTTCGGACAGCTGCAGGAGATCCGGATACCACCACTGGCGCGGCCACTCTGGTGCTATCAGGATCATTCTGGCATTGGTCCTGTAAAACTTCTGTATGACCGCAGGGATCAGAGGGAGAGGTGGAAAAGCGTACAGCAATGTCTGCGACCATCCTATCAAAAGTGCATTCCCCCGTGATCCTTGTTGTGGGAATCTGGACGCGAAGACGGGGCATTTTGTATTTGCCGCGTCTGCGGGCAGGTCGATGTCTGGCACTCCCCATTGCCGAAAAATGTCCTGAGCGACTTCTTCGTTTAACACCCAGTCGTGTGCTTCTACGAAGTCTCTGCTGAGAACATCTGCCTGCACGTTCAAGGTTCCTGGAAGGTGAACGGCTACGATCGTGAGACTCCTCGCCAGAAGCCACTTCCATATGGTCTGTGACTCCAGAGACAGGACCCGTGACCTGGTGCCTCCCTGCTTGTTCAGATAGTACATTGTTGTTGTGTTGTCTGTCTGAATCTGAATGGAGCTGGACTGTAGGGACGGGTACAGCGACTTGAGAGCCAGATGGACTGCCCTTAGCTCCAAAAAGTTGATGTGATAACTTTTCTCTGTCTCGGACCAGAGACCTTGTACCTGAAGCTGGCCCATGTGCGCTCCCCAACCCTGCAGTGAGGCATCTGTAACTACAGTCTGTGTCGGAGGTACTTGGTGAAAGGGGACCCCTTGCAGAAGGTGAGAACGTTTCATCCACCATTTGATGGAGTCCCTGGCCGCCTGAGGAAGAGAGACACGATCTTCCCAACGGCCTGAGTGCTGAGTCCATTGATCTTCGAGGGACTGCTGTAGAGGCCGCATGTAAAGCCTGGCATTTGGCACAATGAAGATGCATGAGGCCATCGATCCCAGCAGTGATGACACCTGCCTTGCTGTAGGATGTATAGTGCTGAGAAGTGCGCGGCACTTGATCAACATTGAGGACAACCTCTCCTCCGAAGGACACACGCTTGCCGTTGCGGTGTCTAGGGATGCGCCCAGATAATGTATTTTCTGCGTGGGGTTGAGAACTGACTTCTTGTAGTTGACTTGCAACCCCAGTGAGTGAAGCAGGTTGAGACAGTAAGTGAGATGGCTCTGGAGTAGAGAAGGTGTTGAACTCTTCAGGAGCCAGTCGTCTAGGTAGGGGTAGACGAAGATTTTCCTCTTGCGGAGGAAAGCGGCTACCACCGCCATGCACTTGGAGAACGTCCGGGGAGCGGATTTGAGACCGAATGGAAGTACTCGGTACTGATAGTGCTGACGAGACACCTGGAACCTGAGGAACTTGCGATGTTTCACTGAAACATGAATGTGAAAGTAGGCGTCCTGCAGGTCGATGGCACACATCCAGTCTCCCAGATGAAGATGTGGGAAAATCTGGTGCAGGGCTAGCATCCGAAATCTTTCTTTTCTTATAAACCTGTTCAGCAGGCGCAGGTCGAGGATGGGCCTGTACTCTTTGGCTACTCCTCGTTTTTGGACCAGAAAGTACCGCGAGTATACCCCTTGATTTTGCTGGTGAGGTGGGACCTCTTCTATAGCCTTTTTGGAGAGGAGGGTACACACTTCGCCCTGTAACAATACATTGTGTTGAGGAAGGCACGTCAAATGAGGGGCAACTTGCGGAGGAGGGGTCTTGAACCTCAGCAAGTAGCCATGCTGTACAATATTTAGCACCCATCTGTCTTTTGTTATTGTTTCCCACTCTTCCAGGTGAAAAACGATACTCCCTCCTACCGGAGTGGCAAACGGGTGCGGAGGAAGCAATGTCTCACTGTTTAGGAGGCTGCTTGGAGGAGGACTGCTGTTGCTTATTGTTCCCTCTGCCCCTGCCAGGACGCTTGTTCTGGTATTGGAACTTTTGTTGGTTTTGGGAGGACCATTGAGGGGTTTGAACCCTCTGTTGGAAGGGCCGCTTGTCGTTCTGACGGAAGCGTTTTCGAAACTCCTTCCGCTTCTCCAGTCCAACTGCTTTGACTGTGTCTAGCTCGGCCTTCATCTTTGTCATCTCCTCATCAGCATGAGAACCGAATAAGGAGGAGCCGTTGAAAGGAAGGTTTAGGATCTTCTTCTGGGCGTCCGGTTTTAGACCTGTGAGGCGCAACCACGCTGAGCGCCGTGAACAGATGCCCTGTGAGTAGCCGTGTGCGGCGAGATCTGAGCGTCAGCCGCCGCGCTGATGATTTGATTGGCTACTAAGCCGCCCTCTTGCAAGATTTCATGAAAGTCTTGTCTATCTTCTTTGGGAAGCTTGTCGGTAAACCTAGACAGGGAGTCCCAAAGAGACCTATCATAGCGCCCAAGAAGGGCTGAAGCACTTGCAATCTTCATCGATGATGCCGAAGTATTGCACATCTTCCTGCCATAAGAGTCCATTTGTTTACTGTCCTTTTCTGGAGGAACAGAAGCGGATGAGGCTGCGGAGTGCGCTTTCCTGGCGGCTGCCACAATGATTGAATCCGCCGGAGGATCAGACCTAAGGAACAAGGGATCCTGGTCTGGAGCTTTGTATTTTTTTGCAATCCTCGACGGAACTGATCCCACTGTGGCTGGAGTAAGGAACGTGGTCATGGCTGGTTCTAAAAAACCTGGCACCAGAGGTAGCAGCGGTCTGGGAGCTGTACGATGGTGCAATGTCTCGAAAATGACCGATGTAGGGATCACAGGAGTACATAAACTGATGTTTAGTTTATTAGCTCCTCTGCCCAGTACGTCAGAGAAAGTCCCAATGTCATCAATAGGAGACACCCTTGAAGGTGGTGTAGATGAGAAAGTTGGCGAGTAGTGCCGAATGGAAGACGAAGAACAGGTAGAAGATGCTCTGCGCCTCCTCTTATGTGGATGATCGTGCGAGCTGTGACGACCTCCTGACCGAGATCGGCGTGTAGAAGGCGACCTTGGTCTTCTGGAAGGCGACTTAGAAAGTCTCGTTGCGTAGTCGTCCGAGCCCGGACCTCTGCGGGCACCTGTTCCGACCCCCTGCAGCCAGCGAGGGGACAGGCCGCAAAGATTCTTTTCAGCAACTGTAGGAGATTTCTCTGGTGAAATCTGTACAATATTCAGCCCTGGAGATGACTGCCTTGACGTCGAACGGGATGTCGACAAGGTCTGCGTCACCCTCGTCGTCGATCTGCGCTCTGATCTTGATCTCGACGTCGACCGCCCACGGCGATGGGGGACTTTGACGTCGACTGTCGGCGTCGACGGGGAGACTTCGACGTCGCCCTTGACGCTGCCGCCGATCTCCTCGACGGCGAATGATCAGTAACAGGTCTCGACGTCGACCGCCCACGTCGATGGGGGGCCCTGATGTAGCCTGACGGCGCCGATGGGGGATCTCGACGTCGACCTCCTCGATGTCATCGACCTCCTCGACGTCGAATGATGGGACCTCGACGATGCTCTCGACGTCGGTACGTCCCCTCGCGTCATGGCCTTCGACGGTGACTCTCTCAACGTCGACCCCCTTGAGGGTGGCGGAGAATGCCTCGACGTCGGTATGTCCCCTCGCGGCATGGTCTTCGCCGGCGAGTCTCTCAACGCCGATCCCCTCGAGGTTGGCGGAGTGTGCCTCGACGGAAGCCTCGACGTCGACGGAGTTTTGGACAGTCTCTCAGTACCCACAGCCTTCGAGCCTGAAGTGCTGAGCGCCGACTTACTTGGCTTGTCCCTTGACGTTGAAGAATGTCTCGGCCTCTTCGACGGCGATCTCGACGTCGACGGCGAACATTCAGGCACCTGCTTCTTCCTGGACTCAGGAGAGGTGGAGCGATGCCGTTTTCGGTGTTTACTTGAAGAGGGAGCTCTATCTCTATCCCTCTCCAGTAGGGCATGAAGCTTGATGCGTTCTCTGTCGCGCTGGGTCCTCTTCGAAAACTTCTGGCAATGATAACACTGGTCAGGATTGTGTGACGATGGAAGGCACACAATACACACCGAGTGTGGATCTGACAGTGCCATCTTCTTGCCACAGGAAGGACATTTCCGAAATAAAGCAGGCATTCTGACTGGAAAGATTTTTGGAACAAAAAAATGCCAAAAGCCAGCCGAATATACCTCTAGGTATCAGAAACTGTCAAAATTTCCAAGGTTTAATATCAAAAAATTATCTTTCAGTCAAAAACTGAAGAGCAAAAACTCCAGGATCCTCACAGAAGGAGCCGGAAAAAGAACTGACCTAACTGTCACCTGTGGTGCATGATGGGAGCAGAGGGTCTCTGGCAGGCCTTAAAGGCACGGTACCCTAACCCTTGGAAGCCTTAAAGGCAAGGTGCCAGTTTTTCTTTTTGTCTTGTTTCATTATTACTCTGCAATGCAGCCTTCAGGCGAATGCCTGCAATTACAAGTTTTTCCTTGTGGCAATAAAGCATTGGTATATCACAATTATGCTGTGAATGTACTCTTTTCCTTATGGGTTAGGAGAGTATTTGTTTTACAATGCAAACCTATGTAATTTCGGCAGTTCTGCCATGTTGGAAACTTTTAGGCTGCATTTATATGTTTCACATATGTGTATATATATATTTATATATATATATATATATATATTTCTATATACTCCGGGATCCCGCACGTGGGCGGGGATTATTCATAGATTATGACTATTGATGAGTATCCCCTGGATGAGAAACCTTTCTTCCCAAACTGATCCAGGCGTTTGGATTCCCTATCCGGAGGAGCGGTAGGGAAGGCGGTTTGGGAAGCGGAGGCTTGGACAACCAAGCTCTCAGGAGTGGGGTGGACAGAAAGAAACAGGGGGTCGCCCGGAGCTGGGCGATGGCGTCGTGACACGTTCCGATCCACAGGAGCCCCTGTGTTGGGCTTGGACCAGGCGCCCAAAGAACGTCAGTGAGGGCGTCGTTAAACGGCAGCACAGTCTCCGCAGAGGAGGCTGCCGGCTGAAGCACCTCTGTCAAGATGTTAGGCTTGACCGTCAAAGTAGGGAGCTGGAGACGTAAGGCCCCAGCTGCCCTACGCAACACCGTACCAAAATTGGCCCCCTCCTCCGTAGCCACGGGAGGAGACAGCATGCCAGTGTCAGGGGAAGTATCCAGACCACTGGCCTCCCCTAGACTCTCTGTCCAGTCCTCATCATACTGACAGTGTCGCGTCAGAGGGTCATCAGACCCCTCCCAGTCCAACTGGTCCTCCTCTGGTTCAAAATAAGGAGGAGGAGGGACATTTGGGACCCAAGGTCCCATCGGCGCCGGAGCCGGCGTCGAGCGACGTCGTTCCGGGTCCATGTCCGGAGCCGGAAGGAACTGGGGGACAACGCCGCCCGGAGCCCAGGGCGGCGTCGAGAACGGCACCGGAGACATCGGCGCCGGCGGAGGTGTCGTTAGGTCGACCGGCGTCGATGGGGGTTGTGGAGCCGGGATCGAGGCCGGAGCCGGAGCCGGGATCGAGGCTGGAGGCACGGGCGACGCCGGGGCCGGAGCCGTCGGCGACGCCGGAGCAACCCCATCAGGGCCCGCGGGGCCCGAAGGCGCACCGGAGGGGCCTGAAGGCCCGAAGAGGCGGGCCATGGCCGACAGGAATTCCTGTACTTTGGCCGGATCCGCCCCCAAACCCGGGAAGGGCGGGTATGGCGGGGGCGACTCCACAGGCATGTCCGGGGCCGCGGGGCGGGGACGGTGCCGGGAGGGGCCTCAGCCGAGTCGCGAGACCGGCGAGGCGAAGTCCTAGAGCGATGATGCTTTTTGGACTTTTTGTGCTTCGACTTACCGGACGAAGAAGACTTCGACGCCGACGACCGGTGTGGACTCCGCGATCGACCCCTGGACCTCTCACGCGACCGGGGCTTCCGCGGAGCCGAATGCCGGGCCTCGAGGAGCTTTCGAGACCGCTCTCGCAAAGCTTTCGGTGGAGGGCCTGGCAGTCGGTACAAGACGCCGTGTCGTGGCCTCGGCCGAGGCAGAAGAGACACTCCCAATGCGGGTCGGTGACGGACATCATCCGCGCACAGGCGCCGCATCGCTTGAAGCCGGGCATCCCTACGACACCTTGAAAGATGGAAAAACAGTGAAAAAAATCACCAAAAAGTATGGTCAAAAAATGACCAGGGCACTGCGCTTGCTGGCGCGGAAAAAGAAGAACAGAACTGACGTCAGCGCGCAGGGGCGGCGCCTAAGTACTGCCCGCGACGTCATCCCGGCGATCACGACACCGACGACGGACGCGGAGCCGCACGACGCCGCCTACCGATGCGCAAGGGTACTGCTACGCAAAACTTTCCGGATCCAGCCTGACGCCTGGGGATATTCTAAGGTAAGGAATCTGTCACTAACGTGTCTCTTTCAGATAATCTCTGATAGAAGGGCGAAGTAATGAAGAGGACCAGGATGAAGATCATCATTGCTTCCAAGAACAAGACCTTCTGCTGGATTGTCTAGATCGCTGGAACGTAATCTTGATCTCCTTGTAGAAGATATTCTGGACCATGAACTTGTTTTTCTGCAGGGACTCCTATCCCTTGCTGATTGTAGAGGCAAAAGGCAGAGCCAGTGCCCTAGGACCCCGTTACCAGGAGCCGGAAACCAACTGACCTAAATGTCACCTTTGGGGCAGGATGGGATACAGGAGGTACAGTCAGGCCCTTAAAAGGCACAATGCCAATTTTTGTATGCATTTTTGCATTGCAGCTTAGCTGCTAATATTTCCGTTTATTCCCTTCCTTTTGCCTTTTAGAAATGGTTTTGGAAAGATTTTCTATTGTGACTTATTTATTTAGTGACTATTTTAATAAATTCTATGCTTTATTAAAATAAACATTAAATACAACTTGGTAACTGTTATCCTTTTTATATACTGCAAGCCTAATTACTTTCATTAATAGGGCGCTTGTTTCTATAGAAAGGTATTGCACAGGTTTATATGTGTACATGTTTATATATATTTTTGTTGGAATGCTCATGATCCCGCTCATGGGTGTGACTATTCAGTGCTTAAGACTACTGATGAGAATCTCCTGGAAGAGAACCAACTTCCCCATGTAGTGGCTAGTGTGCGTGACAGAACCCTCTTTTATTGACACCCTCTTTTTTAATTCAAATTCAGCTTTATTCGATTTTTCATACGATAAAAATCATAAAAGCACAATTAAAAGAAACATTTCACTTATATTGCACAGTAAAAAACAATCAGAATATATCCGGAGAAGCAAGAGTAACATAGCTTTAGATCTTTACATTGTACTCCTGTATCTAATAACAGTCTTTAAAAATGAGGAGATAGCCGTTATGATCAATTGATTTTCTAATGATTGTAACTTCAGAAAAGCTATTCTAGATGGTCTTAGGCCCATACTCCTCAGGATGGGTATTAAAAACCTTTTCCTAGGAGAAGTATAAAATTTACAGAATAAAATACAGTGCAACGTGGTTTGAGTTGAAATGTCATCACACGGGCATGGGAGTAGGTTTCTCGACCAGTCATTAACTTCTGGGAAGGTAATCATTCTGTGGAAAGTCCCAAAACGAAAACGGGTTAAAAGCATACGACCAAAACTTCCCTAGACCTGTACCAAATAGGGTTGTATACCTGGGCATATTGTCATCAAATGGTTATTCATGACAGATTTTTTCTCTCTCTCAATGAGCCATCACTTATTCTCTAGATGGGTCAAACAATCTGATTTTAAGGTTTTTCTAGGGATTGTTACCATGATCTCCGGAGTTTCAAAATATTCAGGATGGCCAATTTCGTTCGCCATTTTTTTAATATAATTAAGCCATGGTATATTAACCACCCTGTCCAGTTTTAAACAATCCATAATTACATCACGGTTAAAACCAGTCTCAGTGGATGCCCACACCTTGTGCCAAAGTAAAAGCTGGTTGATACTAATAATATCAGAAATAAATGGGAGACCAAGTTCCATGTGGCAATTAAAAGTAGCAGTGGAGCTAGGAACCGCCAGCAGATAGCGGGTGAAAGCATTTTCACAACGTTGCATATATTGAACATCTGCAGATCCCCAAATACCTGCCCCGTATATCGCTGTTGATATGCATTTGGATTTATAAATAGCTAATAACTCGGGGACAGGTCTACAGCCTAGTTTCCTTGAGAAATTAATAACCGCACCTATTGCTCTTGAAAACATTAATTTTCTTGCCTGCGTAGCCGCATTCCAAGACCCAGTCCGATCAAAGTTAATCCCCAGATAGGAGAACTTATCAGTGCTTTCGATTTTATTATTATTAATTAAAATGTCACATTTTTTTCTCATATTTTTTCCACAGCTCATTGTGTATGTCTTACTGATGTTTACTTTTAGACCCCTATCTTGCATATAATTAACAAAGTTAGTGACAGTTCTTTGTAAGCCTATTTGCGTCCGCGCCATGATAACTGCGTCGTCCGCATAAAGTAGGATGGGGACGGGAGTGTTTTGATGATCGGATAGTCCTGCCGGTGTTCAATGATATATTGACCAAGACTATTAATATATGAAGAAAAGAGGAAAGGGGCAAGTATACAGCCTTGCCTCACTCCCTTTTTTATACGAAACTTAGCTGAGCACTCCCCCTGTCTCCCATGACGAACCCTTGCCCCTGACTCCCGGTACAATTCCTGAATAAATAAAAGCAAAGGTGGATCAACTTCCATATCTTTGAGGACACTCCACAGCTTATCATGTTTTACACAGTCAAACTCTGAACTAAGGTCAACAAATGACAAAAAAAGTTTACCCTCCTTTGCTAATGTATATTTACTTATGATCAGGGTTAAATTAAGTCCTTGCTCAATCGTACCAAGCCCCGCTCTAAACCCATATTGCAGGTTAGATAACACACCTGTCTCTTCAGCCCATGATTGTAATTTGTTTAGAATTACCCTCCCTACTACTTTCAGGAGGGAATCTAACAGGGAGATTGGACGATAGCACCTTGGTTCATTTCTATCCCCCTTTTTAAAAATGGGGATCACTATTGCGTCCGACCATGTGGGAATAAAGCCATGTCGGCTGCAGCTAATTAAGACATTAGTTAAAAGTAGGGCCCACAGCTCAATATTAGTTTTATAAACGTCCACAGGGACGCCATCCGGCCCTGGTGCTTTACCAGATGCGCTCTCAGTTATGGCCCTGGTAACTTCCTCTAGAGAAAAACCAATATCTATAGGAAATACTGCAGTCTGTACACTATCATCGGTCACCATAGCTACTGCCGGTACCTCGTTGTGTCCAATGGTCTCATCATTATAGAGACCCGAAAAATATTCGACCCACTTATCCTCAGTAATGGCAATATCTATAATATCAGTGTCCCTATTAACAAAAAAAGGAGCATTCACCGCTTTCCAAAAGCCATTGTTATCCTTCCTTAAGCATGCCTGGTGTAACGTCTGCCACGCCTCTAATCTTAATTGTGCCTTACGCTTTTTTATCGTCTGCCGATATATAGTTCTAGCCTGTCTTATTTCCTCCCTGGATCTAATTTCACTATGCAGTGCCTTCTTCAAGTGGATGTGGGCCTTACTACACTCTCTATCGAACCAGCCCTGTGACTTATGCATTCCCTGTTTCTGCTCCCTCGTTAATAATTTCTGAACCTCACCTGTAATATTAAGGAAGGCATTTAGAACTTCTTCATCATCCCTTTCCTCAGAAAGACAGGCTTCAAAATCGTCACTGGACCTATTTACAAGTTGCTTGATAAAAGCCGCAGGATCCACCTTTGCTCAGTTTAGGGAATACCCGTTTGTACTAGAATGATTAATATTAAAATTATAGTGTAAGTCCTTATTATTCTTAATTCTATCTGACCTCTCTAGATTGAAGACCATACTGATTGGATAATGATCACTCATTATGATACCATGTGTTACAAAAGTGCGGACATTGCAGGAGTACCTATTTGACACTAAAACATAGTCAATAATTGAATTGCACCCCCTACCATTAAAGGTAGGCTCGAAAGGTACTAGGGGAGTACACAATTCGTTAACATATCCCAAATCAAAATGAAATACAATTTCATTTAACAAGTCCCCCAGTGTTATATGTGAAAAATGGGCCAGCACATCTTCTTTATCTTTACCTAGGCCACAGATGCCCCGTTGACTATGTTGGCACAAGAAGCAGTTAAAATCACCACCCCATATAATACACATATCACCAGACATTTTGTCTTCTAGATTACTCAGTGTTTGACATAAATTCGTTAACACACTCATAGTCTGAGTTTTGGGGATATTATTATAGAAGTTGATTAACGCTGTAACATTTCCTCCTACCATGTTCATTAATAGGATCTGGTAATAATCAGTCTCGATTGAGAGTTTCGAATTGATCACCCCTGCCGTATTAGAGACAAATACATAGCCCCCCTTTGTTACGCCCCTGCTCGCTGATGATTGCCGGTGTATGGAAAGTTCGAAAACCATTAATATGTTTTTCCTCAACTGTCCAGGTTTCTTGTAGACAGATTATGGAATATTCTTCTACAAAGGTTAACCACTGAGGGTCTCTCGCTTTAGTGGATAAACCCGCAGTATTCCAGAAGGAAAATGCTACTTACCAGTATGCATCTGTTCTTGGCATGTAGAGCTGCAGATCCTCACACTGTGCATTAGATCGCCATCTGGTGTTGGGCTCGGATGCTTGCACTTTGTTGTTGTCTTCGAAGAAGTCTTTTGTAGTCATGTGATAGGTGACTCCTCCTTTGGACAATAGTGCGCATGGGCATCGACTCCATCCTCAGATTGTTTTTCGCCATAATGGGGAGTGATGGAGTTAGTAGAAAAGGATGTCCATGTGTGTATATCTAAATAAGGTAGGACTGGAACACATACAGGTCCCGGGGAGGTGGGTGGGCGTGTGAGGATCTGCAGCTCTACATGCCAAGAACAGATGCATACTGGTAAGTAGCATTTTCCGTTCGAGGCATGTGAGCTGCAGAGCTCACACTGTGCATAGACTGTACAGCAGTATCTCCCCTATTGGTTGTCACCTGTATGTGTTGCAGTAGTTTGAAAAAGTGTTCTAAGGACAGCTTGGCCCACAGAAGCTTGTTGCTTGGCTTGCACATCAACACAATAGTGTTTAGTGAAGGTGTGTGTTGTAGACCATGTGGCTGCCTTACATATGTCTTCTAGGGGAATGTTCCCCAAGAATGCCATGGAAGCCCCTAGTTTGCGTGTTGAGTGCGCTCTAGGGGGAATTGATAATGTGCGTTTGGCTTTTTGGTAGCATATTTGGATACATTTAACGATCCACCTTGCAATCCCAGCTTTTGAGATGGGATTACCCTTATGTGGTGGAGAGAAAGCTACAAACAATTGTTTGGTTTTGCGAAATGACTTGGTTCTGTCAATGTAATACATTAGGGATCTTTTGACATCCAGGGTGTGGAGAGCTCTTTCTGCTACAGAGTCTGGGTTTTGGAAAAACACGGGTAGTTCTACAGATTGGTTAAGGTGGAAAGACGAAATGACTTTAGGAAGGAATTTTGGGTTTGTCCTGAGAACTATTTTGTTATGATGTAGTTGTAAGAAGGGCTCTTGTATAGTTAAAGCCTGGATCTCACTGACTCTCCTGAGAGAGGTGATTGCAATTAGGAACGCGACTTTCCATGTAAGGAATTGAAGTTCACATTTATGCAGGGGTTCAAATGGTGGTCCCATGAGCCTGGTAAGTACTATGTTAAGATTCCACACTGGGGAAGGTGGTAATCTGGGAGGTATGATCCGTTTAAGGCCTTCCATAAAGGCTTTAATGGCGGGGACTCTAAAGAGTGATAGGTGTTGCCTGTTTTGTAAGTAAGCAGCAAGGGCTGCTAGATGCAGACGTATGGATGAGTATGCAAGATTACATCTTTGCAAATGTAGTAAGTAGCAAATGATGTTTTGCGTGGAGGCCTGTAATGGCTGGATATTATTGTTAGTGCAGTAAATAGCGAATCTTTTCCATTTTGCTGCATAGCAAGCTCTGGTAGTAGGGCGTCTAGCCTCTTTAATAATGTTCATACAGTCTGGCGGTAGGTTAAGGTAACCGAATTCTAGGATTTCAGGAGCCAGATCGCAAGGTTCAGTTGAGATGGATCTGGGTGCCTTATTTCTCCATGGCTCTGCGTTAGCATTGATGGGGAAAGGTGTAGTTTTTGATATGGGACTACTGATAGTTCCAGCAGTGTGGTGAACCACGGTTGGCGTGCCCATGTGGGAGCTACTAGGATCATTTTTAGAGACTGTTGTCGGAGCTTGCGTACCACAAGTGGAATGAGTGGTAGTGGTGGAAAAGCGTACGCAAATCTGCCGGACCAATTCATCCATATCGCATTGCCCTTGGACTGCGGGTGTGGAAACCTGGCGGCGAAGGATGGGCATTTTGCGTTTTGGTGTGTGGCGAACAGATCTATGTTTGGCTGGCCCCACATCTGGAAAAAAGGTAGAAGAACTTGTGGATGTAGTTCCCATTCGTGAATCTGTTGTGTCTGTCGACTTAACAGATCGGCAATCTGATTGTGAACTCCTGGTAGGTGTTCGGCTAGAAGGTATATGTTCTGTGGAATGGCCCACCTCCAAATGTTCTGTGCCAGTTGGGACAGTTGTGGAGAGTGTGTCCCCCCCTGTTTTTGTATGTAGTACATGGCTGTGATGTTGTCTGTTCGGATCAGGACAGCCTTGTTTTGTACGTGGAGCTGAAAGGATTTGAGAGCTAGGAATATAGCTAGTAACTCTAGATGATTGATGTGGAGCAGCTTTTGTTGAGTGGTCCACTTGCCTTGTGTTGTATGATCTAACAGGTGTGCTCCCCAGCCTGTGAGTGATGCGTCCGTTGTCAATATTATTTGTGGAACAGGCTCTAGGAACGGCCGCCCTTTGGACACATTTTTTGTGTTCCACCACTGCAGAGAGCGATGTGTGCGGCTGTCCACCAATACCAGATCTGTAAGTTGTCCGTGAGCCTGGTTCCATTGGTGCGCTAGACACTCTTGTAGGGGACGCATTTGAAGTTTTGCATGAGGGACGATGAAAATGCAAGATGCCATCATGCCGATTAGTTGCATGAACACTCTGGCTGGGAGAGAGTGTTGTATTTGAAACCTGGTGATGAGGGTTTGTATACTGGCTCTCCTGGCTGGGCTGGGATAAGCTAGAGCCGTGGAAGTGTTTATTGTGGCTCCCAGATATTGATGTATATGGGAGGGTTGGAGGTGCGACTTGGTGTAGTTGATTGTGAACCCCAAGTTGTGTAGTGTTTGTATAGTCTGATGAGTGTGTTGGACACACTGGTTGAATGATCTGGCTTTGATGAGCCAGTCGTCCAGGTATTGGAAGACATGTATTTGCTGCCTTCGTAGGTGTGCTGCTACTACTGCAAGGCATTTGGTAAACACTCTTGGAGCAGTGGTGACTCCGAATGGAAGTACTTTGAACTGGTAGTGCTGTCCATCGAGTACAAACCTTAGATACTTCCTGTGAGCAGGATGTATGGGAATGTGGAAGTAGGCGTTCTTGAGGTCTAGTGTGGCAAGGAAGTCTTGTTGTTGTAGTAAGGGAAGCACTTGTTGGAGAGTGATCATGTGAAAATGATCCGAATGTATATACTGATTGAGGGGTCTGAGGTCTAGACTAGGCCTTAGAGTCCCATCCTTTTTGGGGATTAGGAAATACAGGGAGTAAACCCCTGTGCCCTGGTGTAGTAGAGGGACTGGCTCTATGGCGTGCTTTTGAAGCAGGGAAAGAACTTCTTGCTTTAAAAGTATGAGATGGTCTGCGGACATTGGACGCTGCTTGGGTGGTATGTTTGGGGGGGGGCAGCTGTAAGTTCTAGACAGTAACCATGTTGGATAATTTGTCTCACCCACCTGTCCGTTGTAATGGAGTTCCAGACAGGTAGGAACTGTGCTAGTCATCCCCCGACAGGAGTGGAATGGTCGGGGGGAAGTGGAGGGAAGTCACTGTTTAGGAGTGGGGGAGGTACGGGTGTTCGTACTACCTCGGCCTCTCCCCTTACTGTTGTTGCCTCGGTAACCACCTCTAAAGTATCCTCTATTGGGGGATGTTTGGGTGGTATTTCTGTAAGAAGAGGAACTGTCTGTGTTGGTGTTTCTAGAGGCTCCTCTGTAGAAGGAGCGACGAAAAGGAGCCACGTTGTTGTGGAGACTGCAATGCTCCCATTGATTTGGCAGTGTCAGTGTCCTTCTTCATTTTCTCAAGGGCCGTGTCTACAGCCGGACCAAAGAGTTGGTTCTGATTAAACGGCTGGTTTAAAATGGTGGTTTGAACCTCTGGCTTGAAGCCTGAAATGCGTAACCATGCATGCCTTCTAATGAGTACGCTGGTGTTGACAGACCTAGCGGCGGTGTCGGCTGCATCAAGGGCACACTTAATGGACGCATTGGAGATTAGTTTGCCCTCCTGAATGAGATCATTTGCCTGCGTCTTATACTGGTCAGGTAGATGTTGCAATAGGGTTTCTAGCTGGTCATAGTGGGCCCTATCGTATCTGGCCAGCAGTGCCTGGGTGTTGGCTATGCGCCAGTGATTGGTGGCCTGCGCAGCCACTCGTTTGCCAGATGCATCCAGCAATTTTGACTCCTTATCAGGGGGCGGAGCGTCCCCTGAAGTCTGAGAATTAGCCCGTTTACGAGCATTGGATACGACTAAGGAGTCAAGAGGGAGCTGGCCTTTGATGTAGGCAGGGTCATCAGGGGCAGGTCTATATTTTTTGTCGATCCTAGGGTTAAGAATTCTGGCCCGTACCGGATCTTTAAATATTTGAGGAGCATGCTTGATGACTCCTTTAATCATGGGCAACGTCTGTACAGTTCTTTGAGACTGTTCGAAGGTATCTAAGAGGAAATCTTCCTCTGGTGGGTTGGTGTGTATATGTACCCCATGAAAAACAGCAGCCCTGTGAATGAGTTGCCCAAAACCAATGTTATCATCTGGGGGAGATGGTTTTGTTGGATATGGTGGAGGGCTTGGGAGGTCTGGAAGATCTATGGGATCGTTGTAGCCCCAATCGTCTTGTGGTGGGTCATCTGGGTCAGTGAATGCGTCAGGGTCACCACCGTCCCCCATGTCGTCCTGATAGTCATGTGGTGGAGATGTTACAGGCTGAGGCGGTGTAACAGGGATGTAGAGAGGAGGGGTGTTAGGGGGAAGGACAGGAGGAGAAGGAGGCATAGGTGAAGTAGCACAGTCCTTCTTTTCCACAGGGACGGGCTTGTGGCGTGGCACAGTAGTGATATGTCCAGTTTTGGGATTAATGTGGAGTTTAACTTGTTTAGGATCGACAGGATCCGGATGAAAAAGCTCCTCCTCCTGGAGATTTGGCTTCGGTATCGACTTTTTCGGTTCCGAGCGAGGTGATGGCTGTTTTGTGGGCTCTTTGGCCTTAGAAGGCGTGGAAGAGTCTTTAGTCTTGGAAATCGGCACCGAAAGCTTTGGCTTAGGGGCTGTGTCGTGGAGTCTTGGTTTCGACGCCGACTTATCCCCATGCTTGGAGGCGGGTTTTGGAACCGAGGTGGATTTCGGAGCTGAGTGTTCCTTTGGCTTCGGCGCCGAAGGTGCCGGTGGAACTAATACATGCGGCTTGGTCGGTGCCGAGGAACTGGAAGGCTTGAGTCTTTTGTTCGGTGCCGAGCCGGAAGGCGGGGCGTCCAAAGCATGTTTTCGGTCGCGACTGGGGCCAGCAGGCGAAGTCTTGACCGGTGCCTTCTGTTTTGGTGGGGGGGTTGGGGCAGGGGCAGTAGTACTCACTCGTTGCCAAGGAGTGATGGAACAGTCTGAGTCCTCTGCCTCCGACCCGATCAGTAGATCTTCGGAATCTTCCTCCGGGACATCGGGGCCCTCGTTGAAGATGTCGACAGGTTCTGGAGCGGATCTCTGCGCCATGACGTGTCTTCGAGCTCGACGATCCCGAATGGTTTTCTTCGAGCGGAAGGAGGCGCAAGCTGGGCAGGTAGCCTCGTTGTGGTCGGGCGAGAGGCACAGGTTACAGACCTCGTGATGGTCACTGTGGGGGAACTTTGCTCCACACTGGGGGCATTTCCGGAAGGGCGTCCTTTCCATTAGCTGTAGGCCTCACGGCGTCGATGGGCCCAACGGCCCGCGTCGACGGCTGGAAAGGGAATCGAAGAAGAGGCGCGTCGAGATTTCGATGTCGATAGAAGTTGTTGAAAGTTTTGATGATGAAAAAACGGTTGAAAGTAAAGTTTCGAACCGGAGCGTCGAAAGTTGCATCCGAACCCAATGGCGGAAAAAAACAATCTGAGGATGGAGTCGATGCCCATGCGCACTATTGTCCAAAGGAGGCGTCACCTATCACATGACTACAAAAAACTTCTTCGAAGACAACAACAAAGTGCAAGCATCCGAGCCCAACACCAGATGGCGATCTAATGCACAGTGTGAGCTCTGCAGCTCACATGCCTCGAACAAGTATTTTACATGCCTCAACTGTGTCTTCCTTTACATGTCCCCCTCCTGGCATCTTAATTATCACATCTCTGTGAGAGTTGTCCCCACCCATAGTTGGTATTTCTACGTAGTTAGAACTAGTTTCAGGATTGCCTTCAGAAATTATGAGGTTTTCATCCGTGTCCACACCTTCAATTGTATGATCTAAACTCAAATTGCAAACTATTCTATTCTCAGACAGAATATCCTGACCACGGTCCTGCTCATGTGAGGTATCACCCAGGAGTGGTAGAAGTTCCTGCCTCATTTGGCCATCCCCCCTCAAATGCTGTATTCTTGGTCAATCTATGTCTTCCAAAGTGGTTAACAGATCAAAACGATTGTAAAGCGGGAGATTACATGATCTCATTGTGTCAGCATAGGGATCCCTTACGTGATTTTTTTTTTTTTAATTCACAACTGGGGGCAGATAAAAAGCACCTAGGGGTAAAACATTAATTTCAGTATAATTAAAACGTGCATTCCCTGCCCTTGTAAGAGCTGCATGCACTAGCGTAGGATCGCTGAAAGTCAAAACAATACAATCTCCCTGAAGGGTTTTCCGGCCCTTTCCCACCCATGTAACCCGTCTGACCATTTTAAAATTTTTAAATAATGCCTCAGTAAGACCGTTTTTTTTCCCTAACCAATGAAGAGATTTATTACGAAGACCCTCCCATGTTTCGTGCACTGATGTATGCAGTGAAGGGACGTTGGCTAAAATTACTATGTATGGAGTAGCAGCCGGCGGAAGATCAAGGAGGTTATGTTCTAGGTTCTCTGGGGGTACCCTTGTCCCAATTGGGTGTCCCCCTGATCTATTAGATCCTTTCTTCTCTATTAAGGGCTTATTATGGTCATTGTTAGCTTGCAATTTATTACCGGGAGGAGTTGCTCTTTGAGTGGGCAATCTGGTTACATCGTACATGGTGTCTGAGCTTGAGGTTTCTACGGGTCTGGTCCTGGTGGAATGGGTCCCAACCTGTGGGATTAAGAGTGAACTACGGGGATGGTTGTCAATACATTGCGTATTCACCCCCCCCTGCGATAACCCTATTATCTCCTCTAAAACACCCCTCTATGTTAGCCACTCTATCTGTTAATTTCCCTAAGGCACCAACTACATAGCTATATAAATCATCAATGTTCCTCGAAATTTTTTCTATTTCAATGGTTTGGCCCTCAATTTGCGTGTTCACCGTGGGTCTCGCTGCGCTAACAGAGCTTCTAAGTACGGCAGTTTTTGATTGTTTACCCAAATCTTTCCTTTTCTTAGGTAGCGACTTTTTGCTTGGGCTCACCGAGCTCTTCCCAGCAAGATTGACCACTTGCATCCCCTCCACAGCATCAGGATTCTTGCAACGTTTCAAGGGTGGTTGGGGATCATCCTCTGGGTCACTCACATATAAAAGATCTGATGTCTCCTGAATACACTCATTGTGAGCACCCTGAGCAATTTGCCCATCACATACTATAGTGGCATATTTATTGGGAGAGCTAACACATGTATTACTTCCTATTAACGAGCCTAGCCTCCCTTGAGTAAGAGTCTCTTCTACGGTATTTATTTGCTCCTCAATGGCCCCCATAGCACCAGTCAAATAGGTCATCAGGGATTTTTGACCTCCCGTTTTTAGGACTAAAGTAGCTGTGTGGCCCGTCTTCCTTTTACCCATTACTTTACAGTAACTTGACAGAAGAGAGAATCAGGAATCCCGAGCACACACCAATGACGAAAGAATGTCGGACCCACCTTAGGGGGGTGGCCCAGCCCGGCCTCTAACGGTCTATGACGGGCTAAGACCGCTGCGATGCTTTAGTAGCCCCTCCAGGGACTCACGGTAAAGTGCGGAGTGCAAAGTCAGCCAGGGGCTAGCAGCAAAGGTCCGGGCTTCGTGGAACGGTCTCCCGCGCTGCGGGACCGCCGCGATGCTTTAGAAGCCCCTCCAGGGACTCACGGTGCGGAGTGTAAAGTCAGCCAGGGGCTAGCAGCAAAGGTCCGGGCTTCGTGGAACAGTCTCCCGCGCTGCGGGACCGCCGCGATGCTTTAGAAGCCCCTCCAGGGACTCACGGTAAAGTGCGGAGTGCAAAGTCAGCCAGGGGCTAGCAGCAAAGGTCCGGGCTTCGTGGAACGGTCTCCCGTGCTGCGGGACCGCCGCAATGCTTTAGAAGCCCCTCCAGGGACTCACGGTAAAGTGCGGAATGCAAAGTCAGCCAGGGGCTAGCAGCAAAGGTCCGGGCTTCGTGGAATGGTCTCTCTTTCGGGAAGGAACTTTGGGAAAGGTGTTCCGCATAAATATTGCAGATTATGTTTGGAGTGAAGGACGTGGACAGGCTAGGTACTCAGCGAAGCAGAGAATAACCTTTTTTAATACAGAGAGATTATGTACCTGAAGGGGCAGACTATCATTTGTCCCACACATCCTTGATTTCTTTTATCTGTTTGCTCTGTGCGCAAAAGAATCTTGCCATCAGCATCTGAAAGGACTTATCAGAGACAGGAACAAAAGGAAGAGAGATTTCATTGCTAGATCTATAAGCATTGATAGAGGGAATGTGCATGGGCGGCTGAAGCCATAGCCAGCACAGAAGGACCAAGGGTGGCTAGCAGGGGTGCACAAGATGGGTTTTGCTAAAGATAGCAAGCATGGCTTTCTGGAAGATATTGATCCATGCTTGAGAGGCTTCAGCAAAAAGAAAACTTGCCTGTATTACGACTGGCCGAACTAGGCATGCCCTCTGTCGCCTTGAACCTCTTGTGCTCTTGAGGAAGAGGAATGCTGCCGCTTGTAGTCCTGCGCTGTGACTTGGGAGAACTACATCTGGATATAAATAATTTCAAAGGAGTCCCAGAAGTCGCCATCATGGAGGCAAAGGCGAGTTTTGCTCTCTGCCTGGATGCTTGTGGGATGCATCAAAGCCCGTAACTCACCAGTGGACAGATGAACAGATTCAAGTTAAACCTCACATGCCGCAGTGCCTGGTGACTCCTCTCAATGGGACATGCAGAACAAGACCACCAAAACTCAAGACTACTAGTCGTCACTGATCACACTCGTCCTGGTGGTGCCCTCGGAGAATGGCAGATGCGTCGATAACTGGAGGTGGGTCACTGCCCTCCCGGACATCTGGAGCAAAGTCTCCTAAGTGACTTTGCACCGTATGTACACTAATATGGGCTGTCCTTTGTCTCACACGTATACGACAGGGGTGGCTACGCACCATAGCGAATTAGAGTACTTACCCATCCTTTTGGTTTGTTAATGTTGGGTGGGGGAATTCTTTGGGACAGATCAGGGCAGACCTCCTGTTTGGGACTATTACTGACTGTTTCCGTGACAGACACTCCCAGTTCTCAAAGTATGGGGTGGGAGTTCAGTGTTTCCTGGTTTAGAGGTGGTTTTTATATTCAGACACACGTGCGGAGTCTGTGATATTGCTGTGATTATTTTAGTTTTTGATTATTATTAGCTTCCAAGGCCCATCCACTACTCGTTCCCCTATTTGCTCCACATATAGATATTAGAGCTTGACTCAGACATCAGTGCCCCGTTACAGAACAGTCTCGTGGATCACCTCCGAATAATGTCACGGAATGTGAATGGCCTCCCAGACAAGGTTGAGAGGAGGGCGGTCCTATGGCAGGCCAAACGGCTGGGGGCCGATATCCTATTAATACAAGAGATTCACCTGGTCTGGACAAAAACCCATGCCTGGCTTGCCTGGGATACACTCAGGTTCATCACTCTGGGTTGAAAAGAAGTTCTACGGGGTACAGGTGTCCTAATCAAGCAGTAGATTCTCTACCAGCACACCAAGACGTGGACGGACAGGGGTGGTAGATACACTGCAGTGACGGGGGTCACTCTATGGGGAAACACACACTACTATGCGTGTATGCCCCACCTCCCCTGGGAGACTTTTTCATTGAATTACTGACAAGGCTCTGGAGTGAGCTACCTGATGGCCTGGTGGTGTTGTTGGGGCCACGGTGGGGTGGGGGGGGGGGGGTGTGTGTGGGGGAGGGTGTTTGAATGATGTCATGGCTGGGGAAGGTAGACAGATGGCACCCGCAGGGTTCAATTCCATAGATGGGGCAGACGCCCCTCAACCTTTATATCCGCCCTGGGTCTTGCTGACATGTGGGCAGCCCATCATCCTGGCCCAGGTGGCTATACCTTCATTTTAACAGCCCGCAGCTCATATTCCCGCCTGGATTATTTCCTAGTCCCACATAATAATTTACGTAGAGTGACAGACATTCGATACTCCCTAGGGGCCTATCGGGCCTGGGCCTCCAGGTGGGCCCCCGGTGTCAAACATTTTGTTGGCGTCTGTCGCCTTGGCACCTACAGAGCCTGGAATATTGTAAACATATGGAAGTGGCTATAGAAGACTACCTCGCACATAATGTGGGCTCGGTTACATCTCCCCTGACACGGTGGGAGGCCCTGAAGCCCACGCTTCGTGGGCGGACATTAGCTACTGAACAGGTGAGCTGCGGCGTAAATTAAGGCGCATAATTGACCTGGGGACCGACATCTCGGAACTAGACTTGCGGGGTCGCCAACCAGATGGCTAGCAGGCACGCAGACAGCTTAGCCTGATGCAACAATAGTATTACCAGACCCTGATGGATGAGGCAGGGCTGACATGGCAGGCATCTCTGAGTCAAATTTGTTAGTGAGGGTACAAGTCCAGCCAGATGCTCCATAAATTGTGCCAGGGTGTCCCCTGGACACCTCCCTTTCCTTTAATTAAAAACTAATTAGGAGCGCTGCTCACGGGCCCCAGGCAGTGGTACGTAGGTTCGCTTCCCATCTCAAGGAGGTTTATACCAGGAAAGAAGTGTTGTTAAGCGCACAATTCAAGGAGATCGTAAGGGCTCTCCCCTACAGCCCACAAGACGATGGGTGCAACACTCACAAGGGTGGAACTTGCTCTGGCTGCCGCAGCCATGAATCCTGGCAAAGCTCCTGGGCCAAACGGATTCCCATGTGAGTTCTTCAAGACCTATAGGCATAAACTCCAAGAACATTTCCTGTCGCATGCGGCAGTGAAGCCGCCAGACTGGGGTCATGCGAAAATAGTGGTTTTCGCCAAGCGCGGCCGCCCAGCGGATGATCTCACTTCGTACCACCCTATTTCTTTATTGAACCTGGAGGTTAGGAAACTGGCTAAAGCATTGGCGAATAGACTCCTCACACAAATGCTGGATCTGATTCATCCGGATCAGTCCGGTTTTATGCCTCATAGGGCAACTTGCCACAATATCTGCCGAGTGTACAATGCGATAGCAATGGCCGATAGACTGGAGGAAACAGCAATGCTCTTTCTAGTCTATAAAGACAAATCTTTCGACTCTGTAAGCTGGGAATACCCATTTGTCCTTATCCGATGCCTCAATGTTGACCCATAGTTTACTTCTTATCTTATATATACTGACCTGACTGAGTCGGTGAGGGTGGCAGGGGCCCAGTCAGACCCCTTCCCTATACAGCGGGGGAAAGGCAGGGATATCCCTTGTTCCCAGAGCTGTTCCCTCTTGTCATGGAGCCACTGGCGGTCTGGGTAAGGATGGACGCGCAGGTGCGGGGCTTTGAGTGGAGGGACGGATTGTCGGATAGAATTGTGTTATATGCCGATGATGTACTCTTCTTTCTTATGTCACCAGCCACAACGGGTCCCAGTTCATGCACATATTTGGTGAAACATCAGGCCTATACATTAACACATCAAAGTCTACGGTATATGCGGTTGGGCCACGGGCCCCATGAGATGGGCGTCGGACTGTGACTAGGCACCAATGGGTTTAAATATTTGACTATTTATATGTCCCCTGATGCGGCGGTGGCTTGGAATGCCAATGTTGAGCTGGTATTCGCTTGCCTCAAAAAGATATAAAAATATGGCCTGTGTTACGTCTGTCGCTCCTGGGGCGGTCGACAATCTTTAAAATGGTCTCACTGCCCCAATTCCTCTACCAGCTCCAGAATTTCTCATATGATGCCCCATGACACTGCTTTCGAAAGCTGAATTCCATCCGTATTGCCTTCCTGTGGTACAGGGGAGACCCTCGTGTTGCCCTCGTCAAACGTTTCCAGTACGTTTTTTTGTGGGGACATTGCGGCAGCAGATATTGAATCCTATTATATAGCAATTCATTTCCTGATTATAAACGGCTTGTGATATGACACACTGGGAGACCTGGCATATGCACTAGACAAATGGGCAATGGGTGCCACACCACTAGTGACCTACCTATACAGTTCAAGAAGACATACTAACCTTCCCCTGACGATTCAAAACGGTCCTTAACTTATGGCATGCAACACTTCGCCAAATGAAACGGTGTGGCAGATTAACAGAGCAAACACCACTATGGTATGGGACACTGCTTCCACAGGTAGCCGAGCTGTCGGGATTCCAGAAATGGGATCTTATTGGGATCTCTACTCTGGGGGACATCAAGCAGGGCACAGTTCTTGCATCCTTCCAAGATCTACAGAAGGAATTTCAATTGCATCGTAGTCAATTCTAAAAGCATCTTCAGCTCCCCCATGCACTGACTCCATACATAAATGCCCTATCAGACCTTCCAGCATTTAATCCCCTTGAGGGCAAACTCATCATGAGGATTCTGGAGGACCCCAAAGTCGCAAAAATCTACCAGACACTCATATCTAATCAGCCAGATAGGTTTGGTGCCCTTTGTGCAGCTTGGAAAGCTGATGTGGGGGAGTTAGAAAATGAGGACTGGACGGAAATTCTGGGTTCCCCAAGAGAGGTGGCCATCGCAGCCAGGCTTTGTTTAATTCTGTTCAAATACATTCACAGGGTCTATCTTACACGGCATGGGAATGATTGCCTCCTCGCCCTGCCTCCACTGTGATACGGAAGAAGGAACCTTTATTCATACCATATGAAGTGGTCAGCCGCTAAACAAATTTTAGCGGGGGTGTTCACATATCTTGGGTAAGTCACATCCTGGAAGATCCCGAGAAATCCAAAGATGGCCCTTCTCCACCATACAGAGGATGTGGGTGGGAATAGATATAAATTGTCCCTACTTCGCCTGGGCCTGACACTTGCCAAATGTGATATTTCCAGAGCTTGGAAAGAGATGCCCCACCCCCACACCTTCCCCCCCCCGTCGCTGATGGTATGGAAGAAGGGGATGGACTTTTGCATGGGACTGAAAATAGCAGTGTATGAGGAATGGGGCTGCCCCTAAAAACACCCCAAAAAATGGCAGAGATGGGCAGATTACAGGAAAATAGCTCTGGCACCGGTCCGTCAGACACGCCAATTAATTGATGAAGAAATCAAGACATTCAATAGCACGGAGAGACCATGTAGAGGCGAGCACACTGGCCTTGTTGTGCTACAGCCGGACTGACTGTTTTCTTGTGTGCTGCGAATGTGGAATGCGATGGGGGTCGGATTAGGAGGTATAATTTTTTATTTGTTCGCCCGATTCTTTTTTTATTCTTGTTTTCCTCCTTAATATGCTTACGGTATAAGTTATTGTACTATGTCTTTCAGGTTTGTCACTGGGGCCATGTTGGAACTCACATCTGCAAACTAATAAAATACGTTCAAAAAGAAAAAAAGCATGCAACTCACAGCACAACACCTTATGTGACCGGCTTAGGTATCAGAAAAAGTATTGGAAACAAACATATTCGAAATTTTGAGAAAAATACCTTAACTGAGAAAAATCTGTTAGCTTATGACCACACATCTGAAGAGACACAAATGAAAAGAAACTGTTATCTCCTGTTCCTATGGTGCCTTCTATGTGCCTCTGATGTCACACTTGGTTGGGCCATGCAAATCCGTCAGGGATTCTGTCAAACACCACCTGTTAATGACATGCAAGAACTGCAGAAGGATAAGGTTACTTGCATGTAGTGCTGTAGATTCACATGCTTTGAATAAGTCTGCCATCTAGTGTTGGGCTCGGATGATTACAAGTTGTTTTTGTTTCAAGAAGTTTTCTTCGTCACAAGGCTGTGTGACTCCTCCTCTTGGGAATACTGCACATGGTCATCGATGCCCTCTTTAGATTATTTTGCCGTGGGTAGGTGAGAATGTAAAGAATGCTGTGTATGTAAGCACTGAGATGGCCATGCGTTCGTATGAGATAAAGTATATGAACTGCAACCTACACAAGAATTTGGGAGGGAAGGATGGCGCATGTGGATCTACAGCACTACATTAACCCTTTCGAAGCACATGTGCTGTAGATACACATGCTTTGCACAGACTGTAAAGCAGTCCCTCTCCCTAGGTAGTGGTTAACTTGTGGGGATTGCAGTTGTTTGAAAAAGAGTCTTAAGTACACCCTGGGCAACATTGGCTTGTTGGCGTGCAAATACATCCACACAATGTTTTGTGAAGGTGTGTGAAGTAGACCATTTTTCTGCTTTGCAAATATCAGCAATTGGAATGTTTCCTAAAAAAGCCATAGAAGCTCCCATTTTCCTAGTGATTGTGCTTTTGGTGCAACAGGTAAAAGTCGTTTAGCCTTTGCATAACATGTCTGTATGCATTTAACTATCCATTTTGAAATGCCTGATTCAGAAATTGCTTTTCCTAAAAAAGGAGGTGCAAAGGCAACAAACAATTGTTTAGTTTTTGTAAATGATTTAGTCCTGTCAATGTAATATATTAATGCCCTTTCTACATCTAAAGTGTGTAATGCCCTTTCTGCAACTGTGTCAGGTTGTGGGAAAAACACAGGTAACTCAATGGATTGATTAATATGAAAACTGGAAACTACTTTTGGTAGAAATTAAGGTTTAGTTCTAAGCACTACCCTATCCCTGTGTAGTTGAAAGAAAGGTTCTTCTAGGGTTAATGCCTGAATTTCACTAACTATTCTAAGAGAAGTTGCAGCAATTAAATAAAAAAACAAAAGTTTCCATGAAAGATATTGCAATTGACAAGAATGTAATGGTTCAAAAGGAGGACCCATTAATCTTATTAGGACATTGTTTAAATTCTATGCTGCGACAGGTGGAAGTCTAGGGGAAATTATTCTTTTAAGTCCCTCAATGAAAGCTTTTATAACAGGAATTTTAAACACGGGTATGTGTTGTCTATTCTGAAGATATGCGGCAAAAGCTGCAAAATGTAATCTTATAGAAGTACATGCTAATCCAGCAGTTTGTAAATGCAATAGGTATAAAATAAATGTTTGTACCTTTGCTTGAAGAGTATTAACGTTTTGTTTGTGACAGAATATAACAAAACGTTTCCATTTTGCAGCATAAGATTGCCTTGTAGTTGGTTTATGAGCTTCTTTAAGAACCTTGAGGCAAATTTAAGTATCCAAACTCTAAGGCTTCAGGAACCAAATTGCAAGATTCATTTCTTTGGGATTTGGATGTCAAAGGGCCAGATGTACGATGCTTGTATTTTGCAACTCGCAAATTGCAACGCTTTGCGACTCGCAATTTGCGAGTCACAAAAGGCAATGAACAACAGTGTCACAGACACTATTAGCGATTCCCAATGGGTCGCAAATTGCATGCCTCATCAATATTCATGAGGCAAGAGCAATTTGCAACCCCATTGGGAATGGCTAGCACTCCCAGGGATGGTGGTCTGCTGGGGTCAGCAGACCACCATGTCTGGGACTGCATTTTAATAAAGCAGTATTTTTGTTTTTGAAATGCAGCCCGTTTTTCTTAAAGGAAAACGGCTGCATTTAAAAAAGAAAAATGAAACTTTTCAATTTCATTTTTTTAAGGGCAGGCAGTGGTCCCTGTGACCACTGCCTGCTCTTAAAAAATATGTTCGCACCCATTCACAAAGGAGAAGGGGTCCCCTGAGGACCCCTTCCCGTTTGTGAAGGTTTACCACCTACTTGAAGCAGGTGGTAAACTGTGAGTGTTTTGTGACCGCAAATGCGGTCGCAAAACAATGGTACATACCATTTGGACTCGCTATTAGGAAGGGACGCCCATGGCACGCCCCTTCCTAATAGTGAGTCACAGGCTCGCAAAATAGCATTGGTACATACCACCACCGTTTTTTTCCGGTCACAAAAGGGTTGAATACCCTTTTGTGACTGCAAAAAACGATCGTACATCTGGCCCTTAGTGTTCTCCATGGTTCTGTGTGAGAATGTCCTGGTTGAGGTGAAGCTTATTGTGTGGGACTAGAGATAGTTCCATGAGTGTTGAGCACCACGGTTGTCAAGCCCATGTGGGAGCTATTAGTATCTTGGTAAGCGATGTTTGCCTGAGTTTCCTGCCCACTAATGGAAGTAGTGGGGAGGTGGAAAAGCATATGCAAATATTCCTGACCAGATCATCCATAGAGCATAGCCTTTGGACTGATGGTGTCGATATCTGATTGCGAAGTGTGGGCATTTCACGTTTTCTTTTGTTGCAAACAGGTCTATTTCTGAAAGTCCCCATTTGCGAAAGCATGGTTGAAGAACACTGTGGTGAATTTCCCATTCGTGGACTTGTTGTTGTGATCGGCTCAGAAAGTCGGAAATCTGATTGCTTGTTCGTGGGACCTGTTCTGCTAATAGATGAATGTTGTGGTGTATTGCTAACTTCCGTGTTTTCTGAGCTAAGAGATAATTGGAGAGAGTGTATCCCCCCGTTTTTGTAAATAATACATTGTTGTCATATTGTCTGTTCGAATAAGGACAACTTTGTGTTGTAGGTGAATTTGGAAAGCTTTGATCGCTAGATGAACATCTTGCAGCTTTATGTGATTGATATGGAGATTCCAGTGTTTGGAATCCCATAGTCCCCGAATAGTAAGGTTGTGGAGATGTGCTCCCCATCTGCTAGAGATGCATCTGTTAGAGCTATTTGAGGAAATGGGTCTTGACACGGCCGCCCTTTGAATAGATTTTGTGGATTCCACCATTGCAGAGAGTGATACGTGCAGCTGTTTACCAACACTAGATCGTGAAGCTGACCCAGTGATTGAGTCCATTGCTGGGAGAGACATTGTTGTAGAGGTCTCATGTGGAGTCTAGCATGTGGGACTATGTAAATACAAGATGCCACCATGCCCAAAAGTCTGAGAAATATTTTAGCTGGAATGTAAGTGAAATTGTTGAATTAACGTTAGTATATTGCGTTTTCTGTCTGTGTTAAGGGATGCTAATGCTAGATTTGTGTTGAGCGTGGCCCCTAGAAACGCTTGAGTAGTAGTTGGCTGTAGATGAGATTTTTATAGGTTGACAATGAACCCTAGTTGATGTAGTAAATCTAGGGTTTTTTGAGTGTTTTGTTTGCAAAGTATGAATGTATTTGCAGTGATTAGCCAGTCGTCTAGATAAGGGAAGACATGAATGTTTTCCCTGAGCAGATGTGCAGCCACAACTGCTAAGCACTTTCTGAATACTCTTGGTGCTGTAGTGATTCCAAAGGGAAGAACTTTGAACTGATAATGATTTCCTTGAAATAGAAATCTGAGGGGGGGCGTGGCCAAGCCGTCGACCAAAATGGCCGCACGGCATTGAAGCTCCGGCGCCCAATGCCCGTATTGTAGCTGGAACTACATGATTTAGTTGCTTTACCAACGAAAAGGATGCAGCTCCCTACTGGGATGGTCGAATTGTAGAGCCAGGGGCCGGAAAACCTTTGCAGAAACACCCCACCGGTCCGCTGATCGGAGAACTGATGACGTGCGCGGGCGGAGTCCCGACCCGCCTCGGAGGCCCCCCGGTGACAGGGTCCGCGGGTGAGCCTGAGGCTGGAGCGGAGGTGCTCCGTCGGGCTCTGCGCCTGCCTGCCTACACCAGATGGTGGTGCGGAGTGAGAAGCGCCGAACACAGGCATCTGCGGACCGGAGACAACACCTCCTCGCCGGAGATCGGGTGAGTGACGGGGGTTGGGTGGCGGCGGCCCGAGACTGGCATACATGACTGCTGCGTGCGCTGAGTTAGAGACATCGCTGGGCCGCTGCCGCTTCCCCTTCTGTACCCCTCCTCCCCAGGGCTCCTGACGACCCCCAGCTGAGTTATAACCCGCCATAAGTGGAGGCCCCACAACCACGGGCCCATCTAATCTAACGACGCCGCCATCTTCTGCAACGCCCGGCCTGTGGCCTTTGGCTGATACGCGTGGCTGGTGACGCAGTGCCTGATATGCAAATGTAGGATACTGGGGCCTGAGATATATCCCCTCCACCCCAGAAAGACACCCTTCTTGTAGCATCAAGCAAGAACCTGGCTGGATCGGGAGTCTGATATCCAGCTTAAAGCCTGAGAGGCGACTACGGCTGCCCCAGCGCTCTCACTGGGGACGGGTGGTGGCGAGTCTGGAGTCCCTGGTGCTATCGAACAGCCAAACACGCCGACAGAAACACGACTTAAGTGTCGGGCCTGACTCTCCGGCCTACAGTGGCTTACATTGAGGGGAATGCCCCCGTGAACACCCCACGGAGCTCGTAAGTGATTGCAACAGCCTGGCTCACTGTTTCTCCCGTATCCTTTGTGCAGGATAGGGTGTCCCAACACTGCTTTGGCAAGGTCCTTGGCGGAGCACATCACCACATATCACGAAAATGGGTCGTGGAGACCCTAAACAGCGCAAGCTGAATTTTGACAAGCAGGACGCATCTGACCGCCCAGACAAAAAATCTGATAGAGGGGAGGGATTGGAACGCGATGAGCAGCCACATGCCATGGAGGGCGCCGCGGCCATAACCGCGGGGTTCTGCGCCATAGACTCTAGATTAGACTCCCTGACTTCCAGGCTTGACCGAATGGGGGAGCGCCTGGAGGGCCATGGCAACAGACCTGATGAGGCCGAACACCGTATCTCCATGCACGAAGATCATGCCAAAGATGTGACGTGCCGTTTGGAACGAGTGGAACGGCTGCTTAAGACTGTAGCGATAAAAAATGAAGAATTAGAGGCTAGGTCAGGAAGAAATACCATTCGTATAATGGGCCTTGCCGAGACCACAAACATCGGCCGGCCTGAGCCATTTGTTGAATCTATGCTGACTGACCTCTTTGGAGCTGATAATCTGTCCAAAACCTTCAGAGTGGAAAGGGCACACCGTTCCCTCGGCCCGCGCCCCCCCCTCCAGGGGCTCTACCATCGTTGCTCGTCTGCTTAACTACAGAGACCGTGATGCGATCCTATGCCTGGCCCGGGAAAATGCGCCGGTGCAATATCAAGGCACCGTCCTCTCTTTTTATCCAGACCACACAATCGCTGTCCAAGAGGCCCGCCGTAAATTTGTGGATGCAAAACGTCAGCTTCGTGCAATGGGTTTAAAGTATGCCATGCTCTATCTGGCCAAGCCACTGGTGCAGGTGGAGGATAGGGCCCGATTCTTTGAAAACGCTGCTGACGCACTGGCCTTTTGTAAACAACACCAAAGCTCAACTTACAGGAGCTCGGCACGATCCTCTGGACATTCCTCCCCTGACAGACACATTGTCGCAAGTGCAGATCTTTTCACCACTGACTGAAGGCCTCCTGAATCCGATAACTTTCATGTGGCTCAATGGTTAATGTGTCGTTGAAACTGTGGAAATAAGCTGCGAAATGTTCTAAAATGTTATATGCGTTCCTATACACTTACCATGCATCATGCTTAGTTTATATAATGGGCATCAGACGTCTGAGGCGTCGCCCGCCTCCTACGGATGACTCCGACTAGTTTCCACTGGGGTTTTTTCTTTCTTGTTTGCAGGGGGGGGGGAATACTCACCGGACTTTTGAGCCCAGGTGTGGGAGGAGGGTGGGGGTTGGGGTTAGTTATAAGGATATTTTTGATTGTTTTCTTGTCTTCTTGGTTTTTGATGGTCCTTATGTTTCTTTCCCTATGTAACCTCCCCTCTTCATTTCCTAAAAATAGGTCACTGAGCGCTGGAGATTCATACGCATTCCCCTTACCTTATGACTATGGTGCTAGACCCCACGGTTGAAATTAAACTTCTCACATGGAACGTGAGAGGGCTTAACAACCCTAGGAAATGTAAACTGGTACTTGCTTATCTTCGGAGATATAATATTAAAATAGCATTTTTGCAAGAACCCCATCTTCCTTTACAGAAGGCCCCTCCATTTGCTTCCTCCTGGGGACCCCATAGGTTTTTTGCAAATTATAGTACCTATTCCCATGGAGGGTGTATCCTTATTCACCACACCCTCCCCTTTACGCACAAAGATAAAGTGGCCGATGCACAAGGAAGATACCCGCTAGTGACGGGGACGCTGATGGGCAGGACAGTTATATTTCTTAATATTTATGCACATAACATCGACGACCCTGCCTTTTTCTCAGATCTGCACACACTACTGCACCAATATGATTATGATTATGATACAGTATTCCTTGGTGGAGACCTAAACATATGGCTAGACCCTAAGCGTGACTCCTCTAGCCCAGGACACAGTGCCAAACCCCATGCTCACAAAGAAATGTGGGATCTAATGCATTCTCGGAATTTACGTGACATTTGGCGTACCACCCGGAGACCCCAGGATACACTTTTCATTCAACGTCACATTCTACCCAAACACGCATAGACTATTGGTTAACTGATCCATTGGGGTGCCAATGGACGAAAGGAATAGAATTTCCGCGTACATTATCGGACCATGCGCCGGTTCTTCTCCATCTAAACATTCCACATTCCGTCGGGTGGGAACGAAAATGGTCCTTTCCAGCCACCGCCCTGCTTGACACTATTTAAATCTGAGCTACAGGAGGCTGTCATTAAATACTTCTCTCTGAACACTGGCTCTGTGACTAAGTATGCAACCCTATGGGACGCCTTTAAGGCATATATCCTGAGTATATGAATATCCAAACAAGCAGGAGTGCTGCGCTCGATACGGGGCAGTCTTGCCTGGGTCGAGGCGGAGCGGTCACTATTGAACGCACCATCGACAACCCAGAGTGTCCTTGTTAGGCGCAATACTCTCTTATTAGAATTCAATGAGCATGCGGACAGGGAAGCAAACCTGCTAGGTAAGCACCAGGCAGCGCGCCGGTATGGAGAGGGTGAGCGCCTGGGTAAGACACTGGCACGACTGGTGGGGCCGGGCATATAGCGGCAATAAGTAGGGCAGACAATTCGGTAGCCACTGATGACGCAGACATAATGTTGCATACTATCGTTCCCTATACGCAACCAAACTGCCTAAAGAGTTTACTCAACACAACCTACATGGTGTGGCTAACTACGGGTCAAGCCGACTTCCTCAGTGACCCTTTCACTGTCGAGGAGGTCACATCAGCAATCGAGGCCCTGAGTGTAGCAAAGTCACCAGGACTAGACGGACTGTCGGGGATTTTTTTAAAAACGTTTAAAGAAATCCTGGCACCACAATTACTCGAAGTATATGCAGAAGCAATGGAGGATGGGGTACTTCCCCCCCCTCTATGAGGGAGGCGGCTATCTCCCTTTTGTTAAAACCAGGGAAGGAGCCCTCTAGCTGTGCCTCATACCGCCCCATCTCCCTGATAAATTTTGACAATAAGATTCTTGCAAAAATGCTTTCCACCAGATTATCATTGCTGTTAGATAAGATACTCTCGCCAGTTCAATCTGGTTTTGCCCCGCATAAATCTACTGCTTTAAACCTCCGAACAGTCTTCAGTTATCAATAGAATTGAACATAGTGTCCCGGCAGCGATTGCTCTTCTAGATGTAGAGAAGGCATTCGACTCCCTGGAGTGGCCATTTCTCACTGCTACACTCTGCAAACTTGGCCTCCCAGCCAACTTTATAGCTCTGATTGCGCTGCTCTATGCGGCCCCTACGGCCCGGATCAGGGTGAATGGCTCACTATCCCCTCCAATTCCTATCTCGCGGGGAACCCGACAGGGATGCCCTTTGTCTCCCCTGCTTCTTATTGTGGCCATGGATCCCCTGGTTCGGCACCCGCAAGAAAAGCACATGTTCCATGGCCTCCAGTTTCAATCAGGACCCCTATTGATGTCCATCGATGCAGACAATATCCTGCTTTTTATTAGACACCCCGACGAGAACCTGCAACCCTTGATTGATGAAATACGCCGCTTCGGCGATATGTCTGGGCTGCAAATTAACTGGGGCAAGTCGGAGTTGTTCCCGATTACAGATTCCGCACCCCCGGGGGAGACGGAGCTTCCCCTTCGATGGGCAGGAGACACCACCAAATATCTCGGCATCATTTTACACAAGAGCAAGGAACAATTAATACACCTCAACTACGGACCAGTTATAACACAGCTTAGCTCACAAGTCGAGAGATGGATCCAATTACCACTCTCCATGGCAGGACGTATTGCCCTTATAAAAATGAACGTTCTACCCCGGTTCCTGTATTTATTTGTCAATGTACCTATCCCACGTACAAATGCTTTCTTCGCACAACTGCTAGGTTTGCTAACCCGACTTGTCGGGGGAGGGGGTGGGGGCGCAGGCCACAGATAGCATGGGACACATTGACACTCCCTTGCGATCGAGGCGGATTTGCAGTACCTGACTTTCATCTTTACTATCTGGTTGCGCAAGCTCAGTTTGCCCGCCATTGGTTCCACCCTGATGCAAGTATACTATATACGAAGCCTGAACGCGACTTAGCAGCTCCCACCCCCCTCGGGGCACTGTTTCCATTAGGAATACCACTCGACCCCACCGATATACAACCCCTTTCTACTACATGTTGGGCCTGGCGCAGACTAAGCCGAATGGTGGGTACTGGTTCCTTGTATTCCCCGGATCTCCCCTTGCCACAAAACCCGTTTCTGCCAATCTCCTCCGAAATGGTGGTACAACATACTCTCAACAAATTACAGCTTGATACCCTTGGTTCCCTGTTCCCAAATGAGAAAGCAATAACTATGAGACATATCCTTACACTCTGAACTGACAAACATGGACAAATTTGTAGTGGGCAGACTTCTTGGGGCGCTCCGATCTGCCACCCCTTCATTTCCGTCTCCGCCTCAGGAATTCATACCGCTTACACTACTTATAACTGATAAAGATGGGGACCATTTGGTTACTAAGTTATACCGGGCATGTATGGCACTCAAGCAGGTTCGGGACAGGGGGGCTAGACCGCGATGGGAAAAAGACCTGGGTCACTCATTAACTGACAAGGAATGGGCTTGTTGCCATGAACAAATACATATGGTATCGTTCAATCACAGGAATAAGCTCCTTCATTTTAAATTTGTCCACAGGGCATATATCACGCCGCAGCAACTGGCCAAATATGACCCCAACAAGCCATCCAATTGCCCCAAATGTCAGACCCCTGAAGCGGATTTTGTCCACATGACTTGGACTTGCCCCCGAATAGCTGCATACTGGACCGAGGTTTTCAGACAGTCTCTGATGTGATCTCCACGCCGCTCCCCCCCCCCTCTCAAAAACTTGCTCTGTTGGGAATAGTCAGTGTTATAAAAGTCTGCCACCGCAGGTTCGTCGCTATAGCATTACTGTTAGCGAAAAGGGAAATAGTATTGCATTGGGGAACCAAACAGTCCCTCGAGAGACTCATGGCTCCGTAGCTTGTCCCATTGTGATATGCAAACTGAAATATACGCAACACTTCAACCACCGTCTTCACGACCCAAAGATATTTGGCATATTTACCACTGTTATCTACTACAGGTACAACAGTCCTCCCCGGCTTCCTCGCCTGAACATCAACAGACACTAACGGGGCCGTCTCCCCCCTCTTCCGCTGTCTGTACAATAAATATAACAAATACCAGTTTTACAGGAGGGTGGTTTGGAGACTTGTCCTGTAGCTCTGCAGCTCTCTAATGAGCAGCTACCTTGACGATGTACGGCACCGTCCCCAGTGAAACAGATACACATCACTACAGAAGACCACATGAGTGGAGGTTCTACCCCCCCCTTTCCCCTCACCACTCTTAACCCCCCGCCCCCCTTTTCAGTGCCTATATGCTTTTTAGGGTATATAATCTCTGTTGAATGCTTAATGTTTTAATAGCATGATACCCTGTCGCACAAGTTACTAACTTGTGTAACGATATATCTGTAAGAGACAGTAGTTAGTGACAGATTCCTTACCTTAGAATATCCCCAGGCGTCAGGCTGGATCCGGAAAGTTTTTTGCGTAGCAGTACCCTTGCGCGTCGGTAGGCGGCGTCGTGCGGCTCCGCGTCCGTCGTCGGCGTCGTGATCGCCGGGATGACGTCGCGGGCAGTACTTAGGCGCCGCCCCTGCGCGCTGACGTCAGTTCTGTACACGACTTTCCGCGCCAGGAACGCAGAGCCATGTAAGAAGCTGACATAGGTGTCTGAAAAATACTAGGGCCCTGAAAGGGATGTCCTTAACCCTAGAAATCAGTTCGCAGAACGGGGAGGATGGGTGGGCGGTAAGGAATCTGTCACTAACTACTGTCTCTTACAGATATATCGTTACACAAGTTAGTAACTTGTGCATCTGAAAGAGACACGTTAGTGACAGATTCCTTACCTTAGAATAGATACCCCAGCAATACCAACCCCGGTGGTGGGTCTGCGAACAAAGATCAGACAAGGAAGTCCTGGAGGACAGAACGGCCAAAGAAGCCGTCCCTCCGGACCTGACTGTCAAGGCAGTAATGCTTTGTAAACGTGTGCAGCGAGGCCCACGTAGCTGCCTGACAGATAACCGGCAGCGGAACACCGCGGCCCAAGGCCGTGGTAGCAGCCGTTGCCCTGGTGGAATGGGCACGCAGCCCAACAGGAGGCTCCTTTTTAGCCAAAGAATAGCAGGTCTTGATGCACAAGGTAACCCAGCGGGAGATGGTCCTCTTGTGCACCGCCCGACCTTTTTGGCGCCCACGTAGCCAACAAAGAGCTGGTCATCCACCCGGAAGTGTTTTGTGCGGTCAATATAGAAGGAGAGCGCACGTTTTGGGTCCAGACGGTGGAGCCTCTCTTCCTCTCTGGAAGGATGCGGAGGCGGAAAGAAGGTGGGCAAAGTGATGGTCTGCCCAATGTGGAAAGCAGTAACCACCTTTGGCAAGAAGGACGGACGCGTCCGAAGAACAACCTTGTCTGGATGAACAGACAGAAAGGGAGGTTTGCAAGATAGAGCCTGGAGCTCACTCACCCGCCGAGCGGAGGTGATGGCCACCAGAAAGGCTGTCTTCAGAGTCAGAAGACGAAGAGGACAGTTATGTAGAGGCTCAAAGGGAGCGCACATTAAAAAGGTAAGAACCAAGTTCAAGTCCCACTGAGGCATCACAAACGGAACAGGAGGGAAGAGGTGAGTAATGCCTTTTAAGAACCTGTTAACAACAGGGGACTTGAAAAGGGAGGGCTGATCAGGGAGCCTGAGAAAGGCTGAGATAGCACAAAGATAACCCTTGATGGTACCCAGGGCAGAACCCTGTTGGGCCAGAGAGAGAAGGAACAGAAGGACCTCAGAAAGAGGGGCAGAAAGGGGATTCACAGCCTTTGCTGTGCACCATGCCACAAATTTGTTCCACCTGCAGGCGTATACCACCTTAGTGGAGGGACGCCTGGCTGCCAGAATTACATCACAAACTTTGGGAGGCAAGTCGAAAGGAATCAACTGCCGCCGCTCAATCTCCACGCAAGCAGGTGTAGACTGGACAGGTTCGGGTGGAGGACCGTCCCCTGCTGCTGCGACAGAAGATCCTCCCGAAGAGGCAGACGGATCGGGGGATCGACGCTCATATTGAGTAGCTCGGGATACCAAACTCTTCGAGCCCAGTCCGGAGCCACAAGAATGACTTGGGCCCGGTCGTGCCGAATCTTCTTCAACACTCTGGGTAGAAGTGGTATAGGCGGAAAGGCGTACAACAGACCGCAACTCCACTCGCGACGAAAAGCGTCGCCGAGCGAGTGCCGCCTTGGAAATTCCAACGCGCAGAACTGATGACATTGCGCGTTCTCTTCGGTGGCGAATAGATCTAACCAAGGCTCTCCCCACTGTAGAAAGAGTCCTTGCGCCACTTCCGAGTGAAGACGCCATTCGTGATCCATCATGCACCTGCGGCTGAGTTCGTCCGCCCTGGCGTTCAGGGAACCTGCCAGGTGTTGAACCATCAGGAACATGCCCTGATGTTCCAGCCATGTCCAGAGGCGCAGAGCCTCCTGACAAAGGGTCCATGACCCCACCCCGCCCTGTTTGTTGCAGTACCACATGGCGGTGGTGTTGTCGGTGAACACCTGCACTACCTTCCCTTTGACAGAGGGAAGGAATGCCTTGAGTGCAAGTCGGATCGCCCGGAGCTCCAGAAGGTTGATATGGAGCCGGGACTCCGCCGGAGACCAGAGGCCTCTGATCTCCGCCTCTCCCATGTGACCGCCCCATCCCAGAAGGGACGCGTCCATCACAACTGTGTGCTCTGGCTGGGGAAGGGAGAGGGATCTGCCCATGACCCATTGCCGGTTCGAGAACCACCACTGCAACTGTCTTGCAGTCCCCTCCGAGATCTGGACGTGATCGGACAGGTTGCCCTGGTGCTGCGCCCACTGGAACTTCAGGTCCCACTGCAGAGCCCGCATATGCCATCTGGCATGATTGACCAGCAGGATGCAGGAGGCCATGAGGCCCAGCAGCCTCAGGGTCATCCGTACCGAAACCCAGGATAAAGGCTGAAAGATCGGAATCATAGCCTGAATATCACGGACTCGCCGTTCGGGAGGATAGGCCCGAAACTGCGTCGTGTCCAGAACCGCTCCGATGAAAAGGAGCTGTGGAGAAGGAATCAGATGCGACTTCGGCACATTGATGGAGAATCCCAGCGAGTGCAGGAGTTCGGCCGTAGTCTGGAGGTGGGAGACGACTGCCTGGGACGAGCCCGCCTTCAGCAGCCAGTCGTCGAGGTAGGGGAAGACTGAAACCCCTGCCCGGCGCAGATGAGCTGCGACCACCGCCATCACTTTCGTGAACACCCGAGGGGCACTTGTAAGGCCAAAGGGGAGCACGGTGAACTGAAAATGCTCGGGGCCTACCGTGAACCGAAGGTAACGCCGGTGGGCCGGCAGGACGGGGATGTGGAAATATGCGTCCTGCAAGTCCAACGCTACCAACCAGTCTCCAGGGTCGAGGGCAGTCAAGACCTGAGCTAGGGTGAGCATCTTGAACTTCTCCTTCCGGAGGAAGCGATTGACGTTCCGGAGGTCCAAGATAGGACGCATGTCCTCCTTGGGCACCAGAAAGTAGTGGGAGTAGCAACCATGCCCTACTTCTGGGGTCGGAACATGCTCGATGGCCCTCTTGGTCAAGAGGGCCGTGACTTCCTTCTGTAGAAGCACCAAGTGATCCCCTGACATGCGGTGGAATTGAGGTGGCATGGCTGGGGGGTGGTCTCGAAGGGGAGGGAGTAGCCCCTTCGGACAATGTCCAAGACCCACCTGTCCGAGGTGATGGTGCGCCAGTGGGGAAGGTGATGGCGGACCCTGCCCCCTACTGGCGTGCTGTGCACCTGAAAGGAGGGACTAGGAGGGCTTGGAGGCCGCGGACGGGTTGGAGGTGGTGGCCTGACCCGCACGCTGGTTGCCCGATCCGCCACGGCGGAATCCACGTCCTCGGCCACGCGAAGACGCCTGCTGCGCGGGCCGGTGGCTGGGCTGCTGACGTGAAGGGGCGTCCCTACCGTGGCCACGATAGGGGCGAAAAGCAGAAGTCAGCGGAGGGCGTGTAGCAGAAAGGCCCAGGGACTTGGCAGTAGCCCGTGAGTCCTTAAAGCGCTCCAACGCATGGTCTGCTTTGGACCCAAAAAGACCGACTCCATCAAAGGGCATGTCCATGAGAGTATTCTGGACATCCCCTGAAAAACCAGTGGTTCTCAGCCAGGCGTGGCGTCGGAGCGCCACCGTCGTTGCAATAGACCTGCCCAGCGAGTCGGCGGTGTTAAGGCCACAACGTATAGTGTATTTAGCCGCATCCCTTCCTTCCGCAATGGCGCGGGAAAGCAGTGTCTGGACCTCCTCAGGACACTGGGGCAAAACATCCGCCACCGAATCCCACAGGGAGTGGGTATATCGGCCCAAAAGACAAGCGGTGTTAACGGACCGCAAGCCAGCACTGGAGGAAGAAAAACCTTTCTTCCCAAACTGATCCAGGCGTTTGGATTCCCTATCCGGAGGGGCGGTAGGGAAGGCGGTTTGGGAAGCGGAGGCTTGGACAACCAAGCTCTCAGGAGTGGGGTGGACAGAGAGAAACAGGGGGTCGCCCGGAGCTGGGCGATGGCGTCGTGACACGTTCCGATCCACAGGAGCCCCTGTGTTGGGCTTGGACCAGGCGCCCAAGAGAACGTCAGTGAGGGCGTCGTTAAACGGCAGCACAGTCTCCGCAGAGGAGGCTGCCGGCTGAAGCACCTCTGTCAAGATGTTAGGCTTGACCGTCAAAGTAGGGAGTTGGAGACGTAAGGCCCCAGCTGCCCTACGCAACACCGTACCAAAATTGGCTCCCTCCTCCGTAGCCACGGGAGGAGACAGCATACCAATGTCAGGGGAAGTATCCAGACCACTGGCCTCCCCTAGACTCTCTGTCCAGTCCTCATCGTACTGACAGTGTCGTGTCAGAGGGTCATCAGACCCCTCCCAGTCCTCCTGGTCCTCCTCTGGTTCAAAATAAGGAGGAGGAGGGACAGTTGGGACCCAAGGTCCCATCGGCGCCGGAGCCGGCGTCGAGCGACGTCGGTCCGGAGCCATGTCCGGAGCCGGAAGGAACTGGGGGACGACGCCGCCCGGAGCCCAGGGCGGCGTCGAGAACGGCACCGGAGACATCGGCGCCGGTGGAGGTGTTGTTAGGTCGACCGGCGTCGATGGGGGTTGTGGAGCCGGGATCGAGGCCGGGGCCGGAGCCGGGATCGAGGCTGGAGGCACGGGCGACGCCGGGGCCGGAGCCGTCGGCGACGCCGGAGCAACCCCATCAGGGCCCGCGGGGCCCGAAGGCGCACCGGAGGGGCCTGAAGGCCCGAAGAGGCGGGCCATGGCCGACAGGAATTCCTGCACTTTGGCCGGATCCGCCCCCGAACCCGGGAAGGGCGGGTATGGCGGGGGCGACTCCACAGGCATGTACGGGGCCGCGGGGACGGTGCCGGGAAGGGCCTCAGCCGAGTCGCGAGACCGGCGAGGCGAAGTCCTAGAGCGATGATGCTTTTTGGACTTCTTGTGTTTCGACTTACCGGACGAAGAAGACTTCGACGCCGACGACCGGTGTGGACTCCGCGATCGACCCCTGGACCTCTCACGCGACCGGGGCTTCCGCGGAGCCGAGTGCCGGGCCTCGAGGAGCTTTCGAGACAGCTCTCGCAAAGCTTTCGGGTTAAGGGCCTGGCAGTCGGTACAAGACTCCGTGTCGTGGCCTCGGCCGAGGCAGAAGAGACACTCCCAATGCGGGTCGGTGACGGACATCATCCGCGCACAGGCGCCGCAACGTTTGAAACCGGGCATCCCTACGACACCGTGAGAGATGAAAAAACAGTGAAAAAATTCACCAAAAAGTATGGTCAAAAAATGACCAGGGCACTGCTCTTCCCGGATCTGCGCTTGCTGGCGCGGAAAAATAAGAACTGACGTCAGCGCGCAGGGGCGGCGCCTAAGTACTCCCCGCGACGTCATCCCGGCGATCACGACGCCGACGACGGACGCGGAGCCGCACGACGCCGCCTACCGACGCGCAAGGGTACTGCTACGCAAAAAACTTTCCGGATCCAGCCTGACGCCTGGGGATATTCTAAGGTAAGGAATCTGTCACTAACGTGTCTCTTTCAGATAGAAAAGACTATAGACGAGGACAAATTGTGATTGATATGTTTTATGATTTTATTTCAATAAAAACTTTTTTTTTTTTTAAATAAATAGAAATCTGAGGTATTTTCTGTATGCAACATGATTTGGTATATGAAAGTAGGCGTCCTTTAGATGTAACATTGTCATGAAGTCTTTTTTGTAATAAAGGGAGGATCTCTTAAAGGGTGACCATGTGGAAATGTTCTGATATTATGTCATGATTTAGTGGTCCGAGATCTAGAATGGGCCTGAGAGATACATCCTTTTTGGGAATAAGGAAGTATAGTGAATACACTCCTGTTCTGTGAAATTGCAGTGAAAATGGTTCTATTGCTACTTTTTGCAACAGAGCTTCCTGCTGCAGAAGGATTTGGTGTTGCATGGATAGTTTGTGTTTGCGAGGTGGAATATTTGGAGGAGTTGTTATAAGTTCCAGACAATAACCATGTTGGATAATGTCTAAGACCCATTGGTCTGTTGTAATTGACTTCCAGTTTTGGAGAAATTGTTGAAGAAGACCGCCAACTGGTGTTTGATGTTGCGGAGGAAAGGTAAAGTAGTCATTGCTTATTGTTGATGTTTGAGAAACGAGTCTTGTTCCCTCTGCTTCTTCCTTTAAAATTGGTACCTCTGTAAGAACCTCTGTAGAAGGTCCTTGAGTTTTATATTGTGGACCAGAGGTATCTGTGGAAGCTGTCCTTGCCCCTTGGGCTTATGAAAGGAACCTCTATAGGGGTTTGTTTGTAGGGCTCCCATTAATTTTGCTACCTCGGTGTCCTTTTTCATTTTGTCAAGGACTGTGTCCACCTGGGGCCCAAAGAGATGTTCCTTGTCAAATGGGAGATTCAATATGGTCAGTCTTAACCATGCATGTCTTATTAGGACAATAGTATTTATACTCGTAGCAGCAGTGTTGGGTGCATCTAATGCACACTTAATTGAGTTGTTGGTGATAAGTTTGCCTTCATTAACAATCTCTTCACCTCTTTTTCTATGCTCCTCTGGGAGATGTTGGAGTAGGACCTTCATTTCGTCCCAGTGGGCCCTGTTGTACCTTGTAAGCAATGCTTGGCTGGTAGCTATATACCAATAATTAGCTGCTTGTGCTGCAACTCTTTTACCAAAAGCATCCATAAGTTTGGATTATTTTTTTAGTGGTGGTGCTTCCCCAGTTGTTTGGGAGTTAGCCCTTTTCTTAGCATTGGATACTACTAAAGAGTCAGGAGTTAACTGACCTCTAATAAAAATGGGGTCTGAAGGTGGTGGTTTGTACTTTATCAATGCGAGGAGTAATTACTCTTGCTTTAACAGGTTGTTTGAAAATTTCATCTGAAGTGTCATACCCTTTAAAAGTGGTAAACATTGTGCCACTCTTTGTGCGTTAGATAAAGTTTCAAAGAGGAAATCCTCCTCTATTGAGTCCTTATGTAAGGGTACCTGATGGAAAGTGGCTGCTCTAGCTATGAAGCTGATGCATCATCAGGTGGTGATGGGCAGCTAGGGTATAAATCAGGATCCGTGTCAACATGAGGATCAATATTATAATCCTCTCAAGGATCCCCTGGTTGTGTTTCATCTAGGATGACTTGATCCTCATCTATTTTTGACTGAGGAGACATATTACCAGCCTCAGACAATTGTGGGGAATGAGGGGGTGGGGTGGGTGGTGGAGGTGTTGATAGTGGTACAGGTGAAGAAGGAATGGGAATGTGCAATGGACTAGTTGCAGCATCCTTTCTTTTCTTCTTTAGTGGTTGAACAGGAACATCCAAAATCTCCTCGAAACTTAAGTGCTTCTTAGGAGTTTGTTGTTTTGGTGGATGTACCATAATTTTCTTTGTTCCAGGCTGAATTTGAAGTGTTTTTTGTTTCGGATCGAGCTTTTGGTGAAATTGCTCGAGGATTGGCTCTGGGGAGATTTCAGACTGAAAACAAAGGAAGCTTTGTCTTTGATGGAGGAAGGTTAGATTCCGAAAGAACAAGTCTTTTTTCGGTGCCGAGAGCGAAGAGTGAGATGTTTTTGTCTCAAATGGAAGTGATGCAGAGGACCCTGCTGTAGGCCGAACTTTCGGAGCTGAGCTGGATGGCGAGGGTTCCGAGTCATGTTTTCAGTGCATGCCATGGCTTGTATGCAGTGATGGCCCATGAGCAGTTTTCTCAGTGGAGACTGAAAAATTGGATTTCGGAGCAGAGGTAGAAGTACAAGTGGTACGTTGTTTTTGTGCTGGCTGAAGAGTGGCCGATTCCTCTTCGGTTTGAGACTCAGAATTGGAGTCATATGGAGTGGGATTCTTCTTGTGCCGCTGAAGCCTTTTCCTCCTACTCTTGTCGACCGAAGATGTTGGGGATATCATCCATTTGTTTGCGTTGCATCTCTTGCCATCTAACCCTTCGATCTCGAAGAGTCTTTTTAGACCGAAAAGATATACAGGCTTCACAGGTGTCCTCTCGGTGTTCGGGCGCGAGACATCAGATGTAAACGGGATGTTGGTCCTTGGAGTGGCACTTCGGACAGAAACGGAAGGGAGTACGTTCCATTAGCAGGTCATTCTCCATCTTGTTCGAAACGGACAAGTGTTGCTCGGCCAGGCGTGGCTCGTAGGCCAAAGAGACGAGTCGAAACCCGCTACGAAATCTAGTACGGGATGTTTACTATACCGATCGAAACAATACAGTCGAGAGACCGAAGGAGACTCAAACCGGAGCATGAAATACTACATCGGAACCGGTCAGCGGAAAAAAACAATCTGAAGATGGCATCGATGACCATGCACAGTATTCCCAAGAGGAGGAGTCACATAGCCTTGTGACTCAAAGAAAACTTCTTGGAACAAAAAAACTTGGAATCATCTGAGCCCAACACTAGATGGCGGACTTATGCAAAGCATGTTTATCTACAGCACAGATGCCTCGAACACGTTTTCCAGATTCAGCCTTGACAGGAGTTCATAAAAGTAATCTGGAGGGTCCAATATACATTAGAAGAAGCATTGCAAACAAAATGATAAAGGGTGTTGCCCCCATCAAAATAGAATAGTCGTCTTCCACATATGCATCTCGGTAGTTTTGCATGTGACTGCCCTTATCTTCATGAGTCTTCTTGTTTGAATATCCTGTCTCACCCATGGTTGTAACACTAGCCCTACGCATTCATTCTTCACACACAGACAAACCTTAAGTCACTCCTGCCCCAAACCACAAAAGCAGACCTCAAAGCTTTTTCATCCTGCTTTCTGAGATGGAAGCAGAGACATAATTATGTTGTGGACAAGTTCTGTACTAGACATAGGCTAAGTGGCATAATTTAAGCACAAAGAAAAGAAGACCCACCTTCTTGGGTGAAAATACCCCATTGGAATCAGCGAGTAAGTCACATGGTGTGGGTGTGAAAATCTAGGCAATCAAATGCAGCAAACAAAAATCACAAAAGATCAGAGAACGTCAGACAGAATGAGACAGAAATGAAAGGAAAGGAAAACATAACAAAACAAACTTATGTCAGACACCGAAACCATGAGTTGCCTTAGCAAAAAGGTGGGTTCTTACAATAGTTCTGCACAGAACAATTTCTGTTCTGACCTGTTTGCACAAAACCATAACAGTCCTTCCCTTCAGTGCCAGCACTAGAAGGAAAGAACAATAACTAGCAGTGCCTTGCAGCGACCTGATGTTGCCTTCTAAGTGAAATATTTGGCCTTTGTAAACTCAGAGCTCTGTCTATGATATATGAGATCATCCAGATCGCCATGTCTTATAGTCCTTGTGAAAAGGATTATATTTTTGCTGCAGCAACTCATTTTATCTCAGTCTTCTTTTCTACCAGAGAGAGAGAAAGAGGGACTGTGCTTATTAATACTGCAGCTAGACCTGTTATATGAGCACAACAGCACTAGCAAAGGCCTTTGGTTTTGAAAATATTTCATTGGCTGCTCATTCTTGTCTGGTTAAAATGAAAACCCTTGTTGGTCTTATCCACCAGACCATTCATCTGCTCTGCCCTTCTTTCCTCATCATTGTTACATCCTGGCTAGATCTCTCCATTCTTCATCTGCCCACCTATTAGTCCCATCTTTTCACACTGGGAAGCTGAAAGAACATGTCTTCTCCGTTTTCATTTTTCAGCTCTGGAAATCTCAGATGCTAGGTCTTGGTCTAATAAACAAACGGGAAGAATCTGCTCTTCCTCTGTGAAACCTACTGTTATCAATTTGGTTGCAGCCAATGTTTATGGCGGTTTACAGCACCAAAAGACCATGATTGATAATTAGTGCATTTTAAAACCCTTCAATGGCACCAGCAAAAGAAGGCATGACCTCCCTTCCCCCACCCCCCACCCCTCCTCGATGCTGGCATGCAATTCCAGCATTGGGAGATCTTCTTGTCCAGATAGCCATTCAAGCCCAGCAATGGGAGGGCATTCTCCAGAACGGCATCCTCAAGTGTCAATAATAGATGAACTAAAACTCCCTAATACTACTGATGATGTGCAATTCCTTCATTAGAAAGAAAGCCCACTCCTGGCCATGATATTGGTCTGCAGGCATTTGAAGGGGAACAGCATCCTGATACTACTATGCAGAACATGCAATGAAAGGACAGCAACGCTTCAGTGGTAGCATTTCGAAAGGCAATGTCAAAATAAACCAAATAAAACTGAAGTCTATGGTAAATAAAACATACATAAATAGGTATCTGACAAGTTGCTGGTGCTGCACAATGCATTTAACAGACACAAGTAATAATCTACTGTACAGATCTACCACTACAACTCGAGCAGTCTGCTTTGACCACTCCGAAAAGACAGACTGTAAACAGTCTACACAAAAGGACTCTAGAAAAGCTGATCTAAGGAACTGTGAAGGGTTCCACAAATATTTCTAAACAAAACTTGAACTTCTAAAGCCCACCCTAAACAAACCTGGTCAGCAGAAAATATATCAAAAGAATCGAAGAGCATTGATGGCCCCTGAGGGAGAATCTCAAGTTAGATAAAGAAACACAAACAAGCAAAGGAAGGGAAAAAAAAAAGATAACTGAGAAAGAGAAAGAAAACATTACTTGTAATCATAGTTCTACGTCATGGTTGTCGTTATTGAATTCATAAACAAAATAACCCTGAAAAGTGTAAATTGGGATTATAAACAAGGGGAAAGAAAGCTCTGTCTTTCTAAAAATTAACTCAAAACAAATGCTTATCTGAGAGTCAACATTTTAGACCGGATTCAGAAACCGCACTTTTGTATTAACGCACAAGTTACTAACTTGTGTAACGATATATCTGTAAGAGACAGTAGTTAGTGATAGATTCCTTACCTTAGAATATCCCCAGGCGTCAGGCTGGATCCGGAAAGTTTTGCGTAGCAGTACCCTTGCGCGTCGGTAGGCGGCGTCGTGCGGCTCCGCGTCCGTCGTCGGCGTCGTGATCGCCGGGATGACGTCGCGGGCAGTACTTAGGCGCCGCCCCTGCGCGCTGACGTCAGTTCTGTACACGACTTTCCGCGCCAGGAACGCAGAGCCATGTAAGAAGCTGACATAGGTGTCTGAAAAATACTAGGGCCCTGAAAGGGATGTCCTTAACCCTAGAAATCAGTTCGCAGAACGGGGAGGATGGGTGGGGCGGTAGGAATCTGTCACTAACTACTGTCTCTTACAGATATATCGTTACACAAGTTAGTAACTTGTGCATCTGAAAGAGACACGTTAGTGACAGATTCCTTACCTTAGAATAGATACCCCAGCAATACCAACCCCGGTGGTGGGTCTGCGAACAAAGATCAGACAAGGAAGTCCTGGAGGACAGAACGGCCAAAGAAGCCGTCCCTCCGGACCTGACTGTCAAGGCAGTAATGCTTTGTAAACGTGTGCAGCGAGGCCCACGTAGCTGCCTGACAGATAACCGGCAGCGGAACACCGCGGCCCAAGGCCGTGGTAGCAGCCGTTGCCCTGGTGGAATGGGCACGCAGCCCAACAGGAGGCTCCTTTTAGCCAAAGAATAGCAGGTCTTGATGCACAAGGTAACCCAGCGGGAGATGGTCCTCTTGTGCACCGCCCGACCTTTTGGCGCCCACGTAGCCAACAAAGAGCTGGTCATCCACCCGGAAGTGTTTTGTGCGGTCAATATAGAAGGAGAGCGCACGTTTTGGGTCCAGACGGTGGAGCCTCTCTTCCTCTCTGGAAGGATGCGGAGGCGGAAAGAAGGTGGGCAAAGTGATGGTCTGCCCAATGTGGAAAGCAGTAACCACCTTTGGCAAGAAGGACGGACGCGTCCGAAGAACAACCTTGTCTGGATGAACAGACAGAAAGGGAGGTTTGCAAGATAGAGCCTGGAGCTCACTCACCCGCCGAGCGGAGGTGATGGCCACCAGAAAGGCTGTCTTCAGAGTCAGAAGACGAAGAGGACAGTTATGTAGAGGCTCAAAGGGAGCGCACATTAAAAAGGTAAGAACCAAGTTCAAGTCCCACTGAGGCATCACAAACGGAACAGGAGGGAAGAGGTGAGTAATGCCTTTTAAGAACCTGTTAACAACAGGGGACTTGAAAAGGGAGGGCTGATCAGGGAGCCTGAGAAAGGCTGAGATAGCACAAAGATAACCCTTGATGGTACCCAGGGCAGAACCCTGTTGGGCCAGAGAGAGAAGGAACAGAAGGACCTCAGAAAGAGGGGCAGAAAGGGGATTCACAGCCTTTGCTGTGCACCATGCCACAAATTTGTTCCACCTGCAGGCGTATACCACCTTAGTGGAGGGACGCCTGGCTGCCAGAATTACATCACAAACTTTGGGAGGCAAGTCGAAAGGAATCAACTGCCGCCGCTCAATCTCCACGCAAGCAGGTGTAGACTGGACAGGTTCGGGTGGAGGACCGTCCCCTGCTGCTGCGACAGAAGATCCTCCCGAAGAGGCAGACGGATCGGGGGATCGACGCTCATATTGAGTAGCTCGGGATACCAAACTCTTCGAGCCCAGTCCGGAGCCACAAGAATGACTTGGGCCCGGTCGTGCCGAATCTTCTTCAACACTCTGGGTAGAAGTGGTATAGGCGGAAAGGCGTACAACAGACCGCAACTCCACTCGCGACGAAAAGCGTCGCCGAGCGAGTGCCGCCTTGGAAATTCCAACGCGCAGAACTGATGACATTGCGCGTTCTCTTCGGTGGCGAATAGATCTAACCAAGGCTCTCCCCACTGTAGAAAGAGTCCTTGCGCCACTTCCGAGTGAAGACGCCATTCGTGATCCATCATGCACCTGCGGCTGAGTTCGTCCGCCCTGGCGTTCAGGGAACCTGCCAGGTGTTGAACCATCAGGAACATGCCCTGATGTTCCAGCCATGTCCAGAGGCGCAGAGCCTCCTGACAAAGGGTCCATGACCCCACCCCGCCCTGTTTGTTGCAGTACCACATGGCGGTGGTGTTGTCGGTGAACACCTGCACTACCTTCCCTTTGACAGAGGGAAGGAATGCCTTGAGTGCAAGTCGGATCGCCCGGAGCTCCAGAAGGTTGATATGGAGCCGGGACTCCGCCGGAGACCAGAGGCCTCTGATCTCCGCCTCTCCCATGTGACCGCCCCATCCCAGAAGGGACGCGTCCGTCACAACTGTGTGCTCTGGCTGGGGAAGGAGAGGGATCTGCCCATGACCCATTGCCGGTTCGAGAACCACCACTGCAACTGTCTTGCAGTCCCCTCCGAGATCTGGACGTGATCGGACAGGTTGCCCTGGTGCTGCGCCCACTGGAACTTCAGGTCCCACTGCAGAGCCCGCATATGCCATCTGGCATGATTGACCAGCAGGATGCAGGAGGCCATGAGGCCCAGCAGCCTCAGGGTCATCCGTACCGAAACCCAGGATAAAGGCTGAAAGATCGGAATCATAGCCTGAATATCACGGACTCGCCGTTCGGGAGGATAGGCCCGAAACTGCGTCGTGTCCAGAACCGCTCCGATGAAAAGGAGCTGTGGAGAAGGAATCAGATGCGACTTCGGCACATTGATGGAGAATCCCAGCGAGTGCAGGAGTTCGGCCGTAGTCTGGAGGTGGGAGACGACTGCCTGGGACGAGCCCGCCTTCAGCAGCCAGTCGTCGAGGTAGGGGAAGACTGAAACCCCTGCCCGGCGCAGATGAGCTGCGACCACCGCCATCACTTTCGTGAACACCCGAGGGGCACTTGTAAGGCCAAAGGGGAGCACGGTGAACTGAAAATGCTCGGGGCCTACCGTGAACCGAAGGTAACGCCGGTGGGCCGGCAGGACGGGGATGTGGAAATATGCGTCCTGCAAGTCCAACGCTACCAACCAGTCTCCAGGGTCGAGGGCAGTCAAGACCTGAGCTAGGGTGAGCATCTTGAACTTCTCCTTCCGGAGGAAGCGATTGACGTTCCGGAGGTCCAAGATAGGACGCATGTCCTCCTTGGGCACCAGAAAGTAGTGGGAGTAGCAACCATGCCCTACTTCTGGGGTCGGAACATGCTCGATGGCCCTCTTGGTCAAGAGGGCCGTGACTTCCTTCTGTAGAAGCACCAAGTGATCCCCTGACATGCGGTGGAATTGAGGTGGCATGGCTGGGGGGTGGTCTCGAAGGGGAGGGAGTAGCCCCTTCGGACAATGTCCAAGACCCACCTGTCCGAGGTGATGGTGCGCCAGTGGGGAAGGTGATGGCGGACCCTGCCCCCTACTGGCGTGCTGTGCACCTGAAAGGAGGGACTAGGAGGGCTTGGAGGCCGCGGACGGGTTGGAGGTGGTGGCCTGACCCGCACGCTGGTTGCCCGATCCGCCACGGCGGAATCCACGTCCTCGGCCACGCGAAGACGCCTGCTGCGCGGGCCGGTGGCTGGGCTGCTGACGTGAAGGGGCGTCCCTACCGTGGCCACGATAGGGGCGAAAAGCAGAAGTCAGCGGAGGGCGTGTAGCAGAAAGGCCCAGGGACTTGGCAGTAGCCCGTGAGTCCTTAAAGCGCTCCAACGCATGGTCTGCTTTGGACCCAAAAAGACCGACTCCATCAAAGGGCATGTCCATGAGAGTATTCTGGACATCCCCTGAAAAACCAGTGGTTCTCAGCCAGGCGTGGCGTCGGAGCGCCACCGTCGTTGCAATAGACCTGCCCAGCGAGTCGGCGGTGTTAAGGCCACAACGTATAGTGTATTTAGCCGCATCCCTTCCTTCCGCAATGGCGCGGGAAAGCAGTGTCTGGACCTCCTCAGGACACTGGGGCAAAACATCCGCCACCGAATCCCACAGGGAGTGGGTATATCGGCCCAAAAGACAAGCGGTGTTAACGGACCGCAAGCCAGCACTGGAGGAAGAAAAACCTTTCTTCCCAAACTGATCCAGGCGTTTGGATTCCCTATCCGGAGGGGCGGTAGGGAAGGCGGTTTGGGAAGCGGAGGCTTGGACAACCAAGCTCTCAGGAGTGGGGTGGACAGAGAGAAACAGGGGTCGCCCGGAGCTGGGCGATGGCGTCGTGACACGTTCCGATCCACAGGAGCCCCTGTGTTGGGCTTGGACCAGGCGCCCAAGAGAACGTCAGTGAGGGCGTCGTTAAACGGCAGCACAGTCTCCGCAGAGGAGGCTGCCGGCTGAAGCACCTCTGTCAAGATGTTAGGCTTGACCGTCAAAGTAGGGAGTTGGAGACGTAAGGCCCCAGCTGCCCTACGCAACACCGTACCAAAATTGGCTCCCTCCTCCGTAGCCACGGGAGGAGACAGCATACCAATGTCAGGGGAAGTATCCAGACCACTGGCCTCCCCTAGACTCTCTGTCCAGTCCTCATCGTACTGACAGTGTCGTGTCAGAGGGTCATCAGACCCCTCCCAGTCCTCCTGGTCCTCCTCTGGTTCAAAATAAGGAGGAGGAGGGACAGTTGGGACCCAAGGTCCCATCGGCGCCGGAGCCGGCGTCGAGCGACGTCGGTCCGGAGCCATGTCCGGAGCCGGAAGGAACTGGGGGACGACGCCGCCCGGAGCCCAGGGCGGCGTCGAGAACGGCACCGGAGACATCGGCGCCGGTGGAGGTGTTGTTAGGTCGACCGGCGTCGATGGGGGTTGTGGAGCCGGGATCGAGGCCGGGGCCGAAGCCGGAGCCGGGATCGAGGCTGGAGGCACGGGCGACGCCGGGGCCGGAGCCGTCGGCGACGCCGGAGCAACCCCATCAGGGCCCGCGGGGCCCGAAGGCGCACCGGAGGGGCCTGAAGGCCCGAAGAGGCGGGCCATGGCCGACAGGAATTCCTGCACTTTGGCCGGATCCGCCCCCGAACCCGGGAAGGGCGGGTATGGCGGGGGCGACTCCACAGGCATGTACGGGGCCGCGGGGACGGTGCCGGGAAGGGCCTCAGCCGAGTCGCGAGACCGGCGAGGCGAAGTCCTAGAGCGATGATGCTTTTTGGACTTCTTGTGTTTCGACTTACCGGACGAAGAAGACTTCGACGCCGACGACCGGTGTGGACTCCGCGATCGACCCCTGGACCTCTCACGCGACCGGGGCTTCCGCGGAGCCGAGTGCCGGGCCTCGAGGAGCTTTCGAGACAGCTCTCGCAAAGCTTTCGGGTTAAGGGCCTGGCAGTCGGTACAAGACTCCGTGTCGTGGCCTCGGCCGAGGCAGAAGAGACACTCCCAATGCGGGTCGGTGACGGACATCATCCGCGCACAGGCGCCGCAACGTTTGAAACCGGGCATCCCTACGACACCGTGAGAGATGAAAAAACAGTGAAAAAATTCACCAAAAAGTATGGTCAAAAAATGACCAGGGCACTGCTCTTCCCGGATCTGCGCTTGCTGGCGCGGAAAAATAAGAACTGACGTCAGCGCGCAGGGGCGGCGCCTAAGTACTCCCGCGACGTCATCCCGGCGATCACGACGCCGACGACGGACGCGGAGCCGCACGACGCCGCCTACCGACGCGCAAGGGTACTGCTACGCAAAAAACTTTCCGGATCCAGCCTGACGCCTGGGGATATTCTAAGGTAAGGAATCTGTCACTAACGTGTCTCTTTCAGATAGAAAAGACTATAGACGAGGACAAATTGTGATTGATATGTTTTATGATTTTATTTCAATAAAAACTTTTTTTTTTTTAAATAAATAGAAATCTGAGGTATTTTCTGTATGCAACATGATTTGGTATATGAAAGTAGGCGTCCTTTAGATGTAACATTGTCATGAAGTCTTTTTTGTAATAAAGGGAGGATCTCTTAAAGGGTGACCATGTGGAAATGTTCTGATATTATGTCATGATTTAGTGGTCCGAGATCTAGAATGGGCCTGAGAGATACATCCTTTTTGGGAATAAGGAAGTATAGTGAATACACTCCTGTTCTGTGAAATTGCAGTGAAAATGGTTCTATTGCTACTTTTTGCAACAGAGCTTCCTGCTGCAGAAGGATTTGGTGTTGCATGGATAGTTTGTGTTTGCGAGGTGGAATATTTGGAGGAGTTGTTATAAGTTCCAGACAATAACCATGTTGGATAATGTCTAAGACCCATTGGTCTGTTGTAATTGACTTCCAGTTTTGGAGAAATTGTTGAAGAAGACCGCCAACTGGTGTTTGATGTTGCGGAGGAAAGGTAAAGTAGTCATTGCTTATTGTTGATGTTTGAGAAACGAGTCTTGTTCCCTCTGCTTCTTCCTTTAAAATTGGTACCTCTGTAAGAACCTCTGTAGAAGGTCCTTGAGTTTTATATTGTGGACCAGAGGTATCTGTGGAAGCTGTCCTTGCCCCTTGGGCTTATGAAAGGAACCTCTATAGGGGTTTGTTTGTAGGGCTCCCATTAATTTTGCTACCTCGGTGTCCTTTTTCATTTTGTCAAGGACTGTGTCCACCTGGGGCCCAAAGAGATGTTCCTTGTCAAATGGGAGATTCAATATGGTCAGTCTTAACCATGCATGTCTTATTAGGACAATAGTATTTATACTCGTAGCAGCAGTGTTGGGTGCATCTAATGCACACTTAATTGAGTTGTTGGTGATAAGTTTGCCTTCATTAACAATCTCTTCACCTCTTTTTCTATGCTCCTCTGGGAGATGTTGGAGTAGGACCTTCATTTCGTCCCAGTGGGCCCTGTTGTACCTTGTAAGCAATGCTTGGCTGGTAGCTATATACCAATAATTAGCTGCTTGTGCTGCAACTCTTTTACCAAAAGCATCCATAAGTTTGGATTATTTTTTTAGTGGTGGTGCTTCCCCAGTTGTTTGGGAGTTAGCCCTTTTCTTAGCATTGGATACTACTAAAGAGTCAGGAGTTAACTGACCTCTAATAAAAATGGGGTCTGAAGGTGGTGGTTTGTACTTTATCAATGCGAGGAGTAATTACTCTTGCTTTAACAGGTTGTTTGAAAATTTCATCTGAAGTGTCATACCCTTTAAAAGTGGTAAACATTGTGCCACTCTTTGTGCGTTAGATAAAGTTTCAAAGAGGAAATCCTCCTCTATTGAGTCCTTATGTAAGGGTACCTGATGGAAAGTGGCTGCTCTAGCTATGAAGCTGATGCATCATCAGGTGGTGATGGGCAGCTAGGGTATAAATCAGGATCCGTGTCAACATGAGGATCAATATTATAATCCTCTCAAGGATCCCCTGGTTGTGTTTCATCTAGGATGACTTGATCCTCATCTATTTTTGACTGAGGAGACATATTACCAGCCTCAGACAATTGTGGGGAATGAGGGGGTGGGGTGGGTGGTGGAGGTGTTGATAGTGGTACAGGTGAAGAAGGAATGGGAATGTGCAATGGACTAGTTGCAGCATCCTTTCTTTTCTTCTTTAGTGGTTGAACAGGAACATCCAAAATCTCCTCGAAACTTAAGTGCTTCTTAGGAGTTTGTTGTTTTGGTGGATGTACCATAATTTTCTTTGTTCCAGGCTGAATTTGAAGTGTTTTTTGTTTCGGATCGAGCTTTTGGTGAAATTGCTCGAGGATTGGCTCTGGGGAGATTTCAGACTGAAAACAAAGGAAGCTTTGTCTTTGATGGAGGAAGGTTAGATTCCGAAAGAACAAGTCTTTTTTTCGGTGCCGAGAGCGAAGAGTGAGATGTTTTTGTCTCAAATGGAAGTGATGCAGAGGACCCTGCTGTAGGCCGAACTTTCGGAGCTGAGCTGGATGGCGAGGGTTCCGAGTCATGTTTTCAGTGCATGCCATGGCTTGTATGCAGTGATGGCCCATGAGCAGTTTTCTCAGTGGAGACTGAAAAATTGGATTTCGGAGCAGAGGTAGAAGTACAAGTGGTACGTTGTTTTTGTGCTGGCTGAAGAGTGGCCGATTCCTCTTCGGTTTGAGACTCAGAATTGGAGTCATATGGAGTGGGATTCTTCTTGTGCCGCTGAAGCCTTTTCCTCCTACTCTTGTCGACCGAAGATGTTGGGGATATCATCCATTTGTTTGCGTTGCATCTCTTGCCATCTAACCCTTCGATCTCGAAGAGTCTTTTTAGACCGAAAAGATATACAGGCTTCACAGGTGTCCTCTCGGTGTTCGGGCGCGAGACATCAGATGTAAACGGGATGTTGGTCCTTGGAGTGGCACTTCGGACAGAAACGGAAGGGAGTACGTTCCATTAGCAGGTCATTCTCCATCTTGTTCGAAACGGACAAGTGTTGCTCGGCCAGGCGTGGCTCGTAGGCCAAAGAGACGAGTCGAAACCCGCTACGAAATCTAGTACGGGATGTTTACTATACCGATCGAAACAATACAGTCGAGAGACCGAAGGAGACTCAAACCGGAGCATGAAATACTACATCGGAACCGGTCAGCGGAAAAAAACAATCTGAAGATGGCATCGATGACCATGCACAGTATTCCCAAGAGGAGGAGTCACATAGCCTTGTGACTCAAAGAAAACTTCTTGGAACAAAAAAACTTGGAATCATCTGAGCCCAACACTAGATGGCGGACTTATGCAAAGCATGTTTATCTACAGCACAGATGCCTCGAACACGTTTTCCAGATTCAGCCTTGACAGGAGTTCATAAAAGTAATCTGGAGGGTCCAATATACATTAGAAGAAGCATTGCAAACAAAATGATAAATGGTGTTGCCCCCATCAAAATAGAATAGTCGTCTTCCACATATGCATCTCGGTAGTTTTGCATGTGACTGCCCTTATCTTCATGAGTCTTCTTGTTTGAATATCCTGTCTCACCCATGGTTGTAACACTAGCCCTACGCATTCATTCTTCACACACAGACAAACCTTAAGTCACTCCTGCCCCAAACCACAAAAGCAGACCTCAAAGCTTTTTCATCCTGCTTTCTGAGATGGAAGCAGAGACATAATTATGTTGTGGACAAGTTCTGTACTAGACATAGGCTAAGTGGCATAATTTAAGCACAAAGAAAAGAAGACCCACCTTCTTGGGTGAAAATACCCCATTGGAATCAGCGAGTAAGTCACATGGTGTGGGTGTGAAAATCTAGGCAATCAAATGCAGCAAACAAAAATCACAAAAGATCAGAGAACGTCAGACAGAATGAGACAGAAATGAAAGGAAAGGAAAACATAACAAAACAAACTTATGTCAGACACCGAAACCATGAGTTGCCTTAGCAAAAAGGTGGGTTCTTACAATAGTTCTGCACAGAACAATTTCTGTTCTGACCTGTTTGCACAAAACCATAACAGTCCTTCCCTTCAGTGCCAGCACTAGAAGGAAAGAACAATAACTAGCAGTGCCTTGCAGCGACCTGATGTTGCCTTCTAAGTGAAATATTTGGCCTTTGTAAACTCAGAGCTCTGTCTATGATATATGAGATCATCCAGATCGCCATGTCTTATAGTCCTTGTGAAAAGGATTATATTTTTGCTGCAGCAACTCATTTTATCTCAGTCTTCTTTTCTACCAGAGAGAGAGAAAGAGGGACTGTGCTTATTAATACTGCAGCTAGACCTGTTATATGAGCACAACAGCACTAGCAAAGGCCTTTGGTTTTGAAAATATTTCATTGGCTGCTCATTCTTGTCTGGTTAAAATGAAAACCCTTGTTGGTCTTATCCACCAGACCATTCATCTGCTCTGCCCTTCTTTCCTCATCATTGTTACATCCTGGCTAGATCTCTCCATTCTTCATCTGCCCACCTATTAGTCCCATCTTTTCACACTGGGAAGCTGAAAGAACATGTCTTCTCCGTTTTCATTTTTCAGCTCTGGAAATCTCAGATGCTAGGTCTTGGTCTAATAAACAAACGGGAAGAATCTGCTCTTCCCTCTGTGAAACCTACTGTTATCAATTTGGTTGCAGCCAATGTTTATGGCGGTTTACAGCACCAAAAGACCATGATTGATAATTAGTGCATTTTAAAACCCTTCAATGGCACCAGCAAAAGAAGGCATGACCTCCCTTCCCCCCACCCCCCCACCCCTCCTCGATGCTGGCATGCAATTCCAGCATTGGGAGATCTTCTTGTCCAGATAGCCATTCAAGCCCAGCAATGGGAGGGCATTCTCCAGAACGGCATCCTCAAGTGTCAATAATAGATGAACTAAAACTCCCTAATACTACTGATGATGTGCAATTCCTTCATTAGAAAGAAAGCCCACTCCTGGCCATGATATTGGTCTGCAGGCATTTGAAGGGGAACAGCATCCTGATACTACTATGCAGAACATGCAATGAAAGGACAGCAACGCTTCAGTGGTAGCATTTCGAAAGGCAATGTCAAAATAAACCAAATAAAACTGAAGTCTATGGTAAATAAAACATACATAAATAGGTATCTGACAAGTTGCTGGTGCTGCACAATGCATTTAACAGACACAAGTAATAATCTACTGTACAGATCTACCACTACAACTCGAGCAGTCTGCTTTGACCACTCCGAAAAGACAGACTGTAAACAGTCTACACAAAAGGACTCTAGAAAAGCTGATCTAAGGAACTGTGAAGGGTTCCACAAATATTTCTAAACAAAACTTGAACTTCTAAAGCCCACCCTAAACAAACCTGGTCAGCAGAAAATATATCAAAAGAATCGAAGAGCATTGATGGCCCCTGAGGGAGAATCTCAAGTTAGATAAAGAAACACAAACAAGCAAAGGAAGGGAAAAAAAAGATAACTGAGAAAGAGAAAGAAAACATTACTTGTAATCATAGTTCTACGTCATGGTTGTCGTTATTGAATTCATAAACAAAATAACCCTGAAAAGTGTAAATTGGGATTATAAACAAGGGGAAAGAAAGCTCTGTCTTTCTAAAAATTAACTCAAAACAAATGCTTATCTGAGAGTCAACATTTTAGACCGGATTCAGAAACCGCACTTTTGTATTAACATACATTTTAGCAGCAACCTACACTTTTGTAGTATGTCCAGCGCTACACATGGCCAACCACTGGTACTGCAACACCCGCCCATAGAAAGTAATGGAGGTAGGGACTTAAAATAAAACCCAATGGGTAATAATGTTAAGTTTTTGTTAAGAAATTGTTGAGATCATAAAGGTGCATGATGTGGCGGAGTAGTGGGAGTAATATCTCTGCCCCGTATTTGTGGTCAGGACCAGCTCGCTAGCTCTTAAAGAGGAGAATATCTCTCTGTGTCTAGAAACTATTCTTGAAAAGGTCAACTGGGGTAGAGGTAGCATCGATGGTGGGGTCTGTGGCAGCTGTAGAGTATAGCCATGCTTCACCAGTGAAAGAAAATGTTTCTTGGGATATCTGCTTCCAGACATATTAAAGAGGGAAAACTTACATGAAACAGCCCCCAGAGAAGGAAGCTGGTCCACAGGTAAGTCAAAGAGGCTGGGGGAAGAGGGCTTCTTTGCCCGAGTTCTGTGAAAATGGAGAACCAAGGTACTGTATTTGGATGATAGCCTATCTAACCTAGAAATTAGGAAAGGCTTCGCCAGATGGAAAAGAGGATGTGGTGACTGAGACTGTGCCTATATTTTACTGCTGAAAAACCAGTCATTCACAATTAAAGGGGAGGTTGATAATGTTTGCATAGGCCAATATCTTCAGGTCCAAAGACTTGAGCCATGGTGATTGCTACATGGCCAGACTGGAGTTTGTGAACAAGGTGACTATTTCAATGAAACAAGGCTACTCCAAAACCTCTTTATTCTGGTAGATCTTGAACTAGTACCCTTCCTGGAGTAAGCCTGGGATAAACGAATCAGCAGTCAAACTACTGCCAAAGGTGCAGATCGTATGCGGTCATGATAGCACTGGTCTGAACTAGGGGAATAGACCATAGACAGAGAGCCACAACAGTGACAAAAACAGCACATAACATATCTGCATAGTTTTTGATCTTATTAATCACCTACTAGCTTATCCGGAAGGATGGAGGGCAGTGAGTGATCTGCCAGAAGATTATGTTTCTACCAGAAGGAAAATGTTACTTACCCCCTGTAACCATCTGTTCATAGCATGTAGTACAGTAGATTCACAGGCTCTTTGTACTCCTGTCACGCAGTGTTGGGCTCAGACATTTGCAAGTCACATGACTTTCTGACTCCTCCCTTCGTCTATTATGCACCAAGACAAAAACTCCATCTCATATTGTTTCCTGCTCATCGTAGTGCAAGTGGAGTGTCGAAGACAAGTGTACTGTGAAAGTTCATTTGGAATGATTAAAACATCTGTGATCATTGCGGGCTTCTTGGAGGAGGGTAGGCACATGTGAATCTACAGCACTACACAACACTACAAACAGATGGTTACAGGGTAACGTTTTCCGTTTGAAGCATGTGTGGCTGCTGACACACATGTTCTGCATAGGTTGCATACCAGTGTCTCCTGAAAGTGGTGACTAGCCAGCATATGATGCAGATGTTTAAAACAAGGTTTTAACACAGCCTGGTTACCTAAAGCCTGTTGACAAGCTTAGAAAGTCAAACAGTGATGTTTTCTGAACAAGCTCACCAAGTGGCAGTTTTACAAATGTCTGAAAAAGGGATGTTACCTAGGAATGCCAACCAAGTGGTTCCCTTTTTGTGGGTAGAATGTGCTGGGCCTTGGCATAGCAAGATTGTGTGCATTTAAAAATCCATCTCCCAATGTCTGACCTTGAGACGGGGTGTTTCATGTGAGGTTAAGCAAAGGCTACACATTTTCTTTTGTTCTAAGAAAGACTTGGTCCTATGAACAGAATAGATGAGTGCCCTTTTAAAATCTAGTGTGTGCAAAGTCCTTTCTGCTATGAAATCAGGCTACAGGAAGAAAATGGGAAGCTCAATACTTTAATTGTTGTAAAAAGGTAAGACTACCTTTGGCAGGAATTTTGGATTGGTTCCAAAGACCACCTTGTCCCTGTGGACCTGAAGGAAAGGGATCTTAGCTGTAATACTCATTCACAAACCTTTTTAGAAGGAAATGAGAGCTGAAGGAATCAGGACAATGTAGATCTGCAGCTAGGATAGCATGAAACCTAACATTGCACTTTTAAGCGCCAACAGCCCTCCAATATTCCATCATGCCCAGCAGGTAGCAGTAAGCTCAGTTCTTTTTTTATAAGAGGTTCAAAGAATAATAGAGTCTATAAACTATCTTTGCCTCTTCCAATGGGGAGGAGGGAGGGTTGTTTATGATTTCAATGGAGATTCCCATGAAGGGGAGCTAGAATTACTGGTAAGAACCCTTCCCTTCTCCTTCAGAGGATCTCCACTGATAATCATAAGAAAGGAATAGACTAGCAAACCCATCCCTACAAATGCAGTGGAAACGGAGAAAGATAACTCAGAGAAACAATAGAGCAAAGAGATGCTTAAAGGAGGCCTGCCCAATTTTGGCACATTGTCCTAGAATCTGAGTCGGCCTATAGTGTGTCGTAAATGTGTGAGCAGACCTACATTTGTGGTTGCCTTAGACATTCCAGCAATAGGAATGATTCTCATTAGTGCAGGCATAGCAGATTTACCTTTGGTAGAGTGGGTGGTCGGTTTACCAGTTAAGGATTTATTTGCTTTCTGACAGTGTAACAGAATGCAAGAAACTAGCTTTCTGGACCGAAATTGTTTATATGTGTAAAGGGCCATAGTTTACAAACAACTGTTTGGGCTTGCTAATTTCTTTAATTTTGTCTAGGTAGAATTTCAGAACACTTCTCACATCCAATGTGTGGAGCAATCTTCTCTGCTTAAACAGTAGGTTTCGGAAAGAATGCACTTGCCTGGTTGGCATGAAAATTCAAAACTACCTTAGTTAGAAATTTTGGATGAGTCTTCATGGCTACGCTTTTACTATGGAAAATTGTATACTGTTTGAAGGAACATAAAACCTGTCTTTTGCTAACCCTGTGTGCCAATATCATAGCGATAAGGAAAGTGAGTTTCCAGGAAACGTGTTGTAAGGAAGCTTTATGGATAGGTCTGAATGATGGCATTTAAGACGTTTAATACGTGACAGCACAATCTTTAAATCCCAGAGAAGAGATGGTCTACGTACTGGGAGTGAAAGTGTTTTAATGACCTCTAGGAAGTCAATTGCCACTGGGATCTTGAAAAAGAAAAGGGGTCGGTGAAAGACCTTTTTTATAGGCAGTAATAGCTGCCAAATTAATTTTAATTGAAGAGAATTGTAAACCAGATCTGGCCAAATGAAGCAAATATGGTAGTAAAACTTCTTCCTGGATCACAGTTGCTATTGGAACACCAAATACAGACTCTTTTCCATTTGAAAGAGTAGCACGCTCCTGTAGATGGAAATTTAGCTTCTCTATAACCATACAATCCTGTGAAAAACTCAAGTGTCGACATTGGATAAGTTCAGGAACCAAGCTGCTATACTTAAGGATTGTAGGTTGGGATGCAGCAACTGGTCTCCAAACTTGAGGCGAAGGTTCGGTCTGCAAGGTTTGTGTGCTTTTTGTGTAAAGTAGATCTGTGAACCACCACTGATGTGGCCTCTCCAGAGCTATTAAAATAATTCCACCTCTTGAGTAAGACAGCTTGATGACTATTGCTGAAATTAATGGTATAAGGGGAAAACCATAGACAACTTTACCGGACCAGGCGATCCATAGGGCATTCCCCTTTGTCCCTGGTTGGCAGAACCTCAAGGTGATTTCTGGGCATTGTTTGTTCTCTGCAGTGGTAAAGAGATACAATTGAGGAAATACCTAGTCGCAAAGGACGTGGTAAACAACAGAATCATTGAGGAGCCACTCATGGGTTTGCTTTCTCAATCTGCTTGAATGTTCTGGACCCTGGGAATGGGCTGCAGTGAACCTCAAGACTCTCGCTATTGAGCAATTCCAGATGGCTTGTCCTTCTAGCGACAAGCCATCTGGAATTGCGACCTCGTTCCCCACTGCTTGTTCAGATAGTACACAGTTATTGTGTTGTCTGTCTGAACAAAGAGGGAGTTCATCCTGAACGAGTTTAAAAAAGACTTCAGAGCCAGGTGTGCAAAATGTTGGCTCTAGCAGTTTGATGTGCCATCTCATTTCTTTTTAGAACCACGATCCCCAAATTTGAAGGTGATCCATGTGCGCACCCCAACCTGTGAGAGAGGAATCAGTTACTATTGGCTGGATTGGAACCTCCTGATGAAAACCCATTCTCTTGAGGAGGTTCTTTGGATGACACCACTTTGGAGAATATGCTGCATTGAGGAAAAGGGTGATTATGTCCTCCCAACTGTCCGAGAACTGACTCAACTGTTCTTCCAGATATTACAGAAATGTTCTCATATTGAGGCGGGCATTCGGGACCAAAAAGATGCAGGACAACATAGAGCTCAGTGGGCGAAACCTGATTCACTGTCAGATGGGTGGTTTTCAACAGATTGCGACATCTCAGATGTACAGATAACAGTCTCTCCTCTGAAGGATACACTTGCTTTTATGGTATCAGACCCACTCCGAGATGGTGACAAGTCTGCACTAGGGGTGATGTTGATTTCTTGTGATTGACGATCAGCCCTAAGTGATTGAGAGTAGAGACAGTCCCCTGGAAATTTTGACAAGCATGCCGATATGGATTCCTACTTGCCGAATACAAATCTCAGGAATTTGCTGTGCTTCTTGGCTATTGGTATATGGAAGTACACATCTTGAAGATCTATGGAACATAGCCAATCTCCTTGATGCACCTGCAGGTAAATTTGATGTAATGCAAGCATCCTGAAGTTTTCCTACCATCGGCAATTGTTTGCCAGGTTTAGATCCAGAATAGGTTTGAATTAATTTTTTGGACCTTTCCTTTTTTACCAAAAAGTAACTTGTATAAATGCCCATTCTTTTCTGGGAAAGAGGTACAACATCCACGGTGTGCTTCAGTAGGAGCACATTTACTTTTTGCAGAAGCCTTTCTAGAGGTTGTGTGGATAACATTGTTGGTGGTATAGCTGGTGGAGGATGGGTTAATCTTAGACAGTAGTCATTCTGAGCAATATAGGGAGCAGTGGGTAACAGAACAATGGGAAGTAGAGACTCATTGTTTTGTCCCTGCAGGAGTTTTACTGCTGCAGCTGATTACGGACCTTCACCTTTGTTGGTGGAAAGGCCTGTGTTGCTGCTGTTAGTGACCTTGGAGCCACTGAGGGGTCTGTGGGTAGTATCGCAGACTGTAAGGTCGGTATGAGTGTTTCCTTTGTTCTTTCCATTTCTCCAAACCAACAACTTTCAAGGTCATCATTTCAGCTTTAGGGCTATTAGGCTTAGCCACAAATGTCTCCTTAAGGTCAAGTACCCATGTGCAGCCAAGAGAGAGGAGCCCTCAGCCACACCGAGAACTTTATGGGACACCATCATGCCCTTGTTAAAAATGTCAGTAAAGTCGTCTCTACAAACTATTGGCAGATCATTGACAAATTGTTGAAGGGAGTCCTATAAAGATCAGTTGTATATGCTCAGAACAGCAGTAGCACTTGCCGACTTCATATTAGTGACCACTTTACTACGTACCTTTCGTCCCACAAAATCTAGTTTTCTGCCTTACTTGTCTGGTAGAATCATAGATGACGGAGCAGTTGCGTGAATCTTTTTGCTGACAGGACTACAACTGATTCAGGCAGAGGATCTGAACTAAGAAATAGTGGCTACCGATTAGGATGCCTGTACTTCTAGTGCAGCTTGGATGGCGCAGCTTTAGCTGATGCAGGTGTAAGAAATAATTAAATAGTCAGTTCTAATAGGCCTGGAACTAGCAGAAGCAATGGCTTTAATGATGGACGCTGGTGAAGAATCTCAAAAATTATCGACGGGGAGTTGGCAGAGGAATGTTCAGTTTGTTAGCTCCCCAGATTAACACCTTTTGAAACGTGTTGATATCAACTGGAGAGACTCTTGTTGAACGAGAGTCAGTCATTGGAGGCAAAAACTTTCTTGTATCAGAGGACGTCGTTCATGTGGAGTAGGAACGTGTTCTGCACTGATGTCTGCACCTAGAAGAATTAGGAAAGGAGGTGTATCTAGAGAGACAAGAGCTATGCATTGATCTGGATCTGGATCTGTGACTAGGTCTGAATATAGTCGGAGACTTGGATCGCCTTGGTGCTAAAGTTGGTCTTAATGGAGATTGAGACCCAAAGGAGCTAATGGAGGAGGAGTCAGAGGAGGCGATGGAGTAGCAGGAGTTGCAGGTGGAAGAGGAGGAGAAGTCACTGGAGAAACTGGGTATTGTGGAGGTGATCAGTGATTATCAAGTGCTGAACAATGTGGAATGACCGCAGGGGATGATGGTCTAAATGGCGAATATGCTCTGAACCAAATCTGAAGAGATTTAAGTGGAAAAAAGCCAAAAAGGCTGAACCCATGCCTCCAGATCCTGTCACCACCAGGAGCTGGAAAAAAACCTGAAGTAGCTGCCACCTATTGGGCATGATGGGATACTGGAGGGCCGTGGGCACTTAATGGTGCAGTGTCAGTTTCCATGCTAACATAGCTGCAGGCTATATTTCTACATTATCCCGATTATTTCAACGAAATTTCATTTGAAAAAGGTTTGTGAATGAGGTTTTTAAGATACGTTACTCTTTTCTGGTAATGTTTCTATTCTTTAATATTATTTTGGCATTTTTTAAAAGTAAATTATATGAATAGGCCAATACAGTCTATTTTATATGATGCAAAAATATAAAAATTTATATGAAACTATCTGTTCCTCCTGAAGTAAGGCAAAAACGGAAAACAAAGGAACATATATTTAAAAGAAGGCTCCCGGATCCCACATGTGGGTGGGACTAGTCAGTGCTCATAATTATCAATGGAGATCCCCTGAAGAATTAAAAGATCCTCTTCAGTTAAAGCCTGCAACTTACTGATACATGTGAGGGAGGAGGGTGCTATCAAGCATGCCAACTTCAGAGACAAAAATATGCAGATTACAGGAGTGAAGTATTTCAAAGAGTGGACTCATGAGGCATGTAATAACTACATTCAAGTTCCAAAAGAGCGCTAAAATTATATTGGGAGGTATAACCCCCTTGAGGCCCTTAATGAAAGCTATAACATCAAGGATTTTGAAAAATGATGCATGTATGCTGCAACTACAGACGGATTGAAGTGCATGTTAATCCAGGGTTTTAGAGACCTAGCAGATAGCAAATGATCTCTTGCACAAAGACCTTGAGGGGGTTTATCTGTTTATTGATGAAGCAGTAGACCAGGGATACTCAAAGTAGGGCCCGGGGGCCGCATGCAGACCTCCTGACCTTTAATTGAGGCCCCCTGGTGAACAGCAGCACTGAGCTGCTGTTCACTTAACAGAGCAGGAAAATTCAGAAAGCTGCAAAACAAACGGACATACTTATTTACACGTTTTACACATTAGCTTAAGTAACCATAAGGAAGAAAAGAAAGTGTCCTAGACAATTTATCTTTAGGATTACCTTTAGTTTTAAACTCTGCAATCAAGTGTATTTTATTAACATGCCTGAGATTTTTACCTTACTAGATGAGATTGTCACTGCATTGAGAGGCATTTATTAGCAGTGATAGTTTTCAAACATGAGCTTGGAAACTTTCATTCCGTCCCCATTCTAAAAAGAAGGCTATTAGTTTACCAAGAGGGAAGTCATTTGTCAGGTGCACCTTGTGATTAGCCTTGGTTGTTATATAATTGGAACACCATTATAGTTTATTAAATAAAACTCAAGCTTTTGTACCGTACATATCCTATTCCTGAACTCATGTATTTTAAGGGGCTCCCATATGTGTTCATAAAGAAATAGGAGGCAAACTGAAATTAACAAATTGCCTTGGATCACACAATTTCATCAAGTGGGGAAGCCAGGAGTGATACCAGGTTTTCTGGTTTCACATTTTGCAATTCCGCCACCAGATGAGTATCTCTTTCCCTCTCATGTTTTACATTGTAAGGTAATTCCTTGACTTTAATTTTGATGCATGAGAATAGAGCATAGGTGGCAGACAGAAGTCACATGAAGGCTCAGTTTGTTGTCCACACCATGCATCTGCGCTTCACGTCCCCCTACGCTCACCTTTCATCACACCGATCCTCCCATTGTTGGCATTGGTGCGGCCCTCGGGCAGGCCACAGACAGCACTTTGCGGCCCCGGGGAAATGTTTGTGAGTACCCATGCAGTAGACAAACCTTTGCCATTTTGCTACATCAGAGGCGTATAAGGTGGGCTCGCGCGTACCTAACTCAGAATGAGCATGCGCTGCTCTGGGAGCTCGAGGTACATACATTCTAGGACCTCAGGTGCCAAATTGCAGTTTGGGGTCTAAGTTGAACCAGATGCTGAGTGAGAAGGTCGGCATCAGAGGCAGTCCCTCGTATAGGTTGACCGGAAACTCCAGGAGCATGGTGTACCAAGATTGTTTAGCCCATTTTGTCGCCACTAGAAATAAACACGCTACTTACCTGTCCACTATTGTTCTCGAGAATGTCTTTCTTTCATAGAGTCACAGGCTTGAATCTTTCCCATTGTCGAAGTGGGAATCCAACGGTAATTAGGAATAAGTAGTTTAAAGCATTGCATTGAAAGAATAACTTAAACAAGTGACATTCTTAACCAATTCACATTTTAGATCTTACTTATGCCTTCCCCTCAAGGGCCACAATGCACAAGTTACTAACTTGTGTAACGATATATCTGTAAGGGACAGTAGTTAGTGATAGATTCCTTACCTTAGAATATCCCCAGGCGTCAGGCTGGATCCGGAAAGTTTTGCGTAGCAGTACCCTTGCGCGTCGGTAGGCGGCGTCGTGCGGCTCCGCGTCCGTCGTCGGCGTCGTGATCGCCGGGATGACGTCGCGGGCAGTACTTAGGCGCCGCCCCTGCGCGCTGACGTCAGTTCTGTACACGACTTTCCGCGCCAGGAACGCAGAGCCATGCAAGAAGCTGACACAGGTGTCTGAAAAATACTAGGGCCCTGAAAGGGATGTCCTTAACCCTAGAAATCAGTTCGCAGAACGGGGAGGATGGGTGGGCGGTAGGAATCTATCACTAACTACTGTCCCTTACAGATATATCGTTACACAAGTTAGTAACTTGTGCATCTGAAAGAGACACGTTAGTGATAGATTCCTTACCTTAGAATAGATACCCCAGCAATACCAACCCCGGTGGTGGGTCTGCGAACAAAGATCAGACAAGGAAGTCCTGGAGGACAGAACGGCCAAAGAAGCCGTCCCTCCGGACCTGACTGTCAAGGCAGTAATGCTTAGTAAACGTGTGCAGCGAGGCCCACGTAGCTGCCTGACAGATAACCGGCAGCGGAACACCGCGGCCCAAGGCCGTGGTAGCAGCCGTTGCCCTGGTGGAATGGGCACGCAGCCCAACAGGAGGCTCCTTCTTGGCCAAAGAATAGCAGGTCTTGATGCACAAGGTAACCCAGCGGGAGACGGTCCTCTTGTGCACCGCCCGACCTTTTTGGCGCCCACGTAGCCAACAAAGAGCTGGTCATCCACCCGGAAGTGTTTTGTGCGGTCGATATAGAAGGAGAGCGCACGTTTTGGGTCCAGACGGTGGAGCCTCTCTTCCTCTCTGGAAGGATGCGGAGGCGGAAAGAAGGTGGGCAAGGTGATGGTCTGCCCAATGTGGAAAGCAGTAACCACCTTCGGCAAGAAGGACGGACGCGTCCGAAGAACAACCTTGTCTGGATGAACAGACAGAAAGGGAGGTTTGCAAGATAGAGCCTGGAGCTCACTCACCCGCCGAGCGGAGGTGATGGCCACCAGAAAGGCAGTCTTCAGAGTCAGAAGACGAAGAGGACAGTTATGCAGAGGCTCAAAGGGAGCGCACATTAAAAAGGTAAGAACCAAGTTCAAGTCCCATTGAGGCATTACAAACGGAACAGGAGGGAAGAGGTGAGTAATGCCTTTTAAGAACCTGTTAACAACAGGGGACTTGAAAAGGGAGGGCTGATCAGGGAGCCTGAGGAAGGCCGAGATAGCACAAAGATAACCCTTGATGGTACCCAGGGCAGAACCCTGTTGGGCCAGAGAGAGAAGGAACAGAAGGACCTCAGAAAGAGGGGCAGAAAGGGGATTCACAGCCTTTGCTGTGCACCATGCCACAAATTTGTTCCACCTGCAGGCGTATACCACCTTAGTGGAGGGACGCCTGGCTGCCAGAATCACATCACAAACTTCGGGAGGCAAGTCGAAAGGAATCAACTGCCGCCGCTCAATCTCCACGCAAGCAGGTGTAGACTGGACAGGTTCGGGTGGAGGACCGTCCCCTGCTGCTGCGACAGAAGATCCTCCCGAAGAGGCAGACGGATTGGGGGATCTATGCTCATACTGAGTAGCTCGGGATACCAAACTCTTCGAGCCCAGTCCGGAGCCACAAGAATGACTTGGGCCCGGTCGTGCCGAATCTTCTTCAACACTCTGGGTAGAAGTGGTATAGGCGGAAAGGCGTACAACAGACCGCAACTCCACTCGCGACGAAAAGCGTCGCCGAGCGAGTGCCGCCTTGGAAATTCCAACGCGCAGAACTGATGACATTGCGCGTTCTCTTCGGTGGCGAATAGATCTAACCAAGGCTCTCCCCACTGCAGAAAGAGACCTTGCGCCACTTCCGAGTGAAGACGCCATTCGTGATCCATCATGCACCTGCGGCTGAGTTCGTCCGCCCTGGCGTTCAGAGAACCTGCCAGGTGTTGAACCATCAGGAACATGCCCTGATGTTCCAGCCATGTCCAGAGGCGCAGAGCCTCCTGACAAAGGGTCCAAGACCCCACCCCGCCCTGTTTGTTGCAGTACCACATGGCGGTGGTGTTGTCTGTGAACACCTGCACTACCTTCCCTTTGACAGAGGGAAGGAATGCCTTGAGTGCAAGCCGGATCGCCCGGAGCTCCAGAAGGTTGATATGGAGCCGGGACTCCGCCGGAGACCAGAGGCCTCTGATCTCCGCCTCTCCCATGTGACCGCCCCATCCCAGAAGGGACGCGTCCGTCACAACTGTATGCTCTGGCTGGGGAAGGGAGAGGGATCTGCCCATGACCCATTGCCGGTTCGAGAGCCACCACTGCAACTGTTTTGCAGTCCCCTCCGAGATCTGGACGTGATCGGACAGGTTGCCCTGGTGCTGCGCCCACTGGAACTTCAGGTCCCACTGCAGAGCCCGCATATGCCATCTGGCATGATTGACCAGCAGGATGCAGGAGGCCATGAGGCCCAGCAGCCTCAGGGTCATCCGTACCGAAACCCAGGATAAAGGCCGAAAGATCGGAATCATAGCCTGAATATCCCGGACTCGCCGTTCGGGAGGATAGGCCCGAAACTGCGTCGTGTCCAGAACTGCTCCGATGAAAAGGAGCTGTGGAGAAGGAATCAGATGCGACTTCGGCACATTGATGGAGAACCCCAGCGAGTGCAGGAGTTCGGCCGTAGTCTGGAGGTGGGAGACGACTGCCTGGGACGAGCCCGCCTTCAGCAGCCAGTCGTCGAGGTAGGGGAAGACTGAAACCCCTGCCCGGCGCAGATGAGCTGCGACCACCGCCATCACTTTCGTGAACACCCGAGGGGCACTTGTAAGGCCAAAGGGGAGCACGGTGAACTGAAAATGCTCGGGGCCTACCGTGAACCGAAGGTAACGCCGGTGGGCCGGCAGGACGGGGATGTGGAAATACGCGTCCTGCAAGTCCAACGCTACCAACCAGTCTCCAGGGTCGAGGGCAGTCAAGACCTGAGCTAGGGTGAGCATCTTGAACTTCTCCTTCCGGAGGAAGCGATTGACGTTCCGGAGGTCCAAGATAGGACGCATGTCCTCCTTGTCCTTTTTGGGCACCAGAAAGTAGTGGGAGTAGCAACCACGCCCTACTTCTGGGGTCGGAACATGCTCGATGGCCCTCTTGGTCAAGAGGGCCGTGACTTCCTTCTGTAGAAGCACCAAGTGATCCCCTGACATGCGGTGGAATTGAGGTGGCATGGCTGGGGGGTGGTCTCGAAGGGGAGGGAGTAGCCCCTTTGGACAATGTCCAAGACCCACCTGTCCGAGGTGATGGTGCGCCAGTGGGGAAGGTGATGGCGGACCCTGCCCCTACTGGCGTGCCGTGCACCTGAAAGGAGGGACTAGGAGGGCTTGGAGGCCGCGGACGGGTTGGAGGTGGTGGCCTGACCCGCACGCTGGTTGCCCGATCCGCCACGGCGGAATCCACGTCCTCGGCCACGCGAAGACGCCTGCTGCGCGGGCCGGTGGCTGGGCTGCTGACGTGAAGGGCGCCCCTACCGTGGCCACGATAGGGGCGAAAAGCAGAAGGCAGCGGAGGGCGTGTAGCAGAAAGGCCCAGGGACTTGGCAGTAGCCCGTGAGTCCTTAAAGCGCTCCAACGCATGGTCTGCTTTGGACCCAAAAAGACCGACTCCATCAAAGGGCATGTCCATGAGAGTATTCTGGACATCCCCTGAAAACCAGTGGTTCTCAGCCAGGCGTGGCGTCGGAGCGCCACCGTCGTTGCAATCGACCTGCCCAGTGAGTCGGCGGTGTCAAGGCCACAACGGATAGTGTATTTGGCCGCATCCCTTCCTTCCGCAATGGCGCGGGAAAGCAGTGCCTGGACCTCCTCAGGGCACTGGGGCAAAACATCCGCCACCGAATCCCACAGGGAGTGGGTATATCGGCCCAAAAGACAAGCGGTGTTAACGGACCGCAAGCCAGCACTGGAGGAAGAAAAACCTTTCTTCCCAAACTGATCCAGGCGTTTGGATTCCCTATCCGGGAGGAGCGGTAGGGAAGGCGGTTTGGGAAGCGGAGGCTTGGACAACCAAGCTCTCAGGAGTGGGGTGGACAGAAAGAAACAGGGGTCGCCCGGAGCGGGGCGATGGCGTCGTGACACGTTCCGATCCACAGGAGCCCCTGTGTTGGGCTTGGACCAGGCGCCCAAAAGAACGTCAGTGAGGGCGTCGTTAAACGGCAGCACAGTCTCCGCAGAGGAGGCTGCCGGCTGAAGCACCTCTGTCAAGATGTTAGGCTTGACCGTCAAAGTAGGGAGCTGGAGACGTAAGGCCCCAGCAGCCCTACGCAACACCGTACCAAAATTGGCCCCCTCCTCCGTAGCCACGGGAGGAGACAGCATGCCAGTGTCAGGGAAGTATCCAGACCACTGGCCTCCCTAGACTCTCTGTCCAGTCCTCATCATACTGACAGTTGCGCGTCAGAGGGTCATCAGACCCCTCCCAGTCCTCCTGGTCCTCCTCTGGTTCAAAATAAGGAGGAGGAGGGACATTTGGGACCCAAGGTCCCATTGGCGCCGGAGCCGGCGCCGAGCGACGCCGCTCCGGGTCCATGTCCGGAGCCGGAAGGAACTGGGGGACGACGCCGCCCGGAGCCCAGGGCGGCGTCGAGAACGGCACCGGAGACATCGGCGCCGGCGGAGGTGTCGTGAGGTCGACCGGCGTCGATGGGGGTTGTGGAGCCGGGATCGAGGCCGGGGCCGAAGCCGGAGCCGGGATCGAGGCTGGAGGCACGGGCGACGCCGGGGCCGGAGCCGCCGGCGACGCCGGAGCAACCCCATCAGGGCCCGCGGGGCCCGAAGGCGCACCGGAGGGGCCTGAAGGCCCGAAGAGGCGGGCCATGGCCGACAGGAACTCCTGTACCTTGGCCGGATCCGCCCCCGAACCCGGGAAGGGCGGGTATGTCGGGGGCGACTCCACAGGCAAGTCCGGGGCCGCGGGGACGGTGCCGGGAGGGGCCTCAGCCGAGTCGCGAGACCGGGCGAGGCGAAGTCCGAGAGCGACGATGCTTCTTGGACTTCTTGTGCTTAGACTTACCGGACGAAGAAGACTTCGACGCCGACGACCGGTGTGCACTCCGCGAGCGACCCCTGGACCTCTCACGCGACCGGGGCCTCCGTGGAGCCGAATGCCGGGCCTCGAGGAGCTTTCGAGACCGCTCTCGCAAAGCCTTCGGGTTGAGGGCCTGGCATTCGGGACAAGACTCGGTGTCGTGGCCTCGGCCGAGGCAGAAGAGACACTCCCAATGCGGGTCGGTGACGGACATCATCCGCGCACAGGCGCCGCATCGCTTGAAGCCGGGCATCCCTACGACACCTTAAAGTCGGAAAAAACAGTGAAAAAATCACCAAAAAGTATGACCAGGGCACTGCTCTTCCCGGATCTGCGCTTGCTGGCGCGGAAAAAGAAGAACTGACGTCAGCGCGCAGGGGCGGCGCCTAAGTACTGCCCGCGACGTCATCCCGGCGATCACGACGCCGACGACGGACGCGGAGCCGCACGACGCCGCCTACCGACGCGCAAGGGTACTGCTACGCAAAACTTTCCGGATCCAGCCTGACGCCTGGGGATATTCTAAGGTAAGGAATCTATCACTAACGTGTCTCTTTCAGATACCTCAGATTTCTTAGCACAAGTGTGAAAGTTACAAGAGAGAGGTATTCAATTTGGGGAGCTCCTACAATGGGATGGAGAGAGGGTGCCATGTGAATCTATGAAAGATATCAATACTGAAGAATCACAGTGTACAGGTAAGTAACTTCTTTATCTCCAGTATTGAATCATTCATAGATTCACATGCTTGAATCCAAATAGCAGTAACCACATAATAGATTATAAAATGCAGATGTGTGGAACACTTATCCCCGTTTAAACAAGCTTTAAAATAGAAAAATAAATACAAATTGAAATAGATGGTGAAAAACTGCTTGACCCATTGCTGCATCCTCCTTTGTTGTGGCATCTACACAATAATGCCTAATGAACATATGCTTATTTGTCCATGTAGCATTCTGATGCAGGCGGCCGGACCAAAACCATCGGGGGGGGGGTGGGGGGGGCCGCCGCCTCCGACAGGATATAAGATCCCATCGGGGCAGCGGTCGGAATCGTGATCCCGAATGGAGGCAGTGCCGAGGCAGGCACTGCCGGTGGGATCACGATGTCCATTTCTGACAGCCTTTTCATGGCAGTCCAACTGCCATAAAAAGGCTGTCGGAAAAGGACTTTGGGGGCCCCAAACAAAGTACGCATCTCTTGTAAGCCACTGAAAAGTGGCCCTGGGGGCACATGTAGTGCCTCACACACACATCCATGCACCGTGTGCTATGCACCACATGGGTCATGGCATACGGTGCATAGATGTGCACAAAGTGCTCTTTTACACTGTGGCTTCTGCTGCTGCCCTTTTCCTGGCCCGCAGCTCAAGACGTAGTGTAACAGCACTTTCCGACCACAACAGCGGGCAAATCGTAACTGGCGGGTCGGACCGCGAACTGCTTGTTGGGCGGCCTCCTGACAGCCGCAACAGCAGACAGTGGTCAGACTGCCCGGTATAATCAGGACCTAAGTTCCATCAATGTAGAATTTTACACATCTTCTAACATCCAAAGTATGAAGAGATTTTTCCGCTGCATTAGTTGGATTTTTAAAACAAAACTTAAGTCTTTAATATTATTGGTTCATTAAGGTGGAAAGCAGATGGAACTTTAGGAATGACGTGGGGATTTGTCCTTAAAATGCCTCTATCATTTTTAAATTGTAAACATGGGTGACTTATACTGCAAGTCTGAATCTCAATAATCATTCTGGCTGAAGTGCTAATAGAAGTATTATTTTCTAGGAAAGATGCCTCATCTTTACAGTATAAATGGATTCAAACAGTTTTCTCATCAACTGAGCAAAAACTAAGTTCAACTGCTAAGAAAAAGGCCATCATTTAATCGGAGGAAAAACTCTAAAAAGTTGTTGTAGAAATTTTTTGATCAATCTATCTGACCACAGAAATTTTTGATTTAAAGATCTAAACCTTGAAACAGCAGAGAGGCGGTCATTGACTGAACTATGTGAAAGGCCAGAGCATGCCAGAATAAGCAGGTATGGTAAAATCTGTTCTTAGGAATAGTCGAACGGATGAATGCTGTTCTGAGAGCACCATACACTTAAATGAGTCCATTTAGTCTTGTAAGTTTTGTTAGTAAATTCAGATCTCACTTTGGCTAAAATATCTCTGCATTCTTGAGGGATATTTAAGAGATGGAACTTGTCCTGTTCAAAAGCCAGGCCGATAAATTGAGCATCTCAGATGCTGGATGGACAACTTAAACAAGTTCTGGGAATGCTTTCAATGAACAATGATCGAGTGGGATATGACACTGTTGCAACATGAGGAGTTCTGTGTACCAGAACTGTCTCAGCAATGCTGGAGCCACCAGTACAACTCGACAGCTCCCTTTTTGTTTTGTTGAGCAACCTGGGTATCAATGGTGGAGGAGGGAAGGCATAGGCAAATATCCCTGTCCACGCTATCTGGATAGCATCTCCCCATGACACTTTTGGGGGATATCTGTGGGCATAACATCAACGCTTGCAGTTAAGTTGTTGCAAATTGGTCCAAATTTGGTTTTCTCCATGTCCAGATGATCAATACGTGGTGCTGACCGAGCTCTCATTTGAGGCACACTTTTGATGAACAGCTTAAATGGTCTGCCCACAGACGGTCTATGCCTGGAACATGCTCCACCTTCAGAAGGATTTTGATGCTTATGACTCATTTCCAAGTCTTTTAGGCTTCCAAAGAAAATTGGTGCAATTTGGCTCCTCCCTGCTTGTTCAAGTAAAACATAGTAGTCAAATTATTTGTACGAACCAGCACTGCAGAATTTTGTATTCTCTGAAGAAAAGCTTGGCGCCGTAGAACCACCATTCTCAGTTCTAGCAAGTTTGTTTGGATCATGTCTTCCTGTTGTGACTACTTGCCACTTACTTCGAGATCCTGTAGGTGTGCTCCTCATTCTCCCGTTGATGCATCTGTGGTCAAGTATTGAGGTTGGGTGCAAGTGATTGTAAGGCCTGAGGATATGATGTCTCTGCATCTAACAGGTCATGGTCAACTTCATCTGTGGAGTGATCCTGATAATATCATCGAAAGATCCTTGAGTCTAAATCCACTGTGTGTCTACTTGTTCTTGCAGTGGCCTCATGTAAAGACAACAGTTTGGAATGAGGAGAATACAAGAATATATCATTACCAAAACAGGCTTTTATCTTTGAACTGAAGTGGACTTTAGTTCCAATGGGGAAGATATTAGAGTAATCAACTTTCCTCTCTTGGAAAAGAAATGCATAAAGTTGTATCGAGAATTGCACCCAGAAAAGTCATTCTTCCGTTCAGAGGGAGAGAGGATTATTTTTTGTTGAGCTTTAGCCACACGTTCTCGAAGATTCACCGATAGGCTTTTGTGGATTCTATTTTTCCTCCCTGAAACCAGGGTGCTTTTATGAGCTAGTTGTCCAGGTAAAGACTTGGTGACTTCTCTTCTCAAATAAGCTGCTATTGGTGCAATGCATTTGGTAAATATTCTTGGGGCAGACTTTAAAAGAAACTAAGTTCTCTGAATTGATAATCTGGCCACCTTGAATCTCAGGTAATTTTTGTGCCTTTTGTGAATGGGAATATGGAGTTAGGCATTGTGCAGGTCTAGGGATGTCTAGAAATATCCCATTTTAATAATAGCAGGACATCTTGTAACAATCATTCAATGATTGCTTTTTCAGATATTTGTTTCACTGTCACAAATCCAACACCTGCCTCAATTTGCCTGATCTCTTTTTTAAGAGGAACAATTTGATTAGAAACCTGTACTTTGCTGAACACAGGGGACTTCCTCTATAGCTTTCTTGTATAAGAGTAACTGTAAATCCTGTTTTAACAGACGAAGATATTGGCATTTCCTCCTGTAAGGTGGATTTTGAGGAGGTTTTTTGAATAAATTTGAGGGTGTGACTGTATCCAAACAGGTCTAACACCCAGATATCTGAAGAGATAGCACTCCAGTTGTTGTATAAGTAGGAAATACTTTCAATCTCCTGTGGAGAAGAGGTAGGGATGGTGACAAATGCCAAAGGATTGTCATTGGTGTCTCTTTGTGTATGTCCTCGACTCTGTAGCTGTTGTCTTCCTTTTAGAGGTTTGTCTTGAATAAGCAGGTGCGGGTGCAGCTCTGTATTGCTGCTGTGAATACGTATGATGGTAGACTTGATATCTGTTGGATCAACAGCCTTCCCTAGTCAAATGCTGTCCTCCACCTGACTCGCCGAAAGGGCTGGTACCTACGTTGCTGTAACATTCCCAGAAACGTAGCTGTCTCTGTATCCGATTTTATTGCCTGTAGTGCATCATCAACGTGTTTTCCAAACTATGCCTCACCATCAAAAGGCATGTCAAAAATCTTTGACTAAACCTCTGGTCTGAATAAAGTAGCCTTCAACCAAACTTGTAGTCTTAATACAGCCCCCCTGCTATCTGTTGAAAACTCGTAGAGGTTATGTCTATAACCGTATCGATTATCTCAGAAGGCATCGGTTCCTCTTCTTGAAGAAAAGCTCTAGCCTCGGTTCGTTTATAGGACCACATATGGCAGTCGTATCTTCCCAGAGAGGCCAAAGTGTTAGACTCTCTAAAGGTTATAGCAGCCATAACTGAAAACCTTTTCCTGCTATTGTCTAGAGGTCTACCCTCCCTATCAGGTGTGAAACAAGGGGTGGTAGGGTTCCTAGAATGTCTTTGTGCAGCCTGCATGACCACAGAGGTCGGCTTCGGATGACCAATAAGGCAAGCTGGTGAGTTTTCATGAGCTTTGGTCTTGTTGAGGCAAAGAATGAATGCTGCCACAGTAGAAGCGTTTTCATTAATTTGAGTCCCTCTGCCCATGTGTAATCTACAACTGGTATGAAATTCACTGACTTCCTACATGTTTCTTTGAAATCAAAGGATTCCGTCTGTTTCACTGGCACCGGGACATCAAAGCTTTCTGATGCACTTTCAGGGAGAGCATGTCTCCTGGGGGTGAGCTAGTAGCGGGAGGCGGTGGAGGAGCAGAGAGTGCAGAAATATAATCATTTCAAACTGCTGATCACAGGGAATTTCTCCTTCTTCTGGCTCATCATCACCATCATCTGCATAGTCATCATGAATGGTGATACTATCTAGCATTCTTGGTTGAGTAGACTGTTCCAGTTGAGCAACCAGACATTTTCCCTGAAACATTAACCAAGATAAACTTGGAGAAGGTGTACTCCAATGAAAAGTAGAATGTTGACACTGTAGGTGGCTTATGTGCCTCCAGAATCTTTTATAATAATAATTCAACATTTGACAGAGGTCCATCACCAGTGTTACTGGAACCTGCAACATAGGTTCTTGCTCATGTTGGTCTTCATAGGAGTCTTCATGAGCACATTGCTCTTGAAATGCCTCAAAGGATCTACATCTCGACTGAGGTTTGTCTTTAAAGGAAAAATCGCCTTCCACATAGCTAATGGTGTCATCTTCATTAAAGTCTTGCCATTTAACATGTAATTGGGAAGGGCTGTATGCCACCCTAAAAAAACTGTTGTCCCAATCATCATAATCAGCAGTTCCACCCCCTTCCAGCAGGCACACAGGAGGTAGTGGAGAGATCTTTCTTGGCTATGCCTGATCAAAAATAAATCAGGTAATTTCTTCTCGTCAAAGAGCCCATCAACACTAAGAAACAGTCCCTATGTTTTAAATAGGTTTGTGGTTCAGATGTCATTGACAGGTGTTTTGTACTTGTTGACACAACTGCCGCCGACTATCTCGTTAAAGTCTATGTCATCACTATGTCTGTCGATGAAGAAGTAGTTACCGTCATCATTGTCGCTGGTTTCATCGACATGCGTTTCATCGATGGACGATCCGTAGACCGTTTCTTATACTGTTGAGAAGGAGATGAAGGCTCTGATCTGACCTTAGCTTTCTTCCCAGATCCAGAAGGTGAAGGATCTCTCACAGCAATGGTTGTCTTGATAGGCTGTATTTTACCTTTACCCTTGTGTACCTTCTTTGATGGCTCTTCAGGAGACTATTTTCTTTCCCCTGGCTCACTCTTTTTGGAGTCTAATTGAGAAATTATGACGTCCAATCTTCTTCCTCTCCAGAAATTGGAGTTTCACTGGCTTTCTTTTGCTGCAACTAGAAAGGAGCCTTGACTCCCTGTCCTAAAAGGTTTTTGCAGAAAAAGTACAGCAGTGCTTACAATCTTTGGGCTTGTGCTCCAGATATAAATAGTATAAATACGGTTTATGTGGGTCCTAAAAAAAAGCCTACATTTGCCACAAGATTTACAAGGCTTAATAAGACCTTTTTTAGATCCCTCAGACATGATTATCCTGTCAGAATTTACAGTGAAACTTTTACCTTCTGTAATAATGGCAGTTGGAGTTCAATCTGAGGTCACGATTTGAGAAAAAATCACCAAGTACACTGATGAACTGAGCAGAGCTCAGAGAGACCTCATTCACATCATATTCGTTTAGAAATCTGAGGCATGGTGACCCTTGAGGGGAAGGTAAGAGGGAAGAAGCTGCGCTCTGACTGGCTGGAGTCTGGTTCTTTCTAAAATCATGTGAATTGGTTATCAATGTCACTTGTTTAAGTTATTCTTTTCAAAGCAATGCTTTACACTACTTATTCTTAATTACTATGGGACTCCCACCTCGATGACGGGGAAGATTTAAACAAGTAGTTTTATGAAAGATTTAATACTGGAGAATAAGGGTGAAGGAAACCGGACTCATTTTTAGCACCATGTATAGAATGAGTGGGAGAGGAAAAACTCATAAGCAAATATCCCTGTGGGTGTGCATACCTGGAGGCAAAGATTTTGGCATTTTGTGTTTTCAGGGGTGGACTTGCAGCTATAGTGTACCCAAAGGGCAAAACTTTCGAATAGAAGTGCTGGGCACTTATCACAAAGCAGAGGTACCAGTGGTGGACAGGATGAAATGGGATGTGGAAGTAGTTATCTTAAGTCCAGTGCCGCCATGAAGTTCCTCGTCAGGGCAGTAGGATGGCTTCCTGCAGGGTCATGTGAAAGAGCTTGGCGAGGATGTATTAGTTTAGCAGGCAAAGGTCGAGGATTAGCTAGAGGGACCAATCCGTCTTGGGTATTAAGTAGTAGAGAGAGTACACTCCTCTGCAACGCTGGTTTAACGGCAGCAGCTCAATCTTTCTTTTGGCTAGGAGCATATGTACCTCCTCAATGAGAACCCAAAGATCAAAAGGGCTGAGGAGATGAGCTGAGGGAGAATGTTTGGCGGTGTGATTTGTATCTCCAGACAATACACCTGCAATGCTACTGAAAGCACCCCTTTGTCCAAGGTAATTGCCTCTCACTGGTGAACAACAAACTTAATCTTCCCCTAAAAGGTGTTGTGTGATCAGATGGGATGGAAGGGGAGTCACTGCTTGAGGCTGAGGTGCACGGGTTAGACCTGCCTCGCCCCTTGCCTTGGCCATTATCTCTGCCAACCCTGAGAAGGATTTGGAGAGCTGAGTGTCATTAAAGGGCTGGTGCTGGTAGTTCTGCCTTTGGGTGGATGCTGGCGCCTTTGATCTGTCTTTGAGTTGGTGCTTTCGAAAGAAGAATCTTACTGTGGAGGGCTGAATGGCATCCTTTGACTGTGTCCATTTTGATTTATTTCTAGCTTCTCATGGACCTGAGGGTGGAAGAGATGCTCCCCCATCAAAAGGCATGTTAAAAAGTGCTATTGCACTTTGGGATGGAAACTAGAGATCCATCCGGAGCCAAGTATGGCAGTGTAGGAGGATGCTGGTGTTAATGTCTCTGGAGATGGTGACAGACATCTGGGGTGCATCCAATATTTTCTTGGGATATGGCTTTGCCCTCCTCCCTTCGAATGTGCCTCAGGGAGGTGCTTGATGAGGTCTTCCATTTCCTCCCAGTGGTGCTTGTCATAGCAGGAGGGCAGGCCAAAGAAACTTGCAATGCACCCATGAATGGAAGCCCCTACTGCTACATGCTTGGCAGCAGCACCTTTCCACTTGCTTTCTTTGTCGGGTAGAGGGTCATTGCCTCCTGCCTTCGCTGAGGCACATTTGCATGTTGTGGGTAAAAACCAGTGAGTTGGGTGGAACTTGACCACAGATGTACACTGTGTCGGCTGGAGCAGGCAAGAACTTTATTAACCCTTATGGGAAGATCTATTAGGAGAACATTCCTTGGACAGTGACTTAACTTTGAGAGAGGAGGTCTGCTTAGGTCTCCCTGCAGGTCTTACCCAAAAATAATTTGGCCTCCCCATCCCCGATTGGCTTTTGGTTGTATAGAGGTGTCAGAGTCACAGGTCATGGCGTTGTCTCCCAACCCCAGACACTACATACCGTCAAAGGGATGCAAGTGAGACATCATCTTTCAGCACTGTTTACAAAGCCGGAGGCCTTTTGAGGAGATTTTGGACTTAGTCACTATCAAAAACTGAGAATGTAATCAGTGAGACACCGAAAGAGCGCTCCGGACCACATCAATGCATAACAGAAAAACAGGAACAGACGTCTGTGCACAGGTTGACACCCCGTATACTCCAGTGACATCCAAAACCAGAGGAATAGCTAGATCCGCATGGTACCACCCAGCAGATTAATTGCTGGTAACAAAGTTTTCCAGTCCAGTCTGAAGCCTAAAACAAATGTTCATAGGATGCGAAATCCGGGGGAAGATGTATTCATCAGAAAATATCCATCGGAACATGGTAGTAACCAATACACAACTGAGCTGTTGTGAACTTTCTACCATCTTTGACTCTATCCAGGTAAAAACTCGAGACCCACCTAACATCTAGCACAGATTTCTCCTCTGAAAAGGAATGTATATGCAAATGGGGGGCAAAGATATTAACTGATTAGTATGAAAATCCCTAGAGCACTTTGGTTAAGAAAGTCAAGTGGGCTCACATAGCTACCTAATCTTCTCTTATGTAACACGGTATAGGGTTGCTGTAACCACAAATCTTAGATTTGGCTTACTCTTCAGGCGAAAATAGCAGAATGAATAATTATACACATTTTTACGCACAAATTACCTTCGAAAAGATCTCTTGGCATCAGTCTGGTCATATAGCACTTTTTAGAAAATGTGTGACATCTATGATATTACCATCCCTGGACATTATGTACACATCACCTAATACGGTAATCCAGAGGACTGAGCAAGTCAGGCCTCCACATGCAATTAACTTATGGTTTATGAGCTATTTTCTACCTTTTTAGGAGAGAAAACTCCCAGTGTTCCTCCATCTTCCCGAATGGCAACGCCCATCTCAGCCAGCAAGGCTTCTCTAAAAAAAAACAATAATATTATTAATTAAAAAGTATAATGATACAGACAGTGTCATGTAAGGCATAACAAGAGGACATCTCTACCTAAATACTACAACATCCAGATCAGCATATTTTGCAACATCCTCATTCTAGATATTGCTCTAGACCTTAATCTCAAGATAATTGCGAGCACATTACTCACCAAAACTTGAACAAGTCCTGCTTCAAGCATGCTTTAAAATGTCCTCCTTCAATAAATCCTGTGGTATATTCACTCTAAGTCTGCAATCAGTCTGTAAATGCTGCTTTTGGTCTCACTCCCAATAGGATTATTAGACCTCACTTTAGGCACTGCCCGGGCCCCACTAACAGAGAAGGCTAGTATACTAGTCCCACTCACTAAATTCTACTCCAACCAGTCTCCAGCATGCAGTGTGAACTACAAACCTTTCCATTCGAATAGCTTCAGTCTTGCGCAGTTTCTCTTCCCAGGTTTCATTCAGCTCAGCAATGATCTTCTCAGATTCCTGAGAGACAAAACCATAAGTCAGGATTTTCATAATTGGACACATGCTATTAGGATCCCCAATGCTTCCCCTTCCCACGGTTCTAGGGTTGGTAGCTCTGCATCATCTAGTTTCAGCCACTGTTCAGACAAGCACATCAATGCTAAACCTATGGAATCAGAGACCCAAAAGGTACCCACTTTGCCACTAGGAACCCTGAAAACAATTGTGGTAAAGTCTGCTTTTCAGAACTGTTCGAAATTACCAAGAATGCATATGGTCATCAGACACCACACTGCACGTTATAAATAAGAAGCAGGATTCCAATTAAAATAACAATCGAACTTTCAAAGTCAAATAATGGAATATAAAGTCGATAATCAAGGCAATGTCTCTCTTCCCCTGAGCCTGGACCTACACTTAGCACCAGGGCAAAGGCAGTCCTTTCGGGTGTTTGTGCACACATTCCCCATGATACTTTATCCTTGTTACACTGTCACCAATATCATGTGATATCAACAATAATGTCATGTGAGATCTCCTCAGTGGTGTCATGTGTCAGGTCATGACAAGGGCATGGCAGGGGCGTGAATTACAGCCTATGCAGCTTACTAAAACTGGGGATTATTTCAGTTGTTTTAGGCAATACTTTTTAATAATAATTACTGAAATTTTATTTATTGTAAGATATAAGGTTTTTATAAACAAACACAAGTAATTTAATATAAGCATAGGTAAGCAATTACTTACCTTTAAGAATTTTTACAGCTTGAGGCAATCATAAATTTACATGATGTGCATTATTCTGTTATGTAGTGAGGAAGCGCAGAAATTCATGACAACTGTAGGTGGCATTGATGTGCTCCCCACGATGCCAACCATAAACCCACAAAGCCCCATAAAATGAGCACCACTTTTAGACTTCTTGCTTTTATTTCGATAATTATTAAAGGGGACAGGTTAGATTGGTCTTTAAAAAACCATTCTGTTTCACTTCTATGACGAGGCAGGAGGGTTGCAGGGGAATCTAAAATGATCTCCAGTAAGTAAGAAGGAGGACCTAGTGCGAAGCACCAACTTTTCAGGGCTGATGGTCAGGTAAGGAGGCTTGGATGACAGAACCTGCAATTTGCTCACTCTCCTAGCTGATGTGATTGCCACTAAAAAGGCTGGTTTGATAGTAGGCAGCCAGAGGGGGCAATTGGGCAGAAATTCGAATGGAGCGCACATTAGAAAGGTGAGAACCAAAGTAAGGTCCCACTGAGGCATAATGAAATGGGACGGTGGGAAAATATGTGCAAGGTCTTTGAGTAATCTAATTACAATAGGAGATTTAAATAACGAGGGCTGTTCTGGCACCCTCAGGAAGGCAGACAGGGCCGAAAGGTACCCTTTGAGAGTGCCCAGTGTAGAGCCCTGCTGGGCAAAGGTTAAAATAAAATGCAAAACCTGAGAAAGGGAAGCATAAAGAGGATCAATAGACCTTTCTGTACAATGTTTTATAAATTTGTTCCACCGGCAGGAGTACAAGTCTTGGTGGACAGTTGCCTGGCCGCCAAAATAACATCACAAACTTCAGGAGGACGGTTGAATGCTATCAACTGCCGGCGCTCAATCACCAAGCAAGAAGGCATAGACCGATGATGGGTTCGGGTGGAGGACCCTCCCATGCTGCTGCGACAGAAGATCCTCCTGAAGGGGCAGCCTGATCAGAGGATCGATGCTCAATTGGAGAAGCTTGGGATACCAGACTCTCCGTGCCCAATCCGGAGCCACAAGAATGACTTGGGCCTGGGCGCTCCTGTTCTTCTTGAGCACTATGGACAAAAGTGGCATGGGTGGAAAGGAGTATAGGAGGCCTTAGCTCCACTCAAGACATAAGGCGTCTCAAAGCGAGAGTCGCCTTGGAAACTCGTGCAAAAAGAACAATTGATGGACAGAATGCAGAACAATGTCATACATTCACCCCAGGACAGAGATCTGGCCCTAAATCCATCGTTTTTTTGCTCACCATGCCATTCCAGTTTGAACCCAGCCATATGCAAATCAGTCTTGACCCTGGGCCCAATGGGAACAGTCCAGCCCGAACTGCCAGGCCAGGTCCTACCTGGACTGGAAACAAGCATCCTAGGACAGGTTTTGGGGTTTCACCCCTCATCAGCCAGGATAGCTTGACTCCAGTGGCATGGAGAGCACGGGACCCACGTCTGGGTATACCTGTCCCACTCTGGGTGACAAATGCAAAAAGAACAGTTGATGGACAGAATGCAGAACAATGTCATACATTCACCCCAGTACAGAGATCTGGGCCTAAATCCATCGTTTTTTTGCTCACCATGACATTCGAGTTTGAACCCAGCCATATGCAAATCAGTCTTGACCCTGCGCACAATGGGAACAATCCGGGCCGAACTGCCAGGCCAGGTCCTCCCTAGACTGGAAACAAGCGGTAATTGAAGTTCCAGTGGGCGCAGCATCAGGGAAATCAGATCTGGGAGGTAACTGCACAGGACCTGCAGTGGTGGCTAACCAACTGCGATTGGGTCAGAGGCAGACCCCTCTCCCTTCCTCAACCAGATCACACATTAATGACAGATGCGTGACTCCTGGGATGGGGCGGACATCTGGGAGAGAGGGAGATCAGAGGTCTCTGGTGGAATCCAGACTCCACATCAACTTGCTGGAGCTCTGAGCGATTCGCTTGACATTGAAAGCCTTTCTTCGTTCAATCAAGGGAAAGCTGATTAAAGTGTTTATGGACAACATCACCGCCATGTGGTACTGCAACAAACTAGGCAGGGTGGGGTCGCGGATCCTTTGTCAAGAGGCCCTGCGTTGCTGGACATGGCTGGAACAGCATGGCATATCATAGGTGGATCAACACCCAGCATGCTCTCTGAACGCCAGGGCGGACGAACTCAACCTTCAATGCCTAGCGGATCACGAATGGAGTCTCCATCCAGAGGTGGCGCAAAGTCTCTTTCAACAGTGTGGAGAGACTTGGTTAGATCTGTTTGCCTCTGCTGAGAATGTGCAATGTCAGAAGTTTTGCGCGCTGGAGTTTCCAAGGCAAAAAAACAATGGATTTAGGCCCAGCTCTCTGTACTGTGGTGAATGTATGACATTGTTCTGCATTCTGTCCATCAATTGTTCTTTTTGCATTTGTAACCCCGAGTGGGACGAGGATGCCCAGACGTGGGTCCTGTGCTCTCCATGCCACTGCAGTTAAGCTATCCTGGCTGATGAGGGGTGAAACCCCAAACCGGTCCTAGGATGCTTGTTTCCAGTCTAGGGAGGACCTGGCCTGGCAGTTCGGCCCGGACTGTTCCCATTGTGCGCAGGGTCAAGACTGATTTGCATATGGCTGGGTTCAAACTCGAATGTCATGGTGAGCAAAAAAACGATGGATTTAGGCCCAGATCTCTGTACTGGGGTGAATGTATGACATTGTTCTGCATTCTGTCCATCAATTGTCCTTTTGGCATTTGTCATCCAGAGTGGGACAGGTATGCCCAGACGTGGGTCCCGTGCTCTCCATGCCAATGGAGTCAAGCTATCCTGGCTGATGAGGGGTGAAACCCCGAAACCTGTCCTAGGATGCTTGTTTCCAGTCCACCACCATCACCTTGGTTAACACCTGAACGGGTGCTGGTATTCCAAAGGGAAGCACGGTTAACTGAAAATGCTCGTGGCCTACCGTAAATCGCAGGTAGAGCTGATAAGCAGGCAGGACGGGTATGTGAAAATAGGCGTCCTGCAACTCCACCGCTACCAAACATTTTTCTGGATCCAAGGCAGACAAGACCCGAAACTCTGGCCACCCCACCCACAGGGTTGGAACGAGCCGTGCCCACAGCCACGCAGAGGTTGATGAACTTGCACGGTCTTCCGGCTGGGATATGGCTGGCGCGGCTGAAAGCCCCTTCCGTAGCCACGAAAGGGGTGAAAGTTAGACTGGGGACGTGTGGCCACTGAGAGGCCCAAGCACTTGGTGTAGGAAAGTGCCCCTTTTTGCATGGTTACCCCCCACATTTTGCCTGACACATGATGCACTTTGACTTGGTGTGCTCTGGGTCCCTACCATTCAGGTTCCCAGGGCCTGTGTTCTTTCCCAAAGCTGTACCTTTGTACCCACAATTGACACATCTCTGGCGACAGGTAAGCCCCTTGTAAAGGTACCATGGGTACCAAGGGAACTGTGACCAGGGAGGCCTCTAAGGGCTGCAGCACCTATTGTGCCACCCTTAGAGGCCCTGTACCTTAACACCCACACACTGCCAATGCAGGCTGCATATTTTAGTGCAGAGAAAAGTGAACAGTCGACATGGCACACATCCCTGTGAGCCATGCCTACCACTCACTGCCTGTGGTCTAGGTAAGCCACCACTCTAGCAGGGTGCACTAGACCACAGGTGAGGGTACAGTTGCATGAAAACTGTACCACTACAGTGTCAAGGTTAATTTTTAGACATTGTAAGTGCAGTAAAGCCAGAAAGAGTATATGGTCTGTGAGTTGGTCATTACAAACTCCACAGCTCTATAATGGCTTTACTGAGGACTGGGAAGTTTGGTAGCAAACTTCTCAGCACATTAAACCCACACTGATACCATTGTGGGATACTTCTCAGCACATTAAACACACACTGATACCAGTGAGGGATTTAACGTAAAATGCACACAGAGGGCATCTTAGAGATGCCCCCTGAAAAACGACCAGCCGTGGTTACTGAACGGCTGCCCTCCATTTGCCACCACCAGACAGGTTTCTGGACACCTGGGTAGAAAGCCTCTGCTCTCTGGGTCCAGAAACAAAGCCCATCTTCGGTAGAGGTGTCATGCCTCCTCCCCCAGGATGGGCTGGGTCCACGAAGGGGAAAGTTCAAAGGCCAGCTGCCTTTATAAGCTCTCCCTGCCTTCTGCTGCCCCCAGCAACTGGCTCCCACCGTTCTGACCCCCACTTTGGGAGGAAGAATCAGCAGGAAAACAGAGTTAGGAGGAGAGGTGTGCCCATCTTTGCCAACCCCACCCGTCAGGTGGGGGAGGTGAGATGAAGCACACATCTCAGTCCCCTCCATCTTGAAGATGAGGAGACTCAACCAATTAGGAAGAGGCTCATGCACCCCTCCCACTGAAGGGTGACATAATAGGGGGTGTACCCACCCCAAGGAAGGGACCCATTGTTCCCGGCCTGCACACTCCTGTAAATGGCCCTAAATTTTGTATTTGCCTCCTCAGATCTGAGGAAGAAAGAAGGAGCGAAGAGCCATGCTGACCCAGGAAGAAGAGGTCACCAACTGCTTTGGCCCCAGCCCTACCAGCCTGTCTCACCTCCAACCTGCCTACAGCGGAAACCCCTGCATAGCCAGCAGCCCCCCAGAGCCCGGAGGACCTGCCCTGCACCCACCTTACAGACCGGATTTTACAGAGCACTGGATTTGCTCAAACAAAGACTCACCCACAGAATCGGGATCCAAGCGGCTCCACAATTTTGGGCCACCCTGCACCCGACACCCATGGCCCGAGTGGCCCAACACCACGAGGAGGTCTCCCCGGCGATCCGGACCTGGGATCAGGTGATCCCCGACCTCCCTCAAGCTTCAAGTCGACGCCTGCAGCCTCAACCTGAAGGGTCCCCACAACTGTATCCGGTAAGAAGACTCGACACCAAAAGACACCCCTGCACCCGAGGCCCCACAGCCTTGGGTGGCCCAACCGACAGTGTCCAGGCATCCCCCAAGAACCCAACTTACCTCTCCAGCCGGTGATAAAATTCAGGAAGTCTCCCTGCCTGAGCCTGCAGCATCTTTTCTGAACTGAAGGTCTTCACTGGAATCCACAGGGTCCCCAACGTCTCCTTGGCACTCTGCACCTGTCCGCCCCTGTGCCGCTGGTGGTGAAGCTCCTGTGCTGATTGTTGGCCCCTGCAGTGCTGATCTTAACCCCAGGAGCTTTGCTCCCATAACAGAGTTGGCTGCTCATAAGCAGCCCCTGACCGAAGGCCCTCTTAGCCCCACTGTCTAACATTGGAGCCCTGCACTCTGCCCCGGCCGCCCCAGTGCCTCTGGTGGTGCAATTTGAGTGCCTAACTGAACCTGGAGGAACCTTGGTTCTAACTCCCAAAAACTATTCTTGCAGGTCGTTCACTTACCTGCAAACTGATAACCTTCTTTTCCCCATAGGAACCAATGTTGTAAAAATGTGCTCTGTTGAGTTGAACTTTTATATGAAAAAAAGTAACTAATATTGCAAACCTGAAAAAGTCTTACTTCCCTTGTATTGTAGGAGCCACGGTGTGGTATCTAGGCATACCACCCCGAGTAGTCGATGCAATCCAAAAGTAACGCAAAAGTAATTTAAATTGTTTTTAAAGCATATACAAACTTGTAACGATTGCAAATCCATTCCCAATTGCTTTACCTTGTAAAGTTTTACAATTGCAAGTACATTTTACCTACCTGTAACAAGTCCTGCTTGGTTCTAGAAATAAAATATAAGTATACCTTTTTAATACTTACCCAATTGGTCTGGATTCTGTCTGAGTGCGTGAAATCAGTCATTGATTGAGCGAATACAATAAATGCTTAACACGCCCTCGTGATAGGCCTAACTCATCGCCCACACTACCACGAAGAGAGCTGTTAGAACTTATCTAATTTAGCCTCTGCTATACCTCTGGGGACTCCCTGGACTCTGTGCACACTATACCTTACTTTGGTATAGTATATACAGAGCCTACTTCCTACACTTGGCGGTAGCCCGTGAGTCATTAAAGCGCTCCAGCTGTGTCTCGGAAGAGACGGGTGCCATCAAAGGGCATGTCCATGAGAGAGGCCTGGACAGCCCCTGAAAAGCCAGAAATCCTCAACCAGTCGTGGCTTGTACAGCCACAGTCAATGAAATCGTTCTGCCCAGTGAGTTGGCCATGTCGACACCACAACGAATGGCGAACTTTGCTGCATCTCTCCCGTCTGGTACTGCTTGGGCGAGGATGGCCCGGGGCTCCTTCAGGGCCTGTGTCAGCATTTGCACAACTGTTTCCCACAGGGGGTGAGAGTAACGGCCCAATAGGCATGCAGTGTTCATCTACTGCAATTCAAGGCTGGCGTAACAAAAACATTTCTTACACCAACTGTTCAGCCTCTTGGATTGCCTGTCCGGGGGTGCGGAAGGGAATGTGCTGTGAGAAGAAGAGGCTTGGACCAGCAAGCTCTAGGGGGTACAGTGGTTGGTGAGGAAATTTAGCAATGGCTGCAGGCGATTTTCCTATTCACAGGAGCCCCTGTGCTGGGCTTGTACCAGGTTCCCAGAAGGACATCTGTTAAGGTCTCGTGGAAGGGCAGCTAGGGTTCTGAGGAGGAGACCTGGCTGCAGGTCCTCTGTCAAGATATTCATTTTCACTGCAACGGAAGGGAGCTGAAGGTCCAGGACCTCAGTTGCTCTTCGCACCACCATAGCATATAATGCTTCCTCCTCTGTAGCCACGGTAGGGGGTTGAAAACAGGCCAGAATCTGGAGAAGTGTCCAGCCCACTGGCCTCACCCAATTCCTCGTACCAGTCCATGTCCTGATTAGGCTGATCGTGTAAAGGGTCGAGCAACCCCTCCATTCCTAGCCCTTCAGAATAAAGCTGAAGAACCGACCTAGGACCTAAGGTTTCTGTTGGCACCAATCCAGCTAAGGGTCGGCAGAGATGAGAATGAGGCTGGTGCAACCAGGGAGCACCAGCGGTGTTGGGAGACTTCGTGTCGGAGCCGTCGCAGGGGAAAGTCGTAATGGCACGACCGGAGTCCGTCCGGATCCATGGGGGGGGGTCATCTGCGCCAGAGCTGCCGGTACGGAACCCGATGGAGCAACTTCTGGGCCTCCAGGGCCCGAAAGCTAGCCGGTAGGGTCAGGCCACCCAAATATGAGGCACATGGCATAAAATAATTTGAGCTGGGCGGAGGTTGCTCCGGCTCCCAGGAAGGTGGGGTAGCGCGAAGCCGAACCAGGCACCGGTTCAGAGGAACGAGGCCTAGAAAGCTGAGTCTCCTCTGTTGCGTCGGTCGACAGACTGGGAGCAGTTGAAGCATGCTTTGACTTCTTGTGATTTTTGTGCTTCTAACCTGACTGACTTGACTTTTTCGAGTGGGAGGACAACGACTCTAGACTCCCGGAGCAGTGTCTGGACCTTCCTCTCAACCGGGACCGTGAATGAGACCTCCAAGGAGAACGACGCGGTGCCAAGAGCCGGGCTACAAACAGCTTTAGAGACCACTCCCTCAAAGCTTTCAGAGCCATGGCCCGGCAATCAGAGCAAGACTTCAAGTCGTGGTCGCGCTCCAGGCACCAGAGACAAACCAGGTGTGGGTCCGTCACCCACATGGTGCAGTATCAGGCGCTGCATGGCTTGAACCCAGAAGTCTTCTTGAACACGTTAGGAAAAACCTACACACCAAAAAAGGGGTTGACAAAATATAAAAAAAAGCCTGTCAAAAAGTGACAGAGAATAGCCCTCTTCACGGATCTGTGCTGGCTGGCGCGGAAAGAAAAGAACTGATGCCAGCACGCCGATGGGTGCCTATATAGGTGAAGCGTACGTCACAACTGCGCAGACGACGCCGACGTCACGTGGAGCAAACAAACGCCTCCTACTGGCGCACAGGGGTATTGATCAAAGAAAGATCTTCTAGGTGCAGTCTGAGGTCTGTGAAATTGTGCTAGCGTTCGACCCCCCCAGTCCGTCGCATTCAGCCCACCGAACCCCAGCGGCGGGAATAATGCACATTCCCACCGTGTCAGGTGAACACACCCGATTGACAGGGAGATTCATTGCGGTTTTGGACAATGATGCAACTAGCGAGGGTGAGGGTCCCAGTCCCCTGGGATCTGATGGCGAGAATGAGGCTACAAGCCTAGCCCAGCTGCCAAGGGGGAAAACAGGGAATCTATGCCAGAATCAGATGAGGCTCCCAAACACACACACACCCACCCACTTTCCACCCTAGACCAGTCAGAGACAGATCCAACCATAAAGGTATATGTGAACAACACGCCATACAGTCTCCTAATAGACACGGAGGCGACAAGGTCTTGCCTGAGGGAAAGGATAATCCCCCTTATCCAGAAATACCGCAGCTGTACAAGGGTTCTCAGGCACGATGACCGGGATCTCCTTCACAGAACCTCTCGAGCTAGAGGTATGGGGGAACACGGTGAGGGAACAGTTATTATACTTTCCCTCATCCCCAGCTAATATACTAGGGTGAGACCTGATGACCAAGCTCAAAATGTCCATCCACTTTGCTAACGATGGAACTATAGCCTGCTCCTCCCTAGGATCTCCTTCCCTAGAGTCTGTACCATTAAAACACTCCTGCATCGCATGTACACAGGCGAGGACAATCCCTACCAATCAGACCCACTTTGACTGAGACGGTCTTGGAATGTACAGAAAATTTATTTAAATTAGGCGATTTGCTCGACAGTGGGTGTGCCACGCACACCGCCTGTTAGTTGAGACAGCCAAAAAGACTAGGACCTTGATAACCAACAAGATATGAAAGGAGGAAGAAAATCGGGACCGCAACACGCACTAGACTGCTGGGTCCTCCGAGGCAAGGCGGGAAGCAGGGCTAAGACCCACAGGGGTAATGGCAGTAACAATCAGAACACACGTGCATCTAGGACCTCAGAATTTAGTTTCTGCTGCCACCTTGGCTTCTCCACACACTGGGAAGTGCGCAGACGAGGCTGCCTGGCACTGTGTGAGGCATTCCCCATGTCTGAAGCCCCCCTTCCACTGTCCGACATGGTACCCAAATGCGTAGCCATCGTAGGAAAAATGGCATATAAGGTAAATAGAAAACCATCACAAGAAAGTGTCCCCGCCGACCAGGCATGGAGGGAAGCTGAGCACGAGATGGGCAGGCAGTAACATACACCCCCCACTCAGCAACCCACTAGGAAGGTTCTACCACAAAACCCCAAAGGATTGCAACACAACAATAACGGCAGGCGCCATGGGGTTGGCAACAACCAAACCTTAGAGAATGCCACAGGATGGGCCACATAGCCTACACCGGCTTAAGGCATACCACGAACAGAGGTTGATAAACCTGGGCCAGTCCCCGCAAAAACCTCCATCCACAAAACCAAGCCCAGGGGAACCAAATACACACTGCACACAGCTTCAGGGAAGTAAGTGAGTCAGCTACCACACCACCGCAACAGGGATCAGGTAGTTGAACAAATGAGTGGCAGAAGCAACAGACAGCAAACCCAGCTCAAAAGGGACCCGAGCCACAACCGCGGCAGAGAGGCAATGCCTTCACACAAATACAGAACTCAAATATGCAGCAAGTCAAAACCCCCAATGTGAAGCATATATTTCATGCGCACCTCACAATTCACTGTACCAAAACTCAAAACAAGGACCAAAGAGACAACATTAGGAATTCAAGCATTTACTTGTGTTCAGTAAAGTAGGGCTGCTGGACGTGTTTTGTCGATTAGGTATCATCATTAGAGTCCACCATTCAGGGTCCCGGGCGGGAGAATAAACGCCACTTCTGCTGATCCCCCTCCCAGTGCGGGGATGGCTGACCACACCCTGGGGCGAGGGCAGTCTGACGAGGGGGCAGGGCGGCTCCCCATCTAGTCCTTAAAAGCAGGCACACTGGTCCCCGCACCCTCATGTTAATTGGGATGGGTTCCAATCACCAAATCAAAAGGACACCATTCTCGGGCCACCAGCCCGGGACCAAAATTCCTTCATGGCGTGGGGTTCCAACAGCGCCCCCAAAAAACTAGCAGCCTCCAGCCAATGGAGGCCCCTGTTCTAAAACGAAGCTGTCCTCCAGTGTCGGAAGGCAGGTTTCCCGTACGCTTGGGATAGCGAAGACCCCATTAACTCCATCGCACAAGATTCAACAGGCTGCGAAGCGCCGCACGGTGCCCGAGTCAGTTGGGAGGGGAGGTCCGCCTGAATAACCAAATGTCCCAGTCCATCACATTCATTATACGAATTTCAACGAGTTCTCGACTTTAAACTCTGTATTCTCCATGCAGCCATACATTTCCTCCCTTCTCTCTCAAAGTTTTCCAAGTGTCCAAAGTCTATTCACCAGGTCCTACCCCTCCAGTAAAATGACAGAAGCGTGCCGCCGGTTTGATGCCCCTAGTCACAGCTAGGAACCGCAGGTCCAAATACCCAGGAAAAGGGAGGGGGGTGCCGGAGAAAGGGAATCCACAAAAATCCATCACAGCACCATGCAAGTTTGGAACACAAGAACGTGCTCATCCCCATATCAGGCCTAGCAATGAGCCAAATACACCAGGCCTTACAAATACCCTCTGAAGGAAACAGTAAGCCCAATCTCAGACACAGCAATATCAGATGCACACGGAGGCCACGGGACAGCTTTCCAACCACCTCCAATTTTTCCTACTAAAATGAGAATAACCAATTAAGTGAGATTTACGGAAAGCGCCCAAAGACCGATAAAGAGAAGCCCAAAGCTAGCCCAAAAAAGAAGGCTCTAAAAAAGTGGAGTAGTCAAGACACTTGGCGCCACTAGGGAGGGTCATTTTGCACACTGCACGCTGGGACTAGCGGTGTACACACGTGACCTCAGAGCACGCTGCGATTGGCAACATGCAATTGTGACACGCCCCTTCTTTATACACTGCCCTGCACACATGTAGGTCAAAAGACACGACCCACACCAATAGCATCCACTATTTACACATTGGAGAGAGGGACTGGCAACGCCCATGGAACCCTAGCTATAATTAATACCATCGCATGTTCACAAAATTACCCCGTAATAATCTTGCCCAATTCTGAACTCCCAGCTAAGAACGGAGAGGGGGAGGCCAAACAATCCATGAAAATTAATGCGTCCCGTGAACCATAATGCACCTTTCAAAATAAGATACCCCGACTGTGGCCACCTTCCGGCACCTCACTAAAGTTGAATGAATAGTGTGTGGAGAGCATACCCTTAAAAGGAAAGCAAAGGAACATGGCAGGAAAAAGACGGCACATGCGATAATGCACTATTTTCTGAAATATCCAAATGAACGTAGCTCTTATTCAGCAGGTTGGCAATCGAACATCCAAGTGCACCACCTTTTCAGCAGCCATATCAACATTCCCACGAGATCTACAGTGTGGGAATTGAGAACTACCAACTGTATCTTGACCTTTTTGTTTCAAACTTTCAAGTCAAATGGGGGGCGCTAGAGAGTCCGACTCCAAAATGGCCGCTCCGTAGTGTAGCTCCGACGACAGGACAAATGATCCGTCATAAATCTGCTTTCCCAGTCGCCATTCAAGCCTACGATCAGAGCGGATCTACTCGGGGAGACGGCGGCACCAAGCGTTGTAAATTTTTCTGCCAGCGGCCTTGATAGTGCGGACATATCGAGGGAGCACTGGGCTGCAGAGCTTCAGCCTGGTCAGGAGGCGGGGCGAAGAAGACTAACTGTGGCGCGGAGCTGGGCCATCCCCGGGGCCTACCCGGACAACGTGTGATCACTCGAGAGAAGGGACGGACACTCGAGACCTGACCGGCGGCCACGGGGATGCAGCAGCTGCCCCCCACAAGCAAGGAACCTGCAGGTACGGGCGCCCGGGCCGCGACGTGGGACAGTCCGGCCAGGCGGCCCGTTTCTTGCCGCGGTGCAAGCGTGGCTGCAGAATATCAGGCCTAGCTCAGGTCTGCCAAGGGCACTGCGGCGGGGCCAGGAACATCCCTTCTGAGGCCCGCGCTGACCCATTCACCCGAGGAAGTGCCCTCGTGCCGCGCTCACATCCTGGGATATGCGCGGCGCCTCGAGTGCAGGCGCTTCAGTGAACTATCGTGTTAGGAACTGTTGGAGCGGCCAGAGGCTCTCATCCCCAGCAATAGACACAGCAGGTAGAAGCGCCGGAGGCGGGCCACCTGCTGCGCAGTGGCCTCGCAACCAAGACTCCTGGGACACTCACCAGGATAGGAGTGACGCCTGCCCTCCGAGGATAGTGCCAATGCCGCTACACGTGACCTACAGCCCCCAGAGGACTTGGGTGGGGCTGCATTGGATCGGGGCTGCGACCTTCCTGTCCATGGAACATTGACCTATGCTGCAGACCTACCCTGGTTGATCAGCGCGAATTGCTCAGAGTCCCGCGCCTGGGCATTTCACTACCAAATTATACCTGGCTCAGCTAAATAGCCACCAACACGCTGCATGTAATACCGCCCCGGTCTGTGGGTTGGCTGTGGGACACACTTGAGATGCTTCAGGGAAGGTGCTGCTTGAGGTCACAGCACCCCGGATCGGGAAAAGCCTAGCAGACTCCTGCATCAGATGCACCACAGCCAATCGTCAGTAGTCTGCCGCATTACGGGAACTGAGCGCGGAAGTTGCCATCACTGGTGAACCCTGGAATACGCATCTACAGACGCGGCCACCACCGAGACACGCGCAAGACCCAGGGGCAGCGCGCAGCATACCTGAACAATGGCAAAAACAGACACTAAACAACAGAAACTGGTCTTTGAGCAGCGGAAGCCCACTCAGGGACCTCCAGCCTTGGAGGACACACAAGTGGAGGCACAATTAACTTGCGCGACCCCTCTTTTACCAGACATAAGTGAAATGTTCAGAGACCTGAAACAGTCTCTCACCGCAATTGACGGCAAAATCGACTCTCTATCTGACAGATTTAACCACCTAAAAGAAAAGGTGACGAACCAGGGCCAACGGCTCGAACAGGTGGAACAGCGCACCTCCGCGATCGAAGACGAAGGCGTGGCCACTTGTGAAAAACTCCTTAGCATGGAGAAGGTACCCAAGGTGATCAGGAACAAAAACGAAGACTTGGAAGCAAGATCGCGCCGGAACAACCTGCGCATAGTGAGGGTGCCAGAGTCCACTGCAATGGCACGAGTGGAGGATTACATCGAGGAAATGCTGCAGGCCCTTTTCGGAGAGTTGCTCTCGCCTGTGTGTATTGTGGAGCGTGCCCATCGCTCTCTTGGCCCCTGTCCCCCTCCGGGCGTGCCAGCAAGGCCCATAATCGCACGACTCTTGAACTATTGGGATAGATGCACGGTACTACGCCTCACCAGAGACATGCAAAATGTTGATTACCAGGGAAACTAGGTCTCTTTCTACCCTGACTTCACCTTGGCAGTACAAGCAGCCAGAGAGACTTTTTGCCAATTAAACGCACCTTGCAACAGCTGGAAGTTAAACATTCTCTACTATACCCAGCAAAACTTCGAGTATTCCATGCTGGAAAGACCACCTATTTCACGGATCCCAAGAACGCGCCCCGCTTCGTTAAGGACTTACATCTCGCCAAGAAGACCGACCGGCCCAGGTAAGACACAGAAGAAGAGAATTGCACCAGTGACAACGATTAGACACCAGCCGCTGTGGTGAACTTATAAGAGACTACCAGCAATGGCCCAGCAGAACAGGCCAATCTGGCTCCAAGAGACAGTGTCTCTCCTCATATGTATCCTTTACCCTCACTTAATGCTTCTCAAGCTGATATTCTTTTCCACTTGACAGACACTATAACTGGGCACGTTCCCTTGCAACTTTGTCCCATCGCCCGGCCCCTGCGGCTCCTAGTCTCCCCCCCCTCCACCCCCGGGGGATGTTTCCCATACACTGCACAATGCCATACTCTAGTTGGGGAGGTGGGTTGCTTGGGGTTCTTGCTCAGCCTGATTGGGGGGCTGGTGTGGGTGGGGGATGGGTTCTTTTGGGGATGTTTTTAGATTGTAAACGTTTGAAGTGCCATCCCTCCCTTTTTTTACTTCTTCTTTCCCTTGACCGACTTCCCTTACGTGACTGACGTAACCACGCGCATACAGGAGAATTGTCAAGTAGGGCAACATAACTAGAATCAAATGCGTCACTTGGAATGTGTGTGGCCTAAACGATGCGCATACGAATAGGATGGTAGCCGCACATCTGGACCGCCGAAAAGCAGATCTCTGCTTCCTGCAGGAACTTCACCTCGCTGAGAACACGCACAGGCGTTTGCGAGCGGGGTGGGTGGGGGAAAAAAAACATTGCATGCTACTCAAATTACGCTCATGGCGTTGCTATCCTTATCAGGAAAGGGCTGCGCAAGCGTGCAACATTTTGCGACAAGATAGGCAGATATGTCATGTTAGCCGGTTTGCTGGGTGGACACCCGATTCGACTCATCTCAGTATATGGCCCCAACACTGATGACCCTGGCTTCTTTGCGGAGGTGTGGAGAGTGACGAATTCCTTTGGTCCCGGAGCTATAATCTGGGGGGGGGGGGATTATAACGTGGTACTTGAAGCCCAAAAAGACAGGTCAGGAGACTCCCGCAGACCTCATCCCCGAGCGGCAGCCCAGCTGCAAACCACAATCTCGGAGGGAAACTTGATTGATATATGGAGACATAGATACCCTGAAGAGTTGCGCAGCACCTGTGCGACGTCCACCAGACCTTCTTGGTCGCGAATAGACTACTGGCTGGTCTCCTGAGACGCAGCAACGTGGGTCGCAGAGGTGCAGCATCTGCCCCGGACCCTCTCTGACCATTCCCCAGTAATTCGACCGCTTGACCTCCCTGACTACCCTACCAGAGCTTTCGCCTGGAGACTCCTGCCGGGAGCGCTGAGGGACTAGGTATTTTGTGAATCCATTAGACAGGCCATATCCGAATATTTCAGTTTTAACAAGGAAACAGTTGACTCCCCCTTCACTCTATGGGAAGCTTTTAAAACCGTCATACGGGGAGAATGCATCGCTAAACAGGCGGGAATCCTCCAGTCACGGTGAGGGGACCTAAAAAGACTGGAGGGTGAAATACAGGCCTTAGAGCAGGAGTTCTTTATCAGCAAAAATATCACTTTACTACGCACAATCCGCGCCAAATTAGATGAATTCCAGGAGGCTGTCATCAGGGAAACACATTTCCTTAGCAGGGACGACAGAGCACGGCGATATGGAGAGGGTGAGCGTGCTGGTAAAACGCTGGCAGGGCTGCTTCGGAAGCCCTGGGCCAATGACTATATACCTGAGCTTCGCACCGCTGACGACGAGCTGGCGGTAGGTCAATCAGCTGTGCAAGCTGAAATGACTTCCTTCTACGCGTTCCTCTACAGAGCCCAACAAAACCAGACGCCTCCTGACTTGGAGGATTTTTTTAACACACTGGAACTGGTGTGGTTGGAGGCGGGCCATAGGGCTTACCTTGATAAACCCTTTACAGAGGAGGAAATACTCAGAACTATTCGAGCCCTCCCTGGCGACAAGTTCCTGGCCTAGATGGCTTATCAGCCACCTTTTACAAAGAAAACGCTAGCCTAATCGTCCCACATTTAATGAAGATGTAGGAGGAATCCGTTGAGCAGGGAGTGCTTCCCCCATCTCTCCGGGAAGCTCTAATCATTACAATTCTGAAACCTGACAAAGACCCACTCAAAGGCGACTCGTACCGGCCACTCAATTATTGTGGACAGTAAAATTCTCGCCAAATTAATAGCAACGCGTCTCCTCCCTCTGCTGCCCTTGATGCTGTGCCCGGACCAGTGTGGCTTTGTCCCGGGTAGGGCCACGTCTCAACCTCCGAACGCTCTTTGCTACGATGCAAGAGGTGGACCCACAGCTGCAGGCAGCCGCACTTTTTCTTGATGCCACAAGGCATTCGATTCGTTGGAATGGCCATACTTATTTGCATTACTCAGACGCATTGGTCTTAGTCCCAAGTTTATTAGACTAATCACACTACTCTACTCCCTCCCCACGGCGCGAATAAAGGTCAACGGCATGATAAAGCCCCCGTTCCCGGTCTACTGTGGCACCCGTCAGGGATGCCCCCTATCACCTCTACTATTCGCCATAGCAATGGAGCAGCTGGCGGCCCTGCTGCATCATGTCCACAGAGGAATGGCGTTCACCCCACATGTGGTATTGGTCTTGCTATATGCGGACAATGTCACGCTCTATGTCAAACACCCTGCTACCAATTTGGACCCTCTGATCAGAGAGTTCCTCCGATTCAGCGGACTCACAGGAATATTAATCAACTGGGCAAAATCAACGATCTTTCTGCTGAGGTCACTACACAGGTTTACTCGGAGTTCCCTTTGCAGTGGTCACATGACCCTGTGAAATACCTGGGCATATGGATCAGCCGTGACCTTGAGGAACTATGGCGCTCCAACTATGGCAGGCTAACGGATTGGTTGGAGCAACGCATAACGAACTGGGTTACATTTCCTCTGTCCCTGACCGGACGGCTGTCCATCGCCAAAATGGTCGTTTTGCCCAAGCTCCTCTACCTCTTCCGATATCCCACTTCCTCTCACTCACAGCTTCAGGAAGCAGCTGCGCTCAAACATGATTACTCTAGCGTGGGCAGGCAAACAGCCCAGAATAGCGTGGGAGATCCTCACCCTCCCATTTGAGCAGGGCGGACTAGGGGCACCAGACTTCGATCTTTACTACTGGTGCGCCCAAGCACAATTCACAAACCACTGGATCTACCCCACACAATTCATGGCGCACACCGCCGAGCACGATCTGGTGTCCCTGCTTCCCCTCCCAGGGACCCTAAACCAGACACAACCCCAACCTAGAACTGCGATAGACACGGCAGGATGCACGGTGAGTGCCTGGCATAGTATGCGTAGGAGGGCGCAACAAGAAGCACTGAATGCTCCCCTGGTCCCCCTGCCCAGGCACCCGGCGTTGCCGTTCCTAGCTGAGGCCGGCCCTGGCGCCCGGCTGAGAACCATGAAGCTCACTACAATGGGAGACGTTTTTCCGGAGGGTACCTTTATCGCACCGCATCAAATCAGGGAAGGGGAAGGGCTAAGCACGCTAGAACAGATAACATACTAGCAGCGCGGCTGCCACCCCTCCTTCCCAGCTGCACCTCCTACATTCCTAACTTGAGCTTTTTTTTTTTTTAAAAACTCCCTCCCCGCGCAAGCTAATTACGAGCCTATACACAGATAGGCAGCACACAGCACCAGTGCAAACTCCGCGTGCTCACCACCAGTGGGAGGCCGCACTCTGCATCTCAATCACACAGGAACAATGGACATTTTGCTGTATGCAGGCGCGTGCTCTCTCCCCGAACTACAGACTGCGCCTAATAGACTTTAAATTCCTCCATAGCCTTTACAGAAAGCCAGTCTGTCTCCAAAAAGTAGGTCTGCTCGCGGAGGCGCGCTGCCAGCGATGCTGCTCACCCGACGCGACTTTCCTACATCACACATGGGAATGCCCCCAGGTTCACCATTACTGGACAGATATTTTTGATGCTATAGAGGAAATGACAGGTGCACCCCTTGCAAGATCTCCACTGACTGCTTTACACGGATATGTTAGAGACCTCTCGACAGATAGCAGAAAGCTGGCGGCGATGCTCCTTCTACTTGCAAAGCGACGCATTGCAATGACATGGGGCAGGACACGGGCACCACAAATAGAGGCATGGCTTAGAGATGCAGCTTTATGTCAGGAACAGCTGTCCTCATACTGGGACCTAATGCCCACACAATCCCGACCCAAAGATGTATGTGGCCCGCTGCAACTTTACTTGAGATCTCGCGCAACAGCCGAGGAGGCCCCGCTCCCCCAGACCCTGGACGCTCAGGAGTGACACAATACACACCAGCTGCGGGCGCCAATTGGACTAACCCCATCCCCCTAACTTGACGAACCTTAATGACTTCCTCCCCCTAGATGTTCCCCTACGACCTTCCTCCCTCCCTCCCTCCTGGTTGATTAACATGGCACATACCCCTTCTCTTTTTTTCTGTTACAATACGGGATTATCAATGCTCCCTATGCGAGACTATCGCTATTTGCAGAAGAACCACTGATAGACTGATTTACTTGTGGATATAAAACGTCACATATACGCTGAATGAACAGAAAACTATTCGCTGGGGCAATGTGATGAATCATCCCGCTACCACTGTATAGAATATCTCTTGTAGTACGTTATACATATGCAAATCTTGAATAAAGAGAATTTTTTTTAAAAACACAAAAAAACGTTCAAGTCAATAACCCCCAATCACCAGAGGACTACAAGACATCTCCCCTGGACTCATCCCAAAGATCTGCAATGCTCTATAAGTTATGTATTGTTGCACTTCTATGTACCCTGTTTACTATGGGTGTTTTTGCATCCATTCATCACCAAAGTACTGCCTAGTCAAATGGAGTCCACTCTGGAGCTATCACCGTGCTTGCATAGGGACCTCTCCCATTTCACTTATAATAAAACTAGCATTCCACACGTACTACATGGCGCCCTCTTACCTAACACATGGTATCAGCACATGACCGCCGTGGGCTCCAAGACAACAGCCAGATCATGTTACGTCTGTTGGCTAAAACCACATGCAGTAGGCGCAGACAGGAGAACACAAGAGATGAGAGAGGCATTATTGTAAAAGCAAACATTCATAGGGTTTTAATCCCACGGAGGATAAAGGACAGCGATGACAGAAATAATCATTCTTTCACTAGGTGATGTGGATCCTTTTATTCATTATTTCCTACACAACAGCCAATGCGTTTCACCCTTGCAGGCTTCTTCAGGGCAAGTAAGTGGTCCACAAAGTCGAGAAAGGGAATTCCACAGGGTATTAGCCCAAATCAGTCGACACTTTCTTAAATATTTCCGATCACAGAGTCTGAAAAGGGATATTTATTTATTGAAATACTCGACGTGACAGGAGTTCCCTCGATGGCCGCGTAAACAGGACTGCGACTGAGCGCGCAACACTCCATATATCTTGGTTCGTTACTGGGACAGTGACTATGGATCTTTACACAATAAATATCCCGTTTCAGATTCTGTGATCGGAAATAATATTTAAGAAAGTGTCGACCGATTTGGGCTAATACCCTGTGGAATTCCCTTTCTCAACTTTGTGGACCACTTACTTGCCCTGAAGAAGCCCGCAAGGGTGAAACGCGTTGGCTGTTGTGTAGGAAATAATGAATAAAAGGATCCACAACATCACCTAGTGAAAGAATGATTATATCGGTCATCGCTGTCCTTTATCCTCTGTGGGATTAAAACCCTATGAATGTTTGCTTTTACAATAATGCCTCTCTCATCTCTTGTGTTCTCGTGTTGTATTTGAAACCATAGTGGGTGGCTGGTTTCGAGAGGTGGGCATTGTTTATTAGCAATTGTACGGAGCATTATTGAATTCATTGTGATTTACTTTGAACAAACACTGGTAGTTGGTGCAGCAAGATATACCCTGCCACCGTGCCTGTATGTATTAGATAGGTGCAGACAGGCTTTACTTGTCCCAAGAGATATCCCCCGAAAAAGCAAAATGCCTTCTCCACTTATACCGATGTAGGATTAGGGCCAAGATACAACCCAGCAGAGTAGAACCCCATAGAGAAGTAGTAAATCTGACCCGCTACGAGACCAATCCCACAGCATTGTACCTTTCCACCGAGCCTAGCGACATTCAGACGGAGATAGATAAGACGCGCAGCAGGGGCACCATCGAGGAGGATACGGTTTGGCCCGAGACTTTACAGAAAAGAGATTCTTGGAGGTAGCAAAACCACCACACCAATGCACGAACACGTCCAATCCCGATTCCATCTGTGGTCCCAGGGTGGCCCTTAGCATATCTGGGGCCGTCTTCTTTAATAACAAATGGACCCCAGACATGGAGTTCCAGAGTAGGGCCATCCACCTCGATGATAAAACGGGAAATTAGTCTCATATGGGAGGGCTGAACAACATCTTAGATATTTCTGTCAGGAAATCTGGGATACTGAGGTGAATAGATATACGTGGTTAGAAGGGAAGGGGCAACCCCAAATTGTACAGAAACTTGCACTGTATTCCTTGTGTTTCAGAGATAAAGGAACCATTCCACTGGGAACAAATGAAAACTGTGGCAGAGTACTACACATTCCGGATATGCAATGGGGCACCTCCACACTGATGGATACCTACTGGTAATGTGGCAAGTTTGCCTACACTCAGCTCATCCTCGGATGGTGTGGCCTCTGCTCCCTCATCACCATACACACTCTGACCCGGTCTTTCCCTGAGAAGATCACCAACATCCGCTAAAGAAGAAGACGACTCTGCTGCATCAGGCTCGAGAAAAAAGGACTACTGAGTATTTAGGCTGGGCTCAGTACAAGGACATACGGGAAGAATTCAGACTATTTTCAGACACACAAGTAAACGCAGGAGGGTCCATACCCTTCTTCACAGTGCAGACGAAAGCGAACGCCTGCTGGTTACAGATAACCAGGTGGTAATTGCTCAAGATGCTGATCAGCACTAAGCTTGGCCTTAATGCAATCAAGGAAGATCGGAGCATTCTGTAAGCACGTTTATCCCAGGTAATGATCTAGGTAACAGGACTTCAACTCTTGCCATCCATGCATTGCACTGTTTACAAAGAGAAATACATGAGGAGGGAGGTGCCCTTGAGCAGGATTGGTATATGAACTGGTATTTCTGGATCCCCCGGTGGTTGACCGGATTGTGCACGTCATTCTTGCCAGTTTTCATATTTTTATTGTTCCTGTGTGGTTTCCAGCAATTGGGGGTTTCCTGCTATAAAAAAGCAGACCTCAAATTGGGTAGAACGCAAGTAACTAGGAAAGTAGTAATAGTCAAAACTGAAGAACACATCATCCCCAATAATGTTCCTGTCATGAAGTAAAGGTTAGATAATGTAGTTGAAAATTCAACTAGAGGGGGAAATGTTAGTATTGATAAAAACGGATGCCAATATTTATAATGAAACACTCATATGTACGAGCGAAATCGCGCCACTACTTAGAAACTCGCCCGTCATGTACTCTCCATCATCCCCGACTCAGAAATACGTGGTCAGGCAGGCTCTGCAACATAGGCTTGAGGTAACTGATTGACACATCACAGGTGGGGTGGCAAGTAGCCGGCAGACAAACGCACAAACAGGAAACTCAGGTCCATCCCCGAGATAAGCGCAGAAATACTACAATGGTCCAGGGAAACTTGCCCCAATAAAGCACACATGGATTGAGGGGTGCGTGCATTCCCAAAACATAAAGTCAGATGCCACACAAAGTTAAGAACACATAACCAACCAGGACACAGCACATACAGTACACACAGTGATCACATGCCCCTCAGGCCAGACATCTGGACATGTAACCCACTGGCCTCCATTGTGTCCAAGCGAGGTCGAGGCCCACCTGTATTTGTTATCAGGGACCTCCACAGACCAGGCCCGCATTCTTTTAACAAAAAAGGATAGTCATAAAGTACTTTATGACACCCAAAAACTGTTTAAAGATTCGTTCAGATTGATTGTACTTTGAGCCAGTACTCAGACCTGAGGCCCACCTGTATTTGTTATCAGGGACCTCCACAGACCAGGACCGCATTCTTTTACCAAAAAAGGATAGTAATAAGGTACTTTATGACACCCAAAAACTGTATAAAGATTTGTTCAGATTGATTGTACTTTGAGCCAGTACTCAGACCCGTTTCTGTAACTGTGCTCCCGGCCGGAGTGTTTAATTAAACTAACTGTTCTTGTTTTGCCAAACGTCTCTTGCCTTTTGTTTTTCCAAGGTAAATTCATATTCCAGCAACAAGGGAACTTGGAAAATTTCTTGCATTCACGACTCTGCTTTCAGACTGTCAGCCATAAAATACACAGTTTGGCAACATGCATAGACATCGCAAACCACCGCCCAACTTGGGGGGGTGTGGGGGGAGGGGCGGGGGGGACTGTCATGAAATATTGATGAGTTGTGAGCAGACTGCAGGCCCCGATAGGCGCCTCGAAATAGTCAGTACACTTTTCAACACCTTCCAGATATTTTCCCAATACATTTGCAGCTTTCGACATTCCCAAACTAGATCCACAACACCACACCCAGGCTGAACACATCTCCTGCATTCAGAACGACGACAAATCCCAGCAGCCTCCAGTGGTGATGCAGATCAGTGCCACTTGTGCAATATTTGCAATATTTTATAACAGGCAATGTGATGGGTTGCTTGGCCTGGCAAGGTGCGAGAGGGTTAAATCACCGGTTGCTTGCGCTGAGGCATGTTTCTATGCTGTTTGCATCACTAGGGAGCCTGGGGGAAGAGTGAGGCTTTATGCTTTTTGTCTACAAGTGGCATAACAACTTTTGCCTTTACTGGCTCTTTGAAGCTGTCTGGGGCAGTCTTCAACATGGCCTGCAGCATGGCAGAAAACTGCATTGTCGTTTCGGTTTTCGAAAGGGTTTTTGCTTGAAGGACGTGCATATCCACCTTGCAGTGTTGGGTGGCCCTCTGAATAATAGCGTGGCAGTGTCATCAGCTGGCTTGGCGGGGTAGGGCTTTATGTTTTGGTCGTCTGTATGGTCAACCGCATAGTTTTCCCAGGAGTCCTCACTCCCTCTGGCTAGAGGCTCATTATAATGGTCTGGCAACTCATAAGAGCTGCCTGGGTCGGAGAAGGTGTGGACTGACCTCTCAAAGGAATCACATGGTAGTCAAGGATATGTGTGAAGCTACGGTTGCGGTGATGGGGGAGGAGGAGTGTCCCGGACTAGGGGGCTATGGTGGTGAACTTGTGCCCAGTCTCCATGTCTTGTTGGGTGGTGAGGCGTGGGTGTCTCAAAGACCGCACCTCCTCAAACCGTAAATCTGCATTTTTGGGAGAATGCATGAAATAGAATGTGCAGGCTCACCTTGGACGATTTTGAGAATCTTGCCTGTATCTGGGTGAATGAAGAAGATCCTCTGCTGGGCAGTGAGAACCTCCAACAGTGGTAAAGGATTCTTTGACCTTGGTACAGAGTCCTGACAGCCACTTTCGGATGGGCTTTTGTGGTCGATGTCAGCTCCGAGGGAGGATTCTCAATGCCATAGTCGAGTTGGAGCTGCCTGCTGGCGAGGTTTGACACTCTTAGCTGGCATCTTGTTGGGCGTCAAAGGCTGCACTTGAAATTGACCTGCACAGGGCACCAGAGGTTGACCTGAATATTGTTGCCTTTTTTTGGCTTGGCTATGGGCTCAATGCCCAACTCTCACGGGAGAGGTGCTCTGAATTGGCCTGGGTGCGCTGTAGAGGGTGAGGCTTTGTTACCTGGCCTTTGGACACTGGCATCAAACCTGCAGACATAAGAATGGCCCTGTTCTGGGGGGCACACAATTTCAGAGCTGGAACCTCAGTATCCCTGTGCTGCTCGTCGGAGGCATTAGACAAGACTGTCTTGGGACTGGAAGTGCCCTGTGCTGCCGGAATTCGAGGGGTCTGCTTCTTCTGCCGATGTCAAGGGGGGGCTTGTTCCCTGAAAATATTGGGGATTTCAGGCAACGGTTATTGCTGCATCTAATGATCCACCATTTATATCCCTCTACAGTACCAGAGTGTCTTCTTGCATTGTAAGCCAAAATAGAACTCAAAGGAGGTGCACTTGTGGTCGGTGGAGAGACAAAAGTTATTATACATTGTGCTGTTCAGACCTAGAGTATTTTGAAAACTGCACCCATGAAAGAACTTGAAGGGAGTACATTCTGTAGCACCCTACCCCCGGCATTCTTAGACAATATGACCTATATTTTTTCAAATGTTGTCAACTACTGGTCAGTGCTGGAATTTGGGTTGTGGAGCAAAGTGGATGGCCCGCAACTCCATGAGGTTAATGTGAAGTCAGGCCTCCACCGGAGACCAGATGCCCCTGATCTCCACCTTTACAAGAAGGTCTCCCTACCACATAAGTAATGCATCATCACCACTGTTTGCCCCAAGTCAGGTAAGGAGAGGGGTTTGCAGCTGACCCAACTGATGTCCTGCAGCCACCACTCCAGGACTTTGTTAGTCTCCGAAATCAAAGACATAGTCAGCCATATCCCCTTGATGCTGCACCAATTGCAACTTTAGTTCCCACTGCAGAGTCCATGTATCCCATCTGGCATTTTTTACCAGCGGGATGCAGGGAGCCAGGAGCCCAAAGTCCATCAGAGTCATCCTCACTCAAATCCAGGACAGAGGTTGCAACATCGGAATCATAGCCCGAATGTCCTGGATTTTCCGCTCCACAAGGACAGCACTGAACTGCACAGTATCCAAAATAGCTCTGATGAAGGGGAGTGTCAGTGAAGGAGTCAGGTTTGACTTCGGCATGTTGATAGTGAACTCCAATGATGTTAAGAGGTTCAACGTAGTCTGGTTCTGACTGTCTGGGGAGTCTGCCCTCAGCAGCCAGCTGTTGAGAAAGGGGCAGACTGGAACCTCTGATCACACAAGTTGCAGTGCACCCACCATCATCACTTTCATGAACACCCAAGGGGCGCTAGTGAGGCCAAAGTGGAGCAGAGCGAGCTGAAAACGCTCCTGCTTTACTGTGAACCACAGGTAACGCCTGTAGGCCTGCATGATTGGGATGTGAAAATAAGCTCCTGCAAGTCCAATGCAAACATACAGTCTCCAGGGTCAAGGGCAGACAAGACCTGCGCCAGGGTGAGCATCTTTAACTTGTCCCTCCGCAGAAAGGTATTGAGGGGGCAAAGGTCTAGTATGGGACAAAGGCCCTATGTCCTTCTTCAGCACCAGGGAGTAGAGGGAATAACAGCCAAACACCCAGTCAGATCCGGGGGGCAGATGGTTTCTGGTACATGGTACTCTAAATCAGTCAAGTCTCACTCTGGGCACAATCTACGCCCCAGTTCTGGACAATCCTCAACCCTTACTACAGCTGAATCAGGCACTCTCGTGTATTCCCGGCCCTAATATATGGGGGGGTGATTTTAACTTCTTTCAGGATCCTACAGTTGATTCCTCTAAGAAGGCTCGTAAACAAAATAAGATCCAGGTAGCTATTGCCCTGGCTAGCTGTAAAAAGTCTTTAGATTTGATAGATCAATGGCGCTGTCAAAATCCAGGAAAACAGGACCTCTCATGCTTTTCGGCAAAGTATGATACGGCTTCCAGGATAGATTTCTTTCTGATCTCACATGGCCTTAGGGTTAATACGTACCCTCATCAACCCTTGACCTTACCAGGTAGGTCGCCCCCCCGCCACACAGCTCCGCCTGTGGTGTCCTGCCCGCTGCTGCTGCTGGTAAGCTCGCCCTCTGCTTGTGGCCTCGGTGCCCGTTTTCCGTCTGTTTTCCCTCGCTGCCCCCACTGTATTGTGTCCATTCTCTTCTGTTCCCCTCGCTGCCCCCACTGTATTGTGTCCATTCTCTTCTGTTCCCTCGCTGCCCCCATTGCTGTGTGCCCGTTCTCTCTCTGTTCCCCTCGCTGCCCCCACTGTATTGTGTCCATTTTTTCCCTTCTGTTCCCTCGCTGCCCTCATTGCTGTGTGCCCGTTCTCTCTGTTCCCCTCGCTGCCCCCACTGTATTGTGTCCATTTTTTCCTTCTGTTCCCTCGCTGCCCCCATTGCTGTGTGCCCGTTTTCTCTTCTGTTCCCTCGCTGCCCCCATTGCTGTGTGCCCGTTCTCTCTCTGTTCCCCTCGCTGCCCCCACTGTATTGTGTCCATTTTTTCCTTCTGTTCCCTTGCTGCCCCCATTGCTGTGTGCCCGTTCTCTCTCTGTTCCCCTCGCTGCCCCCACTGTATTGTGTCCATTTATCCCTTCTGTTCCCTCGCTGCCCTCATTGCTGTGTGCCCGTTTTCTCTTCTGTTCCATCGCTGCCCCCATTGCTGTGTGCCCGTTCTCTCTCTGTTCCCCTCGCTGCCCCCACTGTATTGTGTCCATTTTTTCCTTCTGTTCCCTCGCTGCCCCCATTGCTGTGTGCCCGTTTTCTCTTCTGTCTCCCTCGCTGCCCCCATTTCCCTGTGTCCTTCTTGCCTTCTGTACCCCTCGCTGCCTCTCTCCACTCCCGCCGCTGCGTCCCCTGCGGCCCCGCCCCCCTGACTGCCCATTCGCTGCCCCTGCCTCCCAGCTGCTCCTCCCTCCCACCTCCCCATATATGGCGGCCACTGCGCGGTGAGGAGAGCGACCCTTGACCTTACCAGGTAGGTCGCTCCCCCGCCACACAGCTCCGCCTGTGGTGTCCTGCCCGCTGCTGCTGCTGGTAAGCTCGCCCTCTGCTTGTGGCCTCGGTGCCCGTTTTCCGTCTGTTTTCCCTCGCTGCCCCCACTGTATTGTGTCCATTCTATTCTGTTCCCCTCGCTGCCCCCACTGTATTGTGTCCATTCTCTTCTGTTCCCCTCGCTGCCCCCACTGTATTGTGTCCATTTTTTCCTTCTGTTCCCTCGCTGCCCCCATTGCTGTGTGCCCGTTTTCTCTTCTGTTCCCTCGCTGCCCCCATTGCTGTGTGCCCGTTCTCTCTCTGTTCCCCTCGCTGCCCCCACTGTATTGTGTCCATTTTTCCTTCTGTTCCCTCGCTGCCCCCATTGCTGTGTGCCCGTTCTCTCTCTGTTCCCCTCGCTGCCCCCACTGTATTGTGTCCATTTTTTCCCTTCTGTTCCCTCGCTGCCCTCATTGCTGTGTGCCCGTTCTCTCTCTGTTCCCCTCGCTGCCCCCACTGTATTGTGTCAATTTTTTCCTTCTGTACCCCTCGCTGCCTCTCTCCACTCCCGCCGCTGCGTCCCCTGCGGCCCCGCCCCCCCTGACTGCCCATTCGCTGCCCCTGCCTCCCAGCTGCTCCTCCCTCCGTGCTGGACCGCGCCCAGCGCCAGAACCCCTGGGCCGTGCGCCCCCCGCACCAGCCTTGAGGACCGACGCCGATACGATGCCACCACACTCCACGCTCTCAACCCCGGACGGACAACTGCTTCAAGGCCGCCCCGAAACGCACCCATGGTCCCTTCACCTGCCGGAACTGCAGCTACACCAGCCTCAGAGCCACCGAGGCGCCCGCCAAGAAGGACCGCAACCACCTCCGATGCATCCTACTGAACACCCGCTCCGCACGCAAACACGCCGTCGAGCTCTGGGACCTGCTCGACACATCATCACCAGACGTCGCCTTCCTGACAGAGACCTGGATGAACGACTCCTCCGCCCCCGACATCGCCATAGCCATCCCAGACGGCTATAAGATCACCCGCAGAGACTGCGTCAACGCAGTAGGAGGAGGAATCGCCATCGTCCACAAGAACACCATCAGGGTCTCGACCAGCACCGACAACACTCTCAGCACCGCCGAACACATGCACTTCCAGATCCACACGGACCCCAACTCCACCCTCAGAGGCACCCTCGTCTACAGACCCCCTGGGCCCCGACCCCAGTTCAGCGACTCCGTCGCCGACTTCATCAGCACGCACGCCCTGACCTCTACCGACTACATCCTCCTCGGAGACCTGAATTTTCACCTGGAGAACAAGAACGACAGCAATTCCACCACCCTGATCGACAACCTCGCCAACCTCGGTCTGAGCCAGCTCGTCACAACACCGACCCATTCCGCCGGCCACACGCTCGACCCCATCTTCTCCTCAAGCTCCCACGTCTCCTTCAGCCACACCACGGAACTCCTCTGGACCGACCACCGCTGCATCCATTTCACCTTCCAGAAACCCACCACACACCACCGCACCCAACAGATCCCACGCCGCTGCTGGAGCAAAGTCACCGAAGACCAACTACGGGCAACCCTCGCTCTCAGCCCTCCCTCCGACCCATCCAACACCGACGACGCTGCCTGCAACCTCAGAAGATGGATGGACGACTGTGCCAACACCTCGCCCCGCTGAAAAAACCCACCTACGCTGACACCACCAAAAGAGCCAGCTGGTTCACCTCGGAACTCCTAGCTTCCAAGCGTACCTGCCGGAAACTAGAGAAGAAATGACACCGGACAGCCACGCAGCCCACAAAGACGCCATCCGTAACCACCACCACCTCATCAAGTCCGCCAAGAGAATCTCCTTCAAAGACCGCCTCGACGACAACGCACACAACAGCAAGGAGCTTTTCAACATCGTGAAGGAACTCTCCAACCCCAGCTCCAACACCAACGACATCCCACCGTCGCAACCCCTGTGCGATTCCCTCGCCACCTTCTTCCACCGCAAGATCGCCGACATCCACGACAGCTTCAACACCCAGACAGCCCCAACTAAGATCGATGCACTAGACCCGCCGCACACCATCGACCACGATCCCCTGCCAGCCTGGGCCAGCGTGAACATCGAGGACACCATCAAGAACATGAGCACAATACACTCCGGCTCCCCGTCAGACCCTTTCCCGCACCACATCTTCAACAAAGCCAGCAGCTCCATCGCACCCCACCTGTGCAACATCATCAATCTCTCCTTCGAGACCGCGACCTTCCCAGAGAGCTGGAAACACGCAGAGATCAACGCCCTACTCAAAAACCCAAGGCGGACCCGAGAGACCTCAAGAACTTCCGGCCCATCTCCCTGCTTCCGTTCCCAGCCAAGGTCATCGAGAAGATCGTCAACAAACAGCTAACCCGATACCTCGAAGAAAACAGCATCCTGGACCCATCCCAATCGGGGTTCCGCAGCAACCACAGCACTGAGACTGCCCTCATCGCCGCCACCGACGACATCAGGATCCTGCTGGACAACGGTGAGACCGCAGCCCTCATCCTGCTGGACCTCTCCGCCGCCTTCGACACTGTCTGCCACCGCACTCTACTCGCACGCCTCCACGACGCAGGGATCCGAGACAAGGCCCTGGAATGGGCCACCTCCTTCCTCGCCGGCAGAACCCAGAGATTCCGCCTCCCACCATTCCGATCCGAAGCCTCCGAGATCATCTGCGGCGTACCCCAGGGATCGTCCCTCAGCCCAACACTGTTCAACATCTACATGGCCCCGCTCGCACGCATCGCCAGACAGCACGACCTCAACATAATCTCCTACGCCGACGACACTCAACTGATCCTCTCCCTCACCAAGGACCCCCTCGCCGCCAAATCCAACCTCCATGAAGGGATGAAGGCCGTCGCCGATTGGATGAAGATCAGCCGACTAAAACTGAACACGGAGAAGACAGAGGTCCTCATCCTCGGCTCCAACCCCTCAGCCTGGGACGACTCCTGGTGGCCAACGACGCTGGGAGCAGTCCCGACACCCACCGACCACGCACGCAACCTGGGAGTCATCCTCGACTCAACGCTCTCCATGGCCAGGCAAGTCAATGCAGTCTCATCCTCCTGCTTCAACACCCTCCGCATGCTTCGCAAGATCTACAGGTGGATCCCGACAGACACGAGAAGAACAGTCACCCAGGCCCTCGTCAGCAGCAGACTCGACTATGGGAACGCCCTCTACGCGGGAGCCCCGGCCAAGCTCATCAAGCGACTGCAACGCATACAAAACGCCTCCGCATGCCTGATCCTCGATGTACCACGCCACAGCCACATCACCCCCACCTGAGGAACCTGCACTGGCTCCCCGTCGACAGGAGAATCTCCTTCAAACTCCTCATCCACGCACACAAGGCACTCCACAAGACTGGCCCAGCCTACCTCAACAGACGACTCCTCTTCTACGTCCCCAACCGCCAACTCCGCTCCGCCGACCTCTCCCTCGCCACCGTCCCTCGCATTCGAAGAACCACCACCGGCGGCAGATCCTTCTCCCACCTCGCCGCCAAGACCTGGAACACCCTTCCACTAAGCCTACGACAGACCCAAGACCTGCTGACCTTCAGGAGGCTACTCAAGACCTGGTTGTTCGACCAGTAGCAGCACCCCCCCCCCTTTTTTTTCCCCCAGCGCCTTGAGACCCTCGCGGGTAAGTAGTGCGCTTTACAAATTCTGTGATTGATTGATTGATTGATTGAATGCGTTCTCAGGCCATGCTCTAATTAAGATCGAAGTAGTGGGAGTAGGATTAAGGGCGAAAACGCCTATGAAATAGTATTTTAATAAACTGAATTTGGAAAATGAGAGTTGGTGCATGGAAATAGCCAAGGAGATCAATACTTTTTTCAATAACACAAAGTCAGCACCAATAAATATATTATGGGATGCATTCAAGGCCACCCTACGGGGGATAATTACATCAAAAGAAATCCCGCAACATAAGGCTAAAAAGGAAGAAAGATTAAAAATTGAGGCACGTTATGCGCAGGCAAATAACGAGCATGTGAAGTATAGGAGTTTTGAAACAAAACAGGAGTTTTACAAGCAAAATTGTAGATGCAGGAGTATTATTATCAACTGGGGATCTAGTAAGTAGGGCTTATCTCCAAAAGGCATATGAGGAGAGTGAGTACACTGGGAAGCTACTTGCATGGCAGGCAAAGGAGAAAGAGGTAAAAAATAGAATTGAAAGCATTCAGGATGAGGTATCTAAAACACAATTAACAGACACTAAAGATATTGGGGATGCCTTTCTTATACACTATAGGGGAATTTATCAGTCAGATCTACAAACATCGCCAGAACTCATTACAGGTTTCCTTGATAAACTGCCGATCCCTTCACTGCACGGTTATATTAGCAAATCACTACTCGAGGAATTTTCTATTGAGGAAGTTGAATTGGTGGTTAGTTCGTTAGCCAACTGTAAAGCGACCGGGACTAACGGCAGAATTATATAAAAGTTTAGCCTCAACTCTTAATATACAAATCCTAAATCTAGCCAATCATCTACTGAAAGGAGGAGAGCCCCCGGCCTCTTTTCACACAGCGGTAGTAGTCAGCGTCTTGAACGATAAAGATAGAGAAAACGTCAATTCTTATAGACCTATTAGTCTTCTTAACGTGGACTATAAGATTTTTACAAAACTTCTCACAAATAGGCTTAATAGAATTGTGGGATCTCTTATTCATGCAGACCAATGTGGATTTGTTGCAGGGAGACAGCTTTCGACTAACACTAAATTTTTAATAGAAGCCCTGGATTACTTTCACACGAACAGTATTGCAGCTCAGGTGTGGTTTTTAGACGCTGAGAAAGCCTTTGATTTAGTATCCTGGGACTGTCTTTTTATTATTCTTGAAAAATTCGGTTTTCCAGAAGGTTTTACACAATTAATAAGAAAACTTTATAAAGGCTCACAGGCGCAAACATTAACTAATTCAATAAATGTAGGTTCTTGTCGAATAAATCGGGGTACAAGACAAGGCTGTCCCCTTTCCCTATTTTATTTGCCCTTTTATTGAACCCCTGGCAATAGCTATTAGACAAAAACACTACATACCACACCTCTGCAAGGCATGACTAATATAAAACTCTACGCTGACTATATTGTTCTTTTAATAATCTCTAAGGACCAAACCCAAGAAGAGATCCTCGGGATCTTCTCGGAATTCCAAGCAATAGGTGGATACAAAATAAATAAGGCTAAGACGGAAATTATTTTATGCAACTGTTCCGTGGACACTCTACTGCCTAATTTTAGGCCAACATACAACTTACGCCCGAAGAGATATTTAGGAGTATATGTGACAGAAAAGGTAGAGGAGTTGTTTCAGCTGAATTACAGTCCCCTGATACAAAAAGTTAAGATCTTTTAGCACGATGGAATCAATTACCACTATCAATTTTAGGACGAGTGGCACTTTTTCGAATGTCTATTTTACCACTGTTTAACTTCTTATTCGCAGCAGCTCCCTGCGCTTTACAAATGTCTTTCTTTAAGACGATAGATCGTTTGTTTTCATCTTTTCTATGGGCTAATAAGACACCAGGATTAGCACTAGGCACTTTACATTTTTTGACGGAAGAGGGAGGATTGTCGCTCCCAAACTTAAGAAAATACTATTTTGCAAATTTTGCACACAACAAACACAGATTTTATACCCAACCGGCCATCTCGGAAATATTTAATTTTTTTATGAATAAAATTAATACAATATAGAATTAAGGACCCCACAAGAATAGTTAAAGATACGAAGAAAGTGCGATACAAAGTACTTCAATGGATTCTTAAACAAAGAGCTCAACTGTTAGCTTTCTATAGGATTCCGAGAATAAATGGTATAACGAGTCTGTCTGATCTATATACGGGGAGGCTAAACTACTACAGCCCGGTGTATTGAGAAAGTGGGACGAAAACAAATATAGGCAAGTAAAAGACTTCGTTAACTCGGACTCCTGGAAAAAGTGGCTGGAGATAGAAATCAGACTCCTTCATTCTCAGGACATGCTTAAATAGTCTTACATTAAAATAAAGCGCTTTCTAGAAAATATATATATAGGAACTTTGACATCAAATTCAGGAATAACTGACCCACTAGAAAACCCTGAAAAGCGGTCAGTAAGTGCTTGGATAAAAATCTTTAGGGAGAATACATCGGTTTCTATATATGGGAAAATGCAAGATAAATGGCTTAAAAAAAGAAGATATGCAGATCCCAAAAACAACTTGGAGGAGAATCAACAGACTCAATACCACAGTAATTAGAGGAGCTAACTTTAAAAGAATGCAATTTTATTCAAAATGGTTACTCTATAGAGCCCCTGCATTTCTACATAGTATATATCCCCAGGTAGAGGACAGGTGTTTTCGATGCGCAAAAATAGGAGGCACATGGTCACATATTATTTGGGATTGTCCCAAATGGAGAATCTATGGGAAGAAATTGAAAAATATCTTAGAAGTACCATTGGCCAATCTATAGCTATTGACAATTTTATTGCAGTTTTGGGATGCTCTCCAAATCTAACTCTGAATAAATTGCAAGAAGAATGTCTATATATATCAGCCCCAGTGGCCAGATCCTTAATCTTACAAAATTGGCGAAGTAAAAATGTGCCTTCGTTCCAAGCATAGAGAGCAAAACTGTGTAAAGTCAAAGAACTAGAAAGGCGTTATGCATTGAGAACAGGATCTCTTAGGAAGTTTGAGAAACGTTGGGGATCTATAAATTAATGCTTTTTAAACAACCGTATAACATATGGTATGAAAAAAGTAGTTAGGAATAGAGATATGCGTTTAGTTGTTTGATTCCATCTCATATTGAATATATGCACATGTCACTTTATATCTGTTTATTGTGGAATAGCAAACTGTTTAATATTCGGCTATATATATATATATATATATATATATATATATATATATATATATATATATATAATTTGTGCTTTTTAAGTATTCTAAGTCTACTGCTTATAGAAGGATGTACCTAAGCATTTTTGAAAGGCTGCTTAATGTAACCTATGATGTGTACGTATGCACATTGCACTTTATTTTGTTTTCTATGTATAAGAGTCTATACTGTACCATGATCTGAACTCTCAAAATTTAAAAAAATAAAATTAAAAAAAAGGTTTGACTTCGGCATGTTGATAGTGAACTCCAATGATGTTAAGAGGTTCAACGTAGTCTGGAGGCTGGTTCTGACTGTCTGGGGAGTCTGCCCTCAGCAGCCAGCTGTTGAGAAAGGGGAAGACTGGAACCTCTGATCACAGAAGTTGCAGTGCACCCACCATCATCACTTTCATGAACACCCAAGGGGCGCTAGTGAGGCCAAAGTGGAGCAGAGTGAGCTGAAAACGCTCCCGCTTTACTGTGAACCACAGGTAATGCCTGTAGGCCTGCATGATTGGGATGTGAAAATAAGCTCCTGCAAGTCCAATGCAAACATACAGTCTCCAGGGTCAAGGGCAGACAAGACCTGCGCCAGGGTGAGCATCTTTAACTTGTCCCTCCGCAGAAAGGTATTGAGGGGGCAAAGGTCTAGTATGGGACAAAGGCCCTATGTCCTTCTTCAGCACCAGGGAGTAGTGGGAATAACAGCCAATGCCCACTTCTGATGCCCTCACCCTATCTATGGTTCTTTTGGACAGAAGGGCCTGCATTTCCTACAGTAAGACAGACTGATGATCGTTCATCAGCGGTGGGGTGGAAATAAATGGGAGAGCATAACCCGGCGGACAATTTGCAGGGCCCACTTGTCCAAAGAGATTGCTTGCCACCCTGGGAGAAAATGCCAGCTCCTGCCTCCGACAGGGTGGCTGTGTCTGCACGGACACTCTAGAGGTTTTGTGGCTACAGCAGCTGGAGGAGCTGGAGATGGGGCTGCTCACGGACCATTTTTCCACACTGTCTGCGGGTCCTAGGGCCTTGGCCCCGAAAAGGCTGCAGGGTCTGCTGGGGCCTGCATAGGGGGGTGTAGTGTGGATTGGGGCCTCATGGTCGACATTGCTAAGTTAGCTTAGGCCTAGCTGCCATGATGCCTCCTTTGCACATGTTACTCCGTGACTTTGTTTTTCCAGACTCTGCTTGTGACCGTTCACATTAGAATTGTCTGCATTTCTGCCTTTCACCTTTTCTGATGTTCTCTGTGGTTTTCGTCTGCACACAATGTACAAGGTCGAAAAACAATGTCCCTTGTTGTTGCTGTTCTGGTCAGCCCCTCGCACTTAGACATAACATGAAATACAGCTGCACTGGAGAAATTCGTGTGCTTTTAATATTGTGATCTCCCTGTTGGAGGCAATTGGAGAAAAACCTTTCCAGGGAGAAGAGCTGTGCTTGTCTGATGATGTAAACCTTGCATCTAGTTCTTGAGGTATGGGGGTCCCCCTGACAAAGCCCAGATGTCTTCTATTTTTATAATAAACTAGTTAATAGCACGGGGAGGGTGGCCAGGCATTATAGTCCTTCATCCACTGTCTTTATAAAATGCTGTCCCCGTTTGTATTCTATGGAATTGTAACAATGCTTACTGTTTTGTCTTTATGCATTATGCTGCTAGTACTGGCATGTGTACTGTGTCTTAGAGCACGATAGTTGAAATAAACATTTTAAACTATACTGTGTCTCTTAATACGCACGTTGTGGACAAGTATGAGTGAGTAATGAAAGTGTTCTGGCTCCCGCGATTCCTGAAAGAGTCTGTGTTCTAGGATGTCTAATCATTGGTAGCTTCGCTGTAGTACGGAGAACGAATGAGACACTATAGCTAGTCGGATTGGGATTTTGGGCACTAAGGTGGATGGTTGGTACACCACTATACACCGAGGTCCTGTTTTCCTGCGCATAGTTCTGTATATGTGCAGAATACCCGCAACATGGCGCCACCAACGTGTGGTGGGCTTCTTATCTACGAGACGCTTGAGTAGTACTTGTGCTTGTCCACAATTCCCTTCACTTATGTTTCCGGAAACATGTGAGGGTGTAATCTCCTATATTGATGTTTTTATAGGTTCTTTCAAGCTTGAAGTTATTAAAAGGTATTCTCTTTACTGTTAACCCTATATTGCGCTGCCACGCTCTAGGTTGTTCTACATTCTTAGTCTTGATGGCTGTGAATGTAAATATCCCGGCACATAGCCGCGCCGCGCTCCGTGCTCATTGAACGGCCTATGGAGTACCTGATGCGGGTGTTGCCCTCATCTTTGTGGTCCAAGCTGATCCGGCTTACCACTTTGAGGTATTTTACTCATGGGTCACTTTTCCGGCGGTGGAAGGAGCTGACAATTTGTTCCACGTTTACGCTCCCACCGCCCTAATGTTTATCGGCCTTATCAGGCTCTTGAAGTACCGCTCACCGCATGGCAACACCGTGTTTGGTTTAATGGCGCCCTCCCACACCCGGTCACCCCGATTCGTTTAGGCCCCTTATTGATAGATGGGGCCGCTTGGCCTGTTTTGGCCGGGTATACCCGGCATCCACGTTATTTAGCAGTTCCAGTAGATGAACTGCGCGTGCTGCATACGTCTTTGGTCCGTGTACACCGAGCCTTAGTACAGTATGTCACAGGCAACGTCCAGATGGCCCCTCCTGGAGTTGCGGCGCATCCAGCTGGACTTGGCGGTGCGACTATAAGTCCCGTCATGGTGAATTCGGTGATGGGCAAACGCCCACAGAATAAGGATGATTTGCCTTATTGGCTTGCTGAAAAATGTGACCAGCTGGAGGCGGTGTTTCCGAATACCTCTCCTGTGGAAAAACACAGGATTTTGACTATTAGTTTGCCAAAAGACTTAATTCCCCGAGTTGACAGAATGCAACAACTGGGGCAAGGTATTCGCGGCAGTATATGCGAAGTGTTTCGGCACTCAATCCATGACGGTCCTCCCCACCGTAATTAAGCGTGTACAAGACGAACATGGCCCTGAAGCGGCTGTGGAATTGGGGATGAGACTGGTGGGAGTGTTCAATGTAGTTGCTGATCTAATCCTTGCGAATGTCAAGGGTGATGCAGTTAACTTTCAAGTCGCTAATGCTTTGGCTTTAGTCCCAGAACTGAACAAGCCTCGCGAATTACCAAAAATAATTGCACAGGCTTATAAAACCATTGGCCGCAATAGTTTGGGAGTTAAGTCTTTTGCTAAAGCACAAGTTACTAACTTGTGTAACGATATATCTGTAAGAGACAGTAGTTAGTGACAGATTCCTTACCTTAGAATATCCCCAGGCGTCAGGCTGGATCCGGAAAGTTTTTGCGTAGCAGTACCCTTGCGCGTCGGTAGGCGGCGTCGTGCGGCTCCGCGTCCGTCGCCGGCGTCGTGATCGCCGGGATGACGTCGCGGGCAGTACTTCGACGCCGCCCCTGCGCGCTGACGTCAGTTCTGTACACGACTTTCCGCGCCAGGAACGCAGAGCCATGCAAGAAGCTGACATAGGTGTCTGAAAAATACTAGGGCCCTGAAAGGGATGTCCTTAACCCTAGAAATCAGTTCGCAGAACGGGGAGGATGGGTGGGCGGTAGGAATCTGTCACTAACTACTGTCTCTTACAGATATATCGTTACACAAGTTAGTAACTTGTGCATCTGAAAGAGACACGTTAGTGACAGATTCCTTACCTTAGAATAGATACCCCAGCAATACCAACCCGGTGGTGGGTCTGCGAACAAAGATCAGACAAGGAAGTCCCGGAGGACAGAACGGCCAAAGAAGCCGTCCCTCCGGACCTGACTGTCAAGGCAGTAATGCTTTGTAAACGTGTGCAGCGAGGCCCACGTAGCTGCCTGACAGATATCCTGCAGCGGAACACCGCGGCCTACAGCCGTGGTAGCAGCCGTTGCCCTGGTGCAATGGGCACGCAGCCCAACAGGAGGCTCCTTCTTAGCCAAAGAATAGCAGGCTTTGATACACAAGGTTACCCAGCGGGAGATGGTTCTCTTGTGCACCGCCCGACCTTTTTGGCGCCCACGTAGCCAACAAAGAGCTGGTCATCCACCCGGAAGTGTTGTGTGCGGTTGATATAAAAAGAAAGCGCACGTTTTGGGTCCAGACGGTGGAGCCTCTCTTCCTCTCTGGAAGGATGCGGAGGCGGAAAGAAGGTGGGCAAAGTGATGGTCTGCCCAATGTGGAAGGCAGTAACCACCTTTGGCAAGAAGGACGGGCGCGTCCTAAGAACAACCTTGTCTGGATGGACAGACAGAAAGGGAGGTTTGCATGAAAGAGCCTGGAGCTCACTCACCCGCCGAGCGGAGGTGATGGCCACCAGAAAGGCTGTCTTCAGAGTGAGAAGACGAAGAGGACAGTTATGTAGAGGGTCAAAGGGAGCGCACATAAGAAAGGTAAGAACCAAGTTCAAGTCCCACTGAGGCATTACAAACGGAACAGGAGGGAAGAGGTGTGTAATGCCTTTTAGAAACCTGTTAACAACAGGGGACTTGAAAAGGGAGGGCTGATCAGGAAGCCTGAGGAAGGACGAGATGGCACAAAGATAGCCCTTGATGGTACCCAGGGCAGAACCCTGTTGGGCCAGGGCAAGAAGGAACAGAAGAACCTCAGAAAGAGGGTCAGAAAGGGGATTCACAGCCTTTGCTGTGCACCATGCCACAAACTTGTTCCACCTGCAGGCGTATACCACCTTAGTGGAGGGACGCCTGGCTGCCAGAATCACATCACAAACTTCGGGAGGCAAGTCGAAAGGAATCAACTGCCGCCGCTCAATCTCCACGCAAGCAGGTGGAGGCTGGACAGGTTCGGGTGGAGGACCGTCCCCTGCTGCTGCGACAGAAGATCCTCCCGAAGAGGCAGACGGATCGGGGGATCTACGCTCATACTGAGTAGCTCGGGATACCAAACTCTTCGAGCCCAGTCCGGAGACACAAGAATGACTTTGGCCCGGTCGTGCCGAAACTTCTTCAACACTCTGGGTAGAAGTGGTATAGACGGCAAAGCGTACAACAGACCGCAACTCCACTCGCGACGAAAAGCGTCGCTGAGCGAGTGCCGCCCTGGAAATTCTAACGCGCAGAACTGATGACATTGCGCGTTCTCTTCGGTGGCGAATAGATCTAACCAAGGCTCTCCCCACTGTAGAAAGAGTCCTTGCGCCACTTCCGAGTGAAGACGCCATTCGTGATCCATCATGCACCTGCGGCTGAGTTCGTCCGCCCTGGCGTTCAGGGAACCTGCCAGGTGTTGAACCATCAGGAACATGCCCTGATGTTCCAGCCATGTCCAGAGGCACAGAGCCTCCTGACAGAGGGTCCACGACCCCACCCCGCCTTGTTTGTTGCAATACCACATGGCGGTGGTGTTGTCTGAACACCTGCACTACTTTCCCTTTGACAGAGGGAAGGAATGCCTTCAGTGCAAGTCGGATCGCCCGGAGCTCCAGAAGGTTGATATGGAGCCGGGACTCCGCCGGAGACCAGAGGCCTCTGATCTCCGCCTCTCCCATGTGACCGCCCCATCCCAGAAGGGACGCGTCCGTCACAACTGTGTGCTCTAGCTGGGGAAGGGAGAGGGATCTGCCCATGACCCATTGCCGGTTCGAGAGCCACCACTGCAACTGTTTTGCAGTCCCCTCCGAGATCTGGACGTGATCGGACAGGTTGCCCTGGTGCTGCGCCCACTGGAACTTCAGGTCCCACTGCAGAGCCCGCATATGCCATCTGGCATGATTGACCAGCAGGATGCAGGAGGCCATGAGGCCCAGCAGCCTCAGGGTCATCCGTACCGAAACCCAGGATAAAGGCAGAAAGATCGGAATCATAGCCTGAATATCCCGGACTCGCCGTTCGGGAGGATAGGACCGAACCTGCGTCGTGTCCAGAACTGCTCCGATGAAAAGGAGCTGTGGAGAAGGAATCAGATGCGACTCGGCACATTGATGGAGAACCCCAGCGAGTGCAGGAGTTCGGCCGTAGTCTGGAGGTGGGAGACGACTGCCTGGGACGAGCCCGCCTTCAGCAGCCAGTCGTCGAGGTAGGGGAAGACTGGAACCCCTGCCCGGCGCAGATGAGCTGCGACCACCGCCATCACTTTTGTGAACACCCGAGGGCACTTGTAAGGCCAAAGGGGAGCACGGTGAACTGAAAATGCTCGAGGCCTACCGTGAACCGCAGGTAACGTCGGTGGGCCGGCAGGACGGGGATGTGAAAATAAGCGTCCTGCAAGTCCAACGCTACCAACCAGTCTCCTGGGTCGAGGGCAGTCAAGACCTGAGCTAGGGTGAGCATCTTGAACTTCTCCTTCCGGAGGAAGCGATTGACGTTCCGGAGGTCCAAGATAGGACGCATGTCCTCCTTGTCCTTTTTGGGCACCAGAAAGTAGTGGGAGTAGCAACCAACCACGTCCTACTTCTGGGGTCGGAACATGCTCGATGGCCCTCTTGGCCAAGAGGGCCGTGACTTCCTTCTGCAGAAGCACCAAGTGATCCCCTGACATGCGGTGGAATAGAGGTGGCAATCAAATTGCCGATCTCCTCAACAGAAGAAGGCAACAAATTCACAAGTGGGAACTTCACCCCCAAGTTCTCCTTCCGTACTTCCAACAGTGGGGATTTCCACAAATAGACCTATTCGCCACAGCCGAAAACGCAAAATGCCCAAACTTCGGCTCCAGGTATCCACACCTGCGATCAAAGGGCAATGCCCTATGGATGAACTGGTCAGGGATATTTGCCTACGCTTTTCCCCCTCTCCCGCTCATTCCATGGGTGGTTCGGAAGCTCAGGCAAACATCCCTCACACTAATTCTGGTAGCTCCCACATGGGGTCGTCAACCATGGTACACCACCCTGTTGGAGCTGTCACTAGTTCCACATCAAAAACTACGCCTGAACTCCAGTCTTCTCACACAGAACCATGGAGAAATCAGACATCCAAATCCCAAAGAACTGAATTTAGCGATCTGGCTCCGGAAGTCATATAGTTTGGGTACTTAAATTTACCACCAGACTGTATGAATATTCTAAAAGAAACAAGAAAGCCTACCACCAGAGTTTGCTATGCTGCAAAATGGAAAAGATTTGCGATATATTGCAACAACAACAGAATCAATCCTTAGACGCTTCTATACAAAACATTATCTGTAATTTGTTACATTTGCAACAAACAGGACTGGCTTATATGTCTATTCGTTTGCACCTTGCAGCTGTAGCTGTGTACTTACAAAATAGGCAACATCTGTCACTATTCAGAGTTCCAGTAATCAAGGCCTTCATGGAAGGTTTAAAAGGGTAATACCCCAAGGATTTCTCCTGTACCAGTCTGGAATCTCAACATTGTCCTCACAAGGCTCATGGGTCCAACTTTTATACCATTACACAAATGCCCTTTACAGTTTCACTCATGGAAACTTGCTTTCCTCATTGCTATCACATCACTGAGGAGAGTTGGTGAGCTACAGGCATTAACGCTAGAAGAACCTTTCTTTCAGCTACACAAAGACAGGATCGTTCTCCGGACCAATCACAAATTCCTTCCCAAAGTAGTTTCTGTTTTTCATATAAACCAATCGGTTGAGTTACCAGTTTTCTTTCCTCAACCTGATTTTGTAGCAGAACGCGCTCTTCACACGCTTGACGTTAAAAGAGCTTTATTGTACTACATAGAAAGAACAAAGGACATCCGTAAAACAAAACAACTATTTGTAGCATTTGCTCCACCTCATAAAGGCAATCCTATCTCTAAATCTGGTATTGTGAGATGGATTGTTAAATGCATTCAAACATGCTATGCTAAAGCCAAAAGGACTTTGACTATACCCCCTAGAGCGCATTCTAATCACAACCCTTGAAGCAGGAGCGGACTGGGGTCTTGGAGATTGGTGTCGGGACGGATCCTCGCAGTGGCGCGGCATTGTTTTGGCATCCGTGCAGGATTTATTGCTGGCCGTTTGCTGTCGGCGCTGTCGCAGGAAGGTGCGAATGGCCCCGAAGTCGGTGAAGATGAAGTCGGGGGCCCCCGCTTCGGAAAGTACAGGCACTGGACCCAAGGCGAAGTATGGAGGGAAGCGCACACCTCAGGCTGTGATGTCTGCACCAGCACTCGTTAAGGAAGCCGCTCCAGAGAGAGGAAGGGGCGGAACTTCGTCCGGGCGCCGAGCACCGGGTGGCTCTGTTCTGGAAATGCTGCACGCTCCCCGCAGGCAGCTGACAGACCCTGACGCTGCAGCCGGAGTAATCGGAGCACTGGGAGCATCTGCTCAACAGTTAAAGGACATCGACAATGGTAATGACAGTGGCAAAGGTAATAAGGAGCTAAAAGAGATAGCAATGGAGAAATCCTTAGGGCAGGCAAACCAGCCTGGAACTCTGCTTGAAAATACTATATATCAGGGGGCAACTGCCGATGCTAACGAGGAATCTGAAACCACGAGCCAAGCGGGGGCTTTGATATCGGAGGGAGAGGGGGAGAAAGAGGAGAAAAGGGAGGGGGGAAGATGGGAAAAATATAAGGAGAATATTGGGGTGATTAAAGGAGCAGAAGTAGAGAATGATCCAGGAGGTGGATTAGATATCCATAAGGAGCCTTTCCATAACCAAGATACAGAGGTACTTGTTGCTAATGTAGCGCCTATAACCGACTCTGCTGAATTTTTCTCTTTGTCAGATGGCCCAGACTGGTCGGCAGAAGAGTCCGGGTCTTCTCTTTGTCTAGTGAGAATGGAAATGAGAGTGACTTAGATAAAACAGATGATTCAACATTTCAGACTGCCCGCCGTGTAGGCAGAAAGAAGCTTGGCCACAACGGGAAAAAAACCGATCAGTTTGAAATGGGATTACTCGGCGACGGAATCAATTAATCCAACGCCAAATAGCACGTTTCAAGGTGCTGCTGCTCCACAGTCCCCAACTCTAGAGACTGTTTTACAGACCATTATTCAGCATCGGGAGGAAACACGGGCGGATGCCCGCAAAGCCCAGAACGCTGCTAGGAAAGTTCAGGGGGCAGTGAGGAAATTGACAAAGACGTGTAGTGCTATTGGGGAACGCCTCACAGAATTGGAAACTCGGGTTAGTACAGTAGAGACTGAGGTAGCCCTGAAACTCTCACAATCTGGGGACCAGGAAAAGCGAATTACTGATATTCAGTGGAAACTGGAGGATAGTGAAAATCGGCAACGCCGCAATAACCTACGGGTCCTGGGTGTCCCGGAGGGGAAGGAAGGGTCAGATATACGTGCTTTCATGCTTGATCTTTTTCAGAAAGCATTTCCGGATCTCGCGGACTGGAACTGGCCGGCAGAGGTACAGCGAATACATAGAACACCTTTCACACTAAGAAACCCGGGTCAAGCGGGAACAAGACCACGAGCTATCTTGGTCTTCTTTGGAAATTTTTTATTAAGACAGGCAATTTTTGAAAAAGCCAGACCTGAAGCCAGGCGTAATGTTGGAGATGTCTCTTTTTTTGTCCGCCCGGATTTTTGTCACGTCACCGTCGAGCGGCGATGGCGTTTACGTCAGTTAATCAAACCTTTTCAGGACAAGGGGGCAAATGTCTATCTAACCAACCCCGCCTCTCTGAAAGTGGTCTGGCAAGGCTCGACAAAATTTTTTACTTCAGAAGTGAAAGCAGGAGAATATTTAACTGAACTTAAATCTTGATTTAAAGATATGTACTAAGATGCCCAAAGTATGAAAAATGTTAAGTAGGGGATAAGTATCCCTTTCTCTCTCCTTTTTTTTTTTTTTTTCTCTTCCTTTTTTTTTTTTTTTGGTTTCTTGTCCTTTTCATTATTTTCTCTTTGTATTTTTCATTAAATTCACGGTGTGGCATCCGCGCTCCATCTTTCCCAAAACAGACCACTGTGTGGTCTGGGTGCTTTCCAGCTAAGAAGGGGGGGTGGGGAGAAGGATGCAAGGGGTGGGTGGAGGGGGGGCAGGGGGATGGGAGGGGGGTCAGGGGCAAAAAGAAGGAAGAAAATGTGGAGAAGGTATAGCTAGATTTAGCTTAAGATATATGAACTTTAGGATGGAAATGAGTTTCAAATATATCTTCTTTTTTCGGGATATAATGGAGACAACCTTAGAAACAACAGGAATGGAACATTTATTTAATATAGATGGGTAAACTGACAATTTGCTCAGTCAATGTGGGCGGGCTGGGAGATAGAAATAAGAGGAACAGAGTTATGGAGATGCTTAGAAGTAACAATTCGGATGTCATCTGTTTGCAAGAAACACATTTACCATGGTCCAAAAGAGGGTTAATGCTTATTAAAGGATATTGTTTAATGGGCTGTTCTACCCAAACCTCCAATATCAGAGGGGTGGCTATTTTTGCTAAAAATTATTTGGGGCCCGCTAGACGGATATCGGGAGATGCTGGAGGGAGGTGGGTAGTAACGGAGCTAGCCATGGGACTCACGATTATATCATTGTATGGCTCTAATCAGGATGAGGCTAAAATATTTGAAGACCTGGAAATGGAGTTGGCAACTTGGCCTACCCCGCTAATTATGGGGGGGGATTTTAATATTCATTTGGGGGTCGGACGTAGTAAAAATGCTAGATATCAAGGTAGGAAGCCCAAGACATTTAGAGCTTTGGAATCACTCATTAAAAGCCATGGCTTAACAGATGTTTGGGATGCTGAGCATCCTCTAGACCCTGGATTTACATACTTCTCTTGCCCCCATCAGAAATATGTCAGGCTAGACTATTTCTTTATTTCTAAACAAATTCTGGAGGGGGCAGAGATTGAGATCTTTCCAAAGATTATTTCGGATCATAATCCTCTGTGGATGGAGATCAGATCACAGCAAATAATTAGACAGCATCCACAGTGGACGTTCGATCGGAAGCTATTGGTCAATCAGGAGTATATATCTTATTTTAGAAAGTGGATAATCGAATTCTTTGACATAAATAGATTTAGTGCATCTCGTAATATGGTTTGGGATACTTTTAAGGCTGCTTTAAGGGGAGAAATGGTCAGCTTTTCCGCCAACAAGAGGAATAAACAGCATAAGAAGGCAAAATCTCTCCGTGCTAAGCTTCAGGATCTTGAAAAGGAACATCTGAATAAGATAGCCCAGGGGAGAGATGTTGCTATAACTCAATTAGATATTATTCTGACTAAGGCCGAAATTAATGCATATTACTCACAGCAAGTCGCAGCAGGATATCAAACACAAAGGGCAGCAGCCTATATTGAATATGGGGATTCTGTGGGTAGGGTGCTCGCTCTGAAAATCAGACAGAAAACAATGCAGAACCAGATATCCTCTATAAAAAGTGGGGGGTTTTATATACAGACCCTGGGGATATTATGGGTGTATTTCATGAGTTTTACCAGGATTTGTATAATGAAGAGGGGTTAGGCTCAGAGGGAGACTTATTTGTTAATGCTAGCGCGAGATATAGGAGATTAGAAGGGGAAGCACGGGACCGGCTGGAATCCGAATTTACAACAGATGAGGTGCATATAGCGATACAACAGCTTAATGCAGGTAAGGCCGCGGGCCCTGATAAAATCCCCCTGGAATTTTATAAAGTATTCCAGAAAGAACTTACTCCCCTTCTTTGGGATTTGTTTCTGGGGGTTCAATTTTCAGGAGAACCTCCTGAGTCATGGAAAGGTACAAATATAGTTATCTTTCTTAAAAAGGACAAACCACCAGAGAAATCCACTTCATATCGACCTATTTCTTTGATCAATGCTGAGGCTAAAATCTATTCCAAGATCTTGGCGAATCGAATCCAAGGGGTCATAGCCAGTCTGGTGTCACCCTGGCAGCATGGGTTTGTCCCAGGTCGAGATACAACTGACCATGTAAAAAGAGCAGTGGCGTTGTTTGATATTGCTCGGGTGAACAATAGCCGGCTGGCTATGATCCTATTGGATGCAGAAAAAGCTTTCGATAGGGTGGCATGGAAGTACCTTTGGAAGATCTTAGCAGCCAAGGGTTTTGGCCCACTAATTATCACTGCAATAAAGGCCATGTATAAGTCACCATATGCTAAACTTCAGATGATGGGAAGGGAGTCAGAAATGATAAGAGTTGGTAGGGGAACAAGGCAAGGATGTCCGTGTTCCCCTAACCTATTTGCTTTATATATTGACCCATTCATACAAATGATTATGGAGAATAAAATTATTATACCCGTGTTAACCCAGGGATATAGCACCAAGGTACTTGCGTATGCCGATGACATCGCTGTATTAACCCCTAATCCGGAGGAAGCCATGGGGGAATTAGAAACCTTGGCCACTATGTTTGGTGAAGAATCAGGGTATCTACTTAATAAAAATAAAACCCAGATAGTGTGTACTGAGAATATTATTTTTCAAGATCATCGGCGTATTTCTACGGCTACTTATCTTGGGGTTAAGATTACTTCTGATGTGGATTTGATTGGGCAGATAAACTTTAATCCTATGATTAATAAGATAGATACTGATCTTAAACGGATGAACTCACTACACTTGACCATCATAGGAAGAGTGAATGTATTAAAAATGGTGATGCTTCCTAAAATCTTATATCTATTTCGTACACTCCCTATAGAGGTGGAAGGATCAATAATTAAGGCTCTAGACTTGGTATTCAGTAAATTCATATGGCAATATGGGAAGGTCAGGAGGTCACTGAAAATGACAACCTTACCACAGGTTCGGGGTGGCTTGGCAGCTCCAAATCTTATTTTTTACTACTGGGCAACTCTATTGCAACAAATGAAGGTGTTATTTTTTGATAATGTTGGACCCGGGGTGGACTGAATCCTGGTATCCCCACTATTTATGAACTCGCATTAGGAGATAAAGGAAGAGCACTACTACTCCGGCAGGTAGAACCTAGCTACTTTAAAAAAGTAAGATTTAAGATCATATTGAATGCCTGGAAAACATGGTGTAAAATACAAAAATTCATGAAAATTGAGAAATACACTAGATATACACCTATCTGGAGGTCTTCCCTAAGCTCCCCAGGGCTTTATGATATCATAGGGAGACAATGGGAACGTTCCGGGGTGCAGGTTGTAGGGGATATCCAGGCCAACGGTTCATATCATTCTTTTTCTGAATTACAAAGGAAATATGGATTACCAGATGGACACTATCTCAAATACCTCCAAGTAAGAGGATTTCTAGGCAAACAACAACAGGCTATATCTAGTAGTAGGATAGTGCTATTTGAGACTCTTAAGAGGGGATTCTGTAAGCTCAAACCCCTGTATAGTATATTAATAGGGGCAGCCCCCGATGATATGGAGAAATTGGAGACTAAGTGGGCAGACAAATTAGAAAATAGTGAGGTAGATTTGGATATGTCTCTATTGCTGGCAAAAAAAGTGCTCCTTTCATCCAACCTAAAAGCACAACACTACAAAACAATCTGTAGCTTATATTTTACTCCCTACAATCTATTCAAATGGGGGAAAAGGGAAGACGACCAATGTCCAAGATGTGGGAGGGGACCGGCAGAGGAGATTCATATGTTTTTTGGCTGTCCACAACTCGGCTTGTTTAAAGCGGAGGTAACTAAATTTTTGGAGAAGATTCTGAGTAAAAAAGTAGTACTGACTCCCACACTTATGATGTTGGGATATGATAGTAATGCCGGACTGGATCAGGCTCAATCCGGTATATTATTCATTTCAGTAACTATTATTCGGTTACTTATCGCAACTAGATGGAAAGATACATCGCCTCCACTTTTTCAAGAATACTTGGCCAGACTTATGGCTATATATAAATTGGAATCAGCTTTGTATAACTGTAAGGGCCGTCAGGCCAGGAAATGGGGTGCGAAATTATGGGGCTCTTTATCTAACTGGGTAGAAGGGGAGGGGGGGGAATTAAGGGGCCATGTTAAATTAGGGTCTTCTTTTTGCTTATTGTATTATGATTTTATGTATAGGAAATGTATTCCTTTTTCTTTTTTCCTTTTTTTTTTAATGGTTGGCCTCCATTCCTTTTCATTTATGTGCCATATGTTTCAAACAAGATCGTATGTATAACTTTCTTTTGTTTTCCTGTGTTCTTATTTCTTTATGTTTGTAATGTATGAATTTGAGTATGTTTATGAATTTGAATTTGGTATTTGTAAATATATCTTCTCCAATAAAAAAAAATAAAAAAAAAGGAATAGAGGTGGCATGGCTGGGGGGGTGGTCTCGAAGGGGAGGGAGTAGCCCCTTCGGACAATGTCCAAGACCCACCTGTCCGAGGTGATGGGACGCCAGTGGTGAAGGTGATGGCGGACCCTGCCCTCTACTGGCGTGCTGTGCACCTGAAAGGAAGGACTAGGAGGGCTTGGAGGCCGCAGACGGGTTGGAGGTAGTGGCCTGACCCGCACGCTGGTTGCCCGAACCGCCACGGCGGTATCCACGTCCTCGGCCACGCGAAGACGCTTGCTGCGCGGGCCAGTGGCTGGGCAGCTGACGTGACTGGCGCCCCTTCCGTGGCCACGAAAGGGGCGAAAAGCAGAGGTTAGCGGAGGGCGTACAACAGAAAGGCCCAGGGACTTGGCAGTAGCCCGTGAGTCCTTAAACGCTCCAGCGCATGGTCTGCCTTTGAACCAAAAAGACCGACTCCATCAAAGGGCATGTCCATGAGTGTATTCTGGACATCACCCGAGAAACCAGTTGTTCTCAGCCAGTAGCGCCACCGTCGTCGCAAGCGATCTGCCCAGCGAGTCGGCGGTATCAAGGCCACAACGTATGGTGTAGTTAGCCGCATCTCGCCCTTCCGCAATGGCGCGGGTAAGCAGTGTCTGGACCTCCTCAGAACACTGCGGCAAAACAGCCGCCACCGAATCCCACAGGGAGTGGGTATATCGGCCCAAAAGGCAAGCGGTGTTGACGGACCGCAAGCCAGCACTGGAGGAAGAAAAAGCCTTCTTCCCAAATTGGTCCAGGCGTTTGGATTCCCTATCCGGAGGGGCGTTAGGGAAGGCGGAGGCTTGGACAACCAAGCTCTCGGGGGTGGGATGTTGGGAGAGAAACAAGGGGTCGCCCGGAGCAGGGCGGTGGCGTCGGGCCACGTTCCTATCCACAGGAGCCCCTGTGGTGGGCTTGGACCAGGCACCCAAAAGAACGTCAGTGAGTGCATCATTAAACGGCAGCACGGTCTCCGAGGAGGAAGCCGCCGGCTGAAGCACTTCCGTCAGGAGGTTAGTCCTGACGGCCACAGTAGGCAACTGGAGATGTAAGGCTCCAGCCGCTCTACGCAACACCGTTGCAAAATTAGCTCCCTCCTCCGTAGCCACGGGAGGAGACAGCATGCCAGTGTCAGGGAGGTGTCTAGACCACTGGCATCCCCAGGTTCCTCAGCCCAGTCCGGATCATACTCACACTGTTGTGTGAGAGGGTCCTCAGACCCCTCCCAGCTCTCCTGGTCCTCCTCTTGCTCAAAATATGGAGGAGGAGGGACATTTGGGACCCAAGGTCTCATCGGCGCCGGAGCCGGCGTCGAGCGACGTCGGTCCGGCTCCATGTCCGGAGCCGGAGAGAGCCGGGGACCGACGCCGTCCGGAGCCCCGGACGGCATCAGGAACGGCACCGGGGACATCGGCGTCGGCGGAGGCGTGGTTAGGTCAACCGGCATCGATGGGGGTTGCGGTACCACCGGAGCCGGGATCGAGGCCGAGGCCGGGATGAAGGCTGGTGGGACAGGCGGTGCCGGGACCGGAGTCGACGGCGACGCCGGAGCAACCCCATCAGGGCCCGCGGGCCCCGAAGGCGCACCGGAGAGACCTGGAGGCCCGAAGAGGCGGGCCATGGCCGACAGGAATTCCTGTATTTCGGCCGGAGTCGCCCCCGACCCGGAAAGAACGGGTAATGCGGGGGCGGCTCCATAGGCATGTCCAGGGCCGCGGGGACGGTGCCGACTGGGGCCTCAGCCGAGTCGCGAGACCGGCGAGGCGAAGTCTTAGAGCGATGACGCTTCATAGACTTTTTGTGCTTCGACTTACCCGAGGAGCGCGAAGACTTGGACTCCGACGACCGGCGGGGACTCCGCGACCGGCCCTCGACCTCTCCCGGGACCGGGGCTTGGTGCGGCGCGGAGCCGACTGCCGGACCTCGAGTAGCTTTCAAGACCGCTCTCGCAAAGCCTTCGGGTGAAGTTTCCGGCAGTCAGGGCACGACTTCGTGTCGTGGTCTCGGCCGAGACAGAAGAGACACTCGAGATGCGGGTCTGTGATCGACATCATGCGACCACAGGCTCCGCATGGCTTGAAGCCGGGCATCCCTACGACACCTAGGAGTCGTGAAGACTCGATGAAGAAACAGTGAAAAAATTCACAAAAAAAGTTAGTCAAAAATTGACTAGGACACTGCTCTTCCCGGATCTGCGCTTACTGGCGCGGAAAAAGAAGAACTGACGTCAGCGCGCAGGGGTGGCGTCTAAGTACTGCCCGCGACGTCATCCCGGCGATCACGACACCGACGACGGACGCGGAGCCGCACGACACCGCCTACCGACGCGCAAGGGTACTGCTACGCAAAAACTTTCCGGATCCAGCCTGACGCCTGGGGATATTCTAAGGTAAGGAATCTGTCACTAACTACTGTCTCTTTCAGATGATTAGAATTGTGCCGGGGAAGTGGGTTTCCCGTACTTGACGTTTAACGAAGGTGACACAGTACCTATTGCCTACAAGTCGCATCTATACACTTCTGCAGAGTTGCGCTTTTCAACTGTGGAGAAAGTTTTGACGGCAGTGAAAATGGCGATTCTTAAAGAACGCGCACTGGCACAGGGAAAACGCATCTTGGTTGTCACACCCTATCCTGCCCTGGAGGCAGTGACAAAGGCAAGTGTACCAAACTCTAAGGCTTTGCACCCCCGTTGGATACAATGGGCTACTTCTTTGACGTCTCAGGATGTCACCTTTATCTTTGATTCCTCTCTTCAGACACAGGAGTTCCTGCAGTATGAATTTGTTCATCCTCCTCCTCTGCCTTTGCTGCCGCTTGAGGAGTACAAATGTATCATTTACACCGATGGTTCGGCGCAACCGGCCACGGGTTCTAAGCATGCATACTCAGCAGCATGTGCTATTGTGGCTGGTACCATGGTGAACGGTGAGTTCAAATCGAGTGTTGTGCACACGCAGGCACTGGGAGACAGTACCGCCCAATTGGCCGAGCTGCGTGCTTTGGTGCTCGCACTTGAGTTTGCAGACCCGTATGTGACTACACTTATTATATGCGATTCTTACTACTGTGTTCAGTCTTTTAATGACAACTTATTCTTTTGGTCTCAGAACGACTATAGAGATTCTAAAGGCAGCGCAATTAAGCATAAAATGCTTTGGGTTCGAGTAGCAGATCTTAAACAACATCTGCCTCTCACACAGGTGATTCACACTCTTGGCCACCAACGTGTGGGCGCACCGCGGTCGGTAACAGTTTGGCGGATGAAGCTGCCAAATCAGCAATAGCCACGTGCTCAGTAGCAGCCGTTACAAGATCCATGACAAAATAGATAATGAGATTTTGGCAGCTATTGCTGCAACCAAGGAAGGTTCTAATTACCCACAGGGTTTCCCTTCCAAGTACTCTTATCACTTAAGTCCCGACCAGGTTCCTTATGTAAGAATTCCGGACGTTGGTGATCGGCTGATTCCCAACGCGGACCGCAGAAATTCGTTGATAACAGCCGCACACGAAGGCTTGGCTTCGGCCCATGCGGGCGTGTCTGCAACTGTTTCACTTTTGCAGCAGCGTTACTGGTGGCGTGGTTTATATAAACAGACCCGTGATTATGTCCTTTCTTGTGACATTTGTCAGCAAATTAAGCCCTCTACGGTTACACATCCGCCACAAACACAGCTCTGCATTTCTAATAAGCCTTTTGGTTGTGTATACCTTGATCACTGCGGTCCATTTTCTTCTGATACTGCATATAAATATATCTTAGTTGCAGTTGATTCGTGCACACGTTTCATCTGGGTTTGGCCACAACGCAGTGCTGACGCTCGAAATGTCATCAGGGATTTGCGTGTCTTTGTGGGAATTTTTGCCTGTGGCACCTTCCATTCCGACCAAGGTCCAGCATTCGCCTCTAAGGCGTACAAGGTCGCAATGAGGTCTATGGGGGTGCTGGTGCAATTTTCGTCTCCATACAGGCCTGAGGGCAACTCAATTGTGGAGCGAATGAACCGTGACTTAAAGCAATCCTTGACAGCTAGAGTCTTAGGTACTGGCAGGAACTGGCTGGCCCACTTGTATGGCGTGCAACGTGCACTTAATAATCTCCTTAGAAGATCTCTGGGTGGGCGGACCCCATACGAAATGCTCTTTGGCATACAGATGTTTGTGCCAGACCTTGATGGTCTAGACATGGCGGCGACTGCCGCAATCTTTGATGTAGATAATCATTCTACTATGTTACAGGACTTACAAGAGACCCGTGACAGACTTGCAAGCGAACACTTACCCTCAGCCACAGACGCAGCGCTGCAGATTCCGGTTGCCGGCTGGCTTCCAAAGATTGAAGATCTGGTCCGAGAGAAGGTGGAGAACAAAAAAAGAATTTGGCCCCTCTTATCGTGCACCGGTTCCGGTTCTTGGCTTGAAGGGTACTCGTACAGTCATCTTACCACCGCTTCCTGGTCGCAAAGACAACAGATACATCTCAGTGGACAATGTCAAGCTACAACATCTGGCCGATTCTGAATAGTGTAACACCTGCGGTATCATGTCCAGCAATTTCAAGAAATCCTGTTCGTGGCCCTCCAGTCTCCACATGTGCCGATGTTACCATTGGGATGGTCGCTTTGCCAGATCACCTGCTCAACCTCCCGGCTTCCTCCTGCAACGAGGAAACCGAGTATACATACCCCGCAAGTGAGTCAGTGGCTCATTTACCTACAACACCACTGAACCGACTCGTTTTTCCTTTGATTCGTCTTCCACCTCATCATTTGTCCCACCCAAATTCAGTATTTTTGTATCCTGGTTCAGAGACAACTTTTTGGTCCCTCCGTGGACATACATCTGGTTGGGGCTATTTCTGATTTTCCGGTTCATGTCCATTGGCTTTGTGACAGTTTTTTTCTTGCTCATCAATGGTCACTATTTGCCAGAACGCTCGGCGGAGAACTCTGTGGCTGGAACTTTGGCTCCGCATTCTTCTTCACACATCATGAAGCGTGACCACACATTTGTGAACATTTCCGCCTTTCCAGTTGCAGATGACATCGTATGGGATGCAGTGAATTTCCAAATTCATGGACTGACAGAAATTATTAATGTCCCAAATGTGCTTCGTGTTTCCATGGGTGATGTGGTAAAAAGGAATATTCATTCAGATGATTGGGACGTGCATGCAATTGAATCATTTTCTGATTTAAAATATTATGCTGCCTTTAATGCTGAGGATTTGTACTTAAATTCTGCTAATTATGCCGATTTGTATTGTTACCAGCATTACGGTAACCATTTTCTGCATAAACCAAGTACACTTCGAGGTAGTTTCAATTATACCCAGTGGGAACATTGCCCGACCCCTCTGCAAGGTAGCTCCCAAACACTGATAAATAAATGTACTTGCTTTACAGACTTTGACAGATCAAACCCAGGGTCCTATTATTTTAAATTGAACATTTCTTCAAATCCAAAGGTGATGTTGATCCACACCAATTGCTATATTCCAGTTCCTTTATGGACGCATTAGCTGTTGGTGGCTAGGAGCACTGGAAAAACACCATTGACTTGAAATCTATTTGGGGCACTAAATCGTGGGAGGTGCGCGGTACAGAAGCCTTGCACCGCGCTTGCCTTATCCCCACACAAATATTATTTTTAAACAGTACTATATATCAAAAAACTTGTTTTGGTTTGGCGACTTCAAAAGAATTAAATGCACCTTCCACTCCTGCGTTGTCTTCCTGGCCGAACAGGAGCGTGCATTTAAATCTTTCCCTTGATAGTTTGCAAGCTTTGTTTCAAAATAACTCATTTAATGTCTCTACACTAGATCGCTCAGCCTGGTTGGTGTGGCCCATAGCTTCTAATGCCTGCCAACTGCGTTTTCATAACTCTGCTCCTGGTTACAAACAGGATAGACCAGATCCACGTTTTTCTGATTCACGTTCAATCACAATGTATTCTGTTGGTAAATTATGTAAACAGTGGTTGCAGCACTCTACCTTCGATTCCGTAAAACAACATTTATCCCTGCTCTCTAGCAACATCGACCTGGCCGACTTTGTTCTAGGACCTAGAGGTCCGAGATCTAAAAGATTTGTTTATGCGACTTACAATGAAATCTGGAAGCTTTCACAAATAGAAGCTGCTTCCCGTTTACGGGAAATAGATCAAGCGAATATAGAAAAAGTGCTTGCTGTTGTCGACAATAGTATTAACACCCTGGCATTCCTGTTCCGGTTATATCACCTACTTTCACTATGCTTGCTAATGGTAGCTATCTGCTTTTAAATAATCAAGACTGCTGTGGGTTGCAGGCAGGCATACCCTACTTTGTAACAGTCTCGCAACGCGTAGTGTGCTGCAAAAATGTGCTTTTTCCACCCCCGTGTGGGAAGTTAGATAGTTCCATTTGGCCTTACATACCTACTTTGAAGGCGGATTTCAATAAATTGAGCAGAATAAAGGCACTATTATTAAACCAGGAGGTTATGCTAACTTCCGCACGGGAGACCTTCGTCCTCCAGGTGGCCAGCACTCACAGTGAAATACAGGCCTTTTTAAACACAAACCTCCCCCAACATTTCGGTGAACTGATTCACCGTATATTTAATGCGTCTAATACCAACGGCCTTGTACACTTTTTTAAAGTTGTGGGCTCTGGCCTTTGGACGTCCTTTCAGACTATATTTGGTGTAATACCGGCTTTTATTCATTCTATTTTTTCCAGCGTCTTTGGTGGCTTCCCATTGATCCTAGCCTTAGCTGCTGGAGTATTGCTTTTACTTTGTCTGTTGCGCAATGGCTGCACCTCTTGTGGGCCTACACAACCCAGGGCGACTGCGGATGCTCCGTGACCACATGGTTGACAGCTTCGGCGTCCTGCCGCTGGCGACACTCAGCGTGGCTTATGGATTATCTTTTCGCTTTGCGTATTTCACTTGCGTGCAACCTGTGATGTCCTGCTTACGATGTCCGTTCTCTTGGTCCTTGGATGTTTGCCTCTCCAATACGTCTTGTTCTGACCCGGATTTCGACCAGTTGATGGGCCCCCTAATGGCCCATGAACGGGAATGTTCCTGTGACGGATTAATGGCGCGTGCGGCTGCACTTGGAGTCTTGGCGCAATGGGATATCTGGGCGGCTGCTCAGAATCTCCTACAACAAAGTTTTATTGAATATCACGCAAGTTGTCCCACAATGCTGATCGCTGCTCCCTATTGTGAGGAACATGAATGCAGTTTTGATTTGTTGAACTGGATGGCATCTCTTTTTTCAGACGATGACAATGATGTCTTTTTGGAAGGTGTTGCAGTTTTCTGCGCATACACTCTGATGGATTAGTTGCATTGACTCTCAATGAACTGCATAGCTGGATTTTTTTATTCTCTTTGAGTGACCTATTTTCTGGCCCCATCTAGAATTTTTTTTCAACATTTTTTCCAAAAAGACTTTTCCCACCAATAGACGTTTACATTCTGCTCCATCTATTTGAACTCTGTTTTCGTCCTATGTCTTGACCTATGGACTGACCAGGGAGGGTGTAGTGTGGATTGTGGCCTCATGGTCGACATTGCTAAGTTAGCTTAGGCCTAGCTGCCATGATGCCTCCTTTGCACACGTTACTCCGTGACTTTGTTTTTCCAGACTCTGCTTGTGACCGTTCACATTTAAACTGTCTGCATTTCTGCCTTTCACCTTTTCTGATGTTCTCTGTGGTTTTCGTCTGCACACAATGTACAAGGTCGAAAAACAACGTCCCTTGTTGTTGCTGTTCTGGTCAGCCCCTCGCACTTAGACATAACATGAAATACAGCTGCACTGGAGAAATTTGTGTGCTTTTAATATTGTGATCTCCCTGTTGGAGGCACTTGGAGAAAAACCTTTCCAGGGAGAAGAGCTGTGCTGGTCTCATGATGTAAACCTTGCATCTAGTTCTTGAGGTATGGGGTCCCCCTGACAAAGCCCAGAGGTTTTCTATTTTTATAATAAACTAGTTAATAGCACGGGAGGGTGGCCAGGCATTATAGTCCTTCATCCACTGTCTTTATAAAATGCTGTCCCCGTTTGTATTCTATGGAATTGTAACAATGCTTACTGTTTTGTCTTTATGCATTATGCTGCTAGTACTGGCACGTGTACTGTGTCTTAGAGCACGATAGTTGAAATAAACATTTTAAACTATACTGTGTCTTAATACGCACGTTGTGGACAAGTATGAGTGAGTAATGAAAGTGTTCTTGCTCCCGCGATTCCTGAAAGAGTCTGTGTTCTAGGATGTCTAATCATTGGTAGCTTCGCTGTAGTACGGAGAACGAATGAGACACTATAGCTAGTCGGATTGGGATTTTGGGCACTAAGGTGGATGGTTGGTACACCACTATACACCGAGGTCCTGTTTTCCTGCGCATAGTTCTGTATATGTGCAGAATCCCCGCAACAGGGGGGCTGCTGTCTTTAAAGGACTCAAGGGCTTGCGTGGTTGTGGTGCCAAGACACGTCTGCTCCAAAGCCAGTGCAGGGCCCAAAACAGGTCCAGATGTTCCTGATGGTGGGAGGGCGAACCTGCCGGCGGAGTACTAGTCGGAGGTCCCTGCGGTTCCTTGGAGCCCAAAAGGTGTCAGAGGGAGCAGTCAGCATGCTGAAGAGGTACAACGCAGCTTTGCTGAGCGTTGGATTTTCTGCAGTGCCGCCGAAAGAGCCATGAAGTCTGTTGCCCCAGGACGAGAGCCAGAATCAGCTCTGAGGAGATCGAGTTAGGGAGCGACACCGAGAAGCAAGCTTACACCTTCGCCTCAAGAGTGGTGGGAAGGGGCCAAAGCCCAGCTTGGACTTCCTGTGCTTCTTTTCAAACGTACTTGAGGACTTCGACCGTGACAGAAATCTGCCACAGGAATGGGACCTTCTATTAGACAGGCCACAAAATGGAGGTTTTTGCTGTCTAGCAACATACAGCTTTGCCTCAGAGTACGGGTTGGCGTTTGGATTCAAGATGAAGTCGCTACGAGTCTTGGAGTTGTAATCCAACCCAAAGAACTAAAGACAAATCTGGTGGGGCTCTGTCACAGATATTTGCTTGGAACAATCCCTACAAGGCTTGAATCATGCAATTTTAGGGGGTGACATTTTCCCTTGCACACTGGTACTTAGTAGGTCCACATAAATGTAGTAAAAGGAAAGGTTTGGGCCTGGCAAGTGGGTGCACTTGCCAGATCGAAATGGCAGTTTAAAACTGCGCACACAGACACTGCAGTGGTAGGTCTGAGACACGTTTGCAGGGCTACTCATGTGGGTGGCACAATCAGTGCTGAAAGCCCACTAGTAGCATTTGATGGGCCCTGGGCACACCTGGTGCACTTTACTAGGGACTTACTAGTAAATCAAATATGCCAAATAATGGATAAACCAATCACCAATACAATTTAGACAGAGAGCATATGCACTTTAGCACTGGTTAGCAGCGGTAAAGTGCCCAGAGTCCTAAAACCAGCAAAAGCAGGTCAGATAAAATAGGAGGAAGAAGGCAAAGGTTTGGGGATAACCCTGCAAAAAGAGCCAGGTCCAACAACGGCACTCAGCTTCAAGGCTGATATGGAAGCGGGACTCTGCCGGAGACCAGAGGCTTCTGATCTCCACCTCTGCCAGGTAACCACCCGAACCCAGAAGTGACAAATAGGTCAACACTGTCAGCTCTGGGTGAAGTAGGGAGAGGGGTCTGCTGCGCACTCAATCGTAGTCCAGTAACCACCAAGTGGCCAGAGAGGTCACCTTGATGTTGGGCCCACTGAAACATCAGGTCTCACTGTAGAGCCTGCATGTGTCACCTGCCGGGCTCGACCAACATTATGCAGGAGGCCTTCAATCCCAGCAGCCTTAGAGTCAACATCACTGAAATTCAGGACAGAGGCTAAAAGATTGGAATCATAGCCTAAATGTCCAGGGGGAAAGGCACCAAACCATGTTCAGAATGGCTTCAATTAAAGGGAGCATGTGAAGAATCAGGTGTGACTTCGGCACATTGATAGTGAGCCCCAAAGATGAGAGGAATTTTACCGTAGTCTGGAGGTGGTTGATGAATCTCTGGGGAAAGCCAGTCTTCAACAGCCAGTCACTGATATAAGGGAAGACTGGCACCTCTGACCTACGAAGGTATGCTGCCACCTCTGCCATCACTTTCGTGAACACCCAAGAAGCACTCGTGAGACCAAAGGGGAGCACCGCAAACTGAAAATGCCCCTGTCACACCACAAACCGCAGGTAGCATTGATGGGTCTGTAAGACGATATATGGAAGTAGACTTCCCTCAGGTCCAACTGTACCATCCAGTTTCCAGGGCTGAGGGCAAACAAGACGTAGGCCAGTGTGAGCATCTTGAAATTTTCCTTCCGGAGCAAACCGTTCAGAGGGCGCATATCTAAAATCGTAAAAAGGCACCTCCGTCCTTCTTGGGCATCAGAAAGTAGCGGGTATAGCAACCATGACCTATTTCTGGCGCAAGCAACTTCTCGATAGTCCCATCAGCAAAATGGGCTTGCACTTTCTGATGAATGACAGAAAGATGGTTCTCAGTCAACCTTTGAGGAGATGGAAGGTACGGCGGTGCTGAAAGGAAGGGCAGTTGGATCCTGCCTCCCACCGGATGGCTGTGCTCAGGGAAGGGCACACTAGAAGTGCTTTAGCAGGTGGGACTGCAGGGGTGGCTGGAGACTGAGCGGCCCTGGTCAACTCCTGGGTGACATGCTGTGGTTGGATTGGATGGCACTATAGGATAACTCTGCCGAAGCTGCAAAAGGAGCAGTATGTCTGGTGCGGTTGGCAAGGTGGGGCAGATAGGCCCAGAGATTGAGCCGTGGCCCTCTTGGAATGCTCAAGAGTGGAGTCCACCTTATCCCTGAACAGGCAAGTCCCATCGAATAGCATGTTCATGAGGCACTTCTGGATGTCACATAAAAAGAAAATCGGTGGACCGCACTCAAGCGTTGCGGTGAATGGCAACGCTGGTGTCAATGACACGTCCGATGGAATCGGTGGTGTCCAAGCCACAATGAATTGTGAACTTGGCTGCATCCTGACTGTCCTGGATGGCCTGGGCAAAGACAGATCTGAGTTCTTCTGGTACACTAAGGAGGGCTTGAGCCACCGATTCCCAAAGGGCATGGGAGCAGCTTCGCAGGAGACAGCTGGCATTCACTGAATGCATAGACGCTGGTAGAAGGGGTGCAGGCGCGGGGGAGGGGTACTGCAGCATCCCCAAAATAACCATGCAGGAATTAGGAAGGTGAATGAGCATTAACTATGACTTTACATTTTGTTCTTATCTTGTCACATTTGCTGTGCATTCAAATACAGAGGTCAAATGCCAACCTATGTCTTCTGACAAATTTCTGGCTATTCTTTTAACATGGAGCCTGGTGTCTACTTTTCTTTCTTTTACTGCAAAGTGTGAGGATTTTGTAAAGTGAACTATGTGACAACCTTGCCAGTGTGAATGGAAAGGCTGTAGGACATAATTTTTTTTTTAACAAGCAACATTTAAACATTTAAATACCAATAAATTAACTGTACAAAATTTTCTAAATAAATAGAAAAGCACGACTGAAGCACTTTTTTCATTTTGAAGTGTGATGGAAACAAAGATTTTAATAGGATCAAAACAAATCAAGACACTTGCTAATGCACAAATGACAAATATTCGCTGAAAGTCACTTTCAATACATTATCGATTGTTCACTTTATAGTTTTATCAGTAAAACTGTATGGCTCTGCAAATGTAGTTGTCATTTCAATGGATAATGTGCTGTCTGTAAATGACAGTGTGCTAACACACTCTGCTTTAGAAATAGATTGATGAGAGCTTGCAACTAAATGCAAAACTAACTACATATTACACCATTACCACTCTCCTGCTTAACGGGAGGGCTCATTTGCAACACTTGTTCTTTGTTTGATGCTTGAATTTTCCAGAATCCCTATAAGTTCACCGTTCTAACATTGATGGCATCACCTCCACTCTCAAAATTGTTCCAGCAACACTGACTGAGCCAAGAGCCAGGCTAGTGGAAGAAAAAACCCACTTCCCAAATGTTTCAATTCGCTTGGATTCCCTATCAGGGGGAAAGTAGTCAGGAAAGTATTGGCATTAGACGTGCTGGTAGACGGTTGCACAACCAAACTTTCAAGAGAAGGGTGTTGAAACAGGAAAGCAGGGTCGCAGAGGGTAGGATGGTGACCTCGCACTATTTGCCTGATGACTTGGGTGGCCAGCGCAAGGCGTGGCCCAGATGCCCAACAATGTATCTGTCAGTGCCTCATTAAATAAAGGGGTTCCGAAGTTGATTGCCCCATGTGGAGGACTTATGTCAGCACATTAGTTTTAACCTCCAAGGTGCAAGCTGCAAGTCAAGAACTTCAGGCGCCTTTCTCATTGCCATGGAATAGGAGACGGATTCCTCGGTGGCTGGGCCAGGGGTAGGATAAGACCTGATTTATGAGAGGTATTGAGACATTTGGCTTCCTGCAAATCATTGTACCAGTTATCCTCAGCATGGCGCTGAAAGAACTCATCCCCCCCCCCCATCATAATCGCTGTCCAAGTCCGTGGAGAGTGTGGAGTGTGATTTCCCTTGTGGAGGGGGCAAATAAAGCAGAGGAAGTTGCGCCTCAACAGTGGTCAGGTACGGCCTTGGTCTAGGCTGCACCGGTGCTGACTCAAAGTTGGAAAGTACTATTGGTATCTCCTCACCAGCGTTGATAGATTTAGCCCCAGGGTCGAAGTTCCAGGAACCGGTGTGGACCATGGTGCCTGAGCTCCGTCTGTGTGCCCTGCTGCTGCCCGATTGTGCTCGTTTTTCCTTTCTGTGCCCCCCCTTGCTGCCCCTGATTGTGCTCGTTTTTCCTTTCTGTGCCCCCTTGCTGCCCCGGATTGTGCTCGCTTTTCCTTTCTGTGCCCCCCTTGCTGCCCCTGATTGTGCTCGTTTTTCCTTTCTGTGCCCCCTTGCTGCCCCTGATTGTGCTCGTTTTTCCTTTCTGTGCCCCCCTTGCTGCCCCTGATTGTGCTCGTTTTTCCTTTCTGTGCCCCCCTTGCTGCCCCTGATTGTGCTCGTTTTTCCTTTCTGTGCCCCCTTGCTGCCCCTGATTGTGCTCTGTTTTTCCTTTCTGTGCCCCCCTTGCTGCCCCTGATTGTGCTCGTTTTTCCTTTCTGTGCCCCCTTGCTGCCCCTGATTGTGCCTCGTTTTTTCTCCTTTCTGTGCCCCCTTGATGCCCTGATTGTGCTCGTTTTCCCTTCTGTGCCGGTTTCCCGCCGCTGCGCCCTGCGGCCCCGCCCCTCACTGCCCATTCGCTGCCCCATTCCCTGCTCCTCCCTCCCACCTCCCCATTTATGGCGGCCGCTGCGAGGTGAAGAGAGCGACCCCTGACCTTGACTGGTAGGTCGCTCCCCACCACACAGCTCCGTCTGTGTGCCCTGCTGCTGCCCCTGATTGTGCTCGTTTTTCCTTTCTATGCCCCCCTTGCTGCCCCTGGATTGTGCTCGTTTTTCCTTTCTGTGCCCCCTTGCTGCCCCTGATTGTGCTCGTTTTTCCTTTCTGTGCCCCCCCTTGCTGCCCCTGATTGTGCTCGTTTTTCCTTTCTGTGCCCCCTTGCTGCCCCCGATTGTGCTCGTTTTTTTCTCCTTTCTGTGCCCCCTTGCTACCCCTGATTGTGCTCGTTTTTTTCTCCTTTCTGTGCCCCCTTGCTACCCCTGATTGTGCTCTGTTTTTCCTTTCTGTGCCCCCCTTGCTGCCCCTGATTGTGCTCGTTTTTCCTTTCTGTGCCCCCCTTGCTGCCCCTGATTGTGCTCGTTTTTCCTTTCTGTGCCCCCTTGCTGCCCCGGATTGTGCTCGTTTTTCCTTTCTGTGCCCCCCTTGCTGCCCCCGATTGTGCTCGTTTTTCCTTTCTGTGCCCCCTTGCTGCCCCTGATTGTGCTCGTTTTTCCTTTCTGTGCCCCCCTTGCTGCCCCTGATTGTGCTCGTTTTTCCTTTCTGTGCCCCCTTGCTGCCCCTGATTGTGCTCGTTTTTTCTCCTTTCTGTGCCCCCTTGATGCCCTGATTGTGCTAGTTTTCCCTTCTGTGCCTGTTTCCCGCCGCTGCGCCCTGCGGCCCCGCCCCTCACTGCCCATTCGCTGTCCCATTCCCTGCTCCTCCCTCCCACCTCCTCATCTATGGCGGCCGCTGCGCGGTCGCGCGCTGGCGCGCCGAAGGCGCGCCTAAGGCAAGCCCGTCTGCGCCCGTCCGCGCCGTGACCGCGCCCAGCGCCAGACCCCCTGGTCCGGGCATCCCCCGCGCCCGCCACATCAACAGACGCCGATACGACGCCAGCACCCTCCACGCACTGAACCCCGGAAAAGATCACGCCTGCTACCAGGCCACCCCGAAGCGCACCCAAGGGCCCTTCACCTGCCGGAACTGCAGCTTCGCCAGCACCCGCCCCGCCAAACCACCGCCCAGGAAAGAACCCAACTACCTCAGATGCATCCTCCTCAACACCCGCTCCGCCCGCAAACACGCCATCGAACTCTGGGACCTTCTCGACTCAACCTCCCCAGACGTCGCATTCCTGACGGAGACCTGGCTGAATCCCGCTTCAGCCCCCGACATCGCCATTGCCATCCCGGACGGATACAAGATCACCCGCAGGGACCGCACCAACGGAGTCGGAGGAGGCATCGCCATCGTCCACAGGAACACCCTCAGAGTCTCAACCAACACCGACAACACCCTCAGCACCGCCGAACACATGCACTTCCAGATCCACACCGATCCCAACACCACCCTCAGAGGAACCCTCATCTACAGACCCCCGGACCCTGACCACAGTTCAGCGATTCCATGGCTGACTTCGTCAGCACACACGCCATCGCCTCCACGGACTACATCCTCCTCGGGGACCTGAACTTCCACCTCGAGAACAACAAGGACACCAACTCCACCACCCTGATCGACAACCTCGCCACCCTCGGACTCAGACAGCTCGTGACTACACCCACCCACGCCGCCGGCCACACGCTAGACTCCATCTTTTCCGCAAGCCCACACGTCTCCTTCAACCACACCTCCGAACCCCACTGGACTGACCACCACTGCATCCACTTCACCTACAGGAAGCCCACCACGCACCACCGCACCGAACAAATGCCTCGCCGCTGCTGGAGCAGAGTCACGGAAGACCAGCTAACCACAACCCTCGCCCTGAGCCCACCCGCCGAACCCTCCGACCCAGACACCGCCGCCCGCAACCTCAGACAGTGGATCGACGACTGCGCCAACACCCTCGCCCCGCTCAAGAATCCGCCCAACAGCCACACCAGCAAGAAAGCCACCTGGTTCACCGAAGACCTCCAGGCCTCCAAACGAACATGCCGAAAACTGGAGAAGATCTGGCTCCACGAACGGACAGCGGACAGCTACGCCGCCCACAAGAGCGCCACCCGCAGTCACCATCACCTCATCAGATCCGCCAAAAGGGCCTCACTCAAAGACCGCCTAGACAACAACGCACACAACAGCAAAGAGCTCTTCAACATCGTGAAGGAACTCTCCAACCCCAGCTCCAACACCAACGACATCCAGCCGTCGCGAGACCTGTGCGACTCACTGGCCACCTTCTTCCACCGCAAAATCGCTGACATCCACGACAGCTTCAACACCACGACCGCCCGGCAACCACCGAGACCACTGCCCCCACAACCACCAACCGCCTGCTCTCCTGGACCAACATCAACGACGAGGACACCAGCGAGATCATGAACACCATCCACTCCGGTTCACCGCTAGACCCGTGCCCTCACCACATCTTCAACAAAGCCAGTACAGCCATCGCGCCCCATCTCCGGAAAATAATCAACATCTCCTTCGAGACAGCAACCTTCCCGGAAAGCTGGAAGCACGCCGAGATCACCGCCTTACTCAAGAAACCCAAGGCAGACCCCAAGGACCTCAAGAACTTCCGACCCATCTCTCTGCTCCCGTTCCCCGCGAAGGTCACCGAGAAAATCGCCAACAAACTGACCCGCTACCTCGAGGAGAACAACATCCTGGACCCTTCCCAGTCCGGCTTCCGCAGCAACCACAGCACCGAAACCGCCCTCATCGCCGCCACCGATGACATCAGGACCCTGCTAGACAACGGAGAAACAGCAGCCCTCATCCTCCTGGACCTATCAGCCGCCTTCGACACGGTCTGCCACCACACACTACGAACACGCCTTCACGACGCCAGGATCCAAGAGAAGGCCCTGGACTGGACCACATCCTTCCTTTCCGGCAGAACACAAAGCGTCCGCCTCGCCCCCTTCCGATCCAAGGCCACCAAGATCATCTGCGGCGTACCCCAAGGCTCCTCCCTCAGCCCAACGCTGTTCAACATCTACATGGCACCCCTCGCCCACGTCGCCCGACAGCACAACCTCAACATCATCTCCTACGCCCGACGACACCCAGCTGATCCTCTCCCTCACCAAAGACCCTCACACCGCCAAAGCCCACCTCCACGAAGGAATGAAGGCCGTCGCCGAATGGATGAGGACCAGCCGCCTGAAGCTGAACTCGGACAAGACGGAGGTCCTCATCCTTGGTTCCAACCCTTCAGCCTGGGACGACTCCTGGTGGCCAACATCACTGGGAACAGCCCCGCCACCCACCGACCACGTACGCAACCTAGGGGTCATCCTCGACCCCACCCTCTCCATGACTAAGCAGGTCAACGCCGTTTCCTCATCCTGCTTCAACATCCTCCGAATGCTCCGCAGGATCTTCAAGTGGATCCCCACCGAAACAAGAAAAACAGTCACCCAGGCCCTCGTCACCAGCAGGCTGGACTACGGAAACGCCCTCTACGCAGGAACGACGGCTAAGCTCCTGAGACGGCTGCAACGCATCCAGAACGCCTCTGCACGTCTTATCCTCGACATCCCCCGATGCAGCCACATCACACCCCACCTGAGAGACCTGCACTGGCTCCCTGTCAACAAGAGGATAACCTTCAAGCTCCTCACCCACGCACACAAAGCACTCCACAACTCCGGACCAGCCTACCTCAACAGACGACTCAGCTTCTACACCCCCACCCGCCAGCTCCGCTCGACCAGCCTCGCCCTCGCCACAGTCCCCCGCATCCGGAAAACGACCGCCGGCGGCAGATCCTTCTCCCACCTCGCCGCCAAGACCTGGAACACCCTCCCCACCAACCTCCGACAGACCCAAGACCTACTGGCCTTCAGAAGACTCCTCAAGACCTGGCTCTTCGATCAGTAGCAGCACCACCCCCCCTCTTCCCCCAGCGCCTTGAGACCCTCGCGGGTATGTAGTGCGCTTTATAAGTGACATGATTGATTGATTGATTGATTGAGGCGGAGCCGGAATCAGAGCTGAAGGCACTGTGAGGGTTTCAGAGGGTCCAACTGGTGCCGAGGGGGAACCCGCTGGTGGTACTCCAGATGGAAGGCTCCTTGCGGCCCAAAGGCGAGCCAGAGGAAGTCAGCAAGGATACAGAGACCGAGCATGGCTTTGTGGAAATCTTCGATCCATTTAGGAGCGGAAGACCGCTCCAAAATCTCTGGTTGTGCCGACCCAGTTGCAGTATTGGCTCCAAAAATCAACAGACTCTAGAAGTGAGACGGAGAGCCAGGGCGCCGCCGCCGTGCCTTCTTAGGTGAATGCGAGTGGCGTGAGGGGGCCCAGTCCTGCTTTGATTTCTTATGTTTCTTTTCAGACTTAACGGACGATTTAGATCTCAATGAAGACCAACCACTAGAACAATTTCATTGACTTCTGGAGTAAGAACGGACCGCAACTTGGACCTGTCTTGTCACAAGGTCTTCTTATGCTTGGCGGTGCAGAGTTTTGCCTTGTGGTCTTGGATGGCATTAGGATTCATCAGCGAACGTTCGCTGCAGGCCTTAAAGTCATGACTCAGCAACAGGCACACCTGATGGGAATCTGTCACTGACATCTGTTTGCGACAGTCCCTACAGGTCTGAAAACCTGTTTTTTGGAAAGACCTTTCATTGCACACTGTGATTTTTTTTTTTTACAGAAATTATGAGGCACACATCTCAGATATGAGAGGAAGCTCCGGATCCGCGCCTGGTGGCATGGCAAAGAAAGGAACTGACGTCAGTGGTGCCTGCATAGGCCCTGCACATCATTTCTGAAGTGGAACGGCATCTGTGCATAACTGCAAGGCACCACCGAGCGGTGCGCAGAGGTACTCCTAAAAGGTTTCCAGATCCAGTCTGTCACCTGAGGAATATTCAAAAAAGTGAGGAATCTCAGCTAAAACTCTCCATCAGATACCATGAGAGAGACCAGTGAAGGCAATGGTATTGTTGCAGAAATTGGCATTTGTGGTAGGGCCAAAATTAGCATAGTGACCAATATCACTGAAGATACGGACATTTAAAAATTTGTCATCATTGGGGTTGGTGCTAAGAAGATAGCTGAAGGGGCAGTCTTCGTCAGACAGGAAGATCTTTGTTGATGGGACAGTTTTGATTAAAGGGTCAGTGTTTGTCGATGGAATGCCCGTCGCTGACAACTGGACTGCTTTGATTGAAACTTTACCATCGACTGTGCTTGTGTCCTCGATGCTGATTTTTTCAAAGGTTGTATATCTTTGCGTTTTGACCAAGCTGTCTTTACCTTGGAACTGTCAGAGATGAACCCCCACTAGAAAAAGGTCTTGTTCTTGATTTTCTTGAATCAGAAGCCTGTGTTTTGAAGGCATGTGCAGGGGGCTTTTTGGTGGAGGTCAACTGCCATTCAACTGAAGGACCTGTGCCCAATTTCATTTTGTGCTTCATTTCCTTTGAAGGTGGATGTGAAGTTACACTTTTTGCTGAAACTCACCATTGGGAAGTCAGCGATTTTCGCTTGGAGGAGGCATTCCTCCCTGGCATTGAGGGTTTTCGCACTAAATGCCCTACAAATGCTACAATCTTTAGGAACATGCCCAGACTTGTAGAAGCATTTTATGTGGAGGTGTTTTGAAAAAAAAATATTTGCTTCACAAAAATAGCATTCCTTAAATAAAAACCTAGCTTGAGATGAAGTCACGGCCAATGTGACCAGAATTCAACCAAAAAAAAATCTCAAAGGTCCTATCCTCTGAGTCACAAAACAGCAGAAATAGGTCACCTCGTGGATTTTGGGTGAAATTAGATCTCAAGGAGAAAATTGTCCAAAAGAAGACCCTTTGATAAGAGGAGAGTAGAGCTCAGAGTATTCCCTATTGTCCTGAAGAATTGTGATAGAAAATGTGACTGTTGAGGCCTCTGTTGTGGCTTGGAATACAGTCAATCAACCTCATCAGGCAGAGATCGAGTCTCACAATGAGAAGTATTGGAAGTGAGGGGTCTATTGCCGTTTTCAACGTTATTTTGCAGTATTCAGATACTGCTGTGCTAACATTGAATACAGAGGGGTTCCAGCCTTATGTCCAGGAATAATTCAAGTTTGTGTATCCGTGAAAGATTCAATGCTGAGTAATTGCATGTTTTTGTCCCCCTCACACCTTTAAGTCATACTCCTTAAGTCATTCTCTTATCAGCTGGAATGGGACAGTTCCTGACATGATGCCAAGAGTTAATACAATGATACTTTGATTGGTGCTCTCTGGTCCCATTTATGTCCCAACCAGTGTTCCCTGGTTCTTTATTTTCGGTTGCAATGCAGCTCCGTAGGTGGAACACTCAATCTCAACTCCAAACCCAATGGTGAAAAAAGAATAGGAGGTGCAGTCTGCATACTGATGCATTGTGAGTTTCAAGAACATGATCACAAGTCCTCCTCTAAATCTAAATAAATACTCAGAATAAAAAAGACCTGTAATATTCCAAACCCAATTCTAGATATAGGGTTAGTGCACAGAATGTGATCTACAATAACACATTGCAAATGGAAAAGTTACCCACCTGTTAACCTCACTCTCCATCGCTAGACTTTCCACATAAGTTCTAAATATGCTCCTCCTCCATCATGGCAGTGTTGAGGTGAAATTGTATTTAATAGAATTCAGTTCCTTGCTGTACTGTTAAAATAAATAGGATTTTAACTGCCAGTACAGAGCTCTCTGCGACACAAGGGAGTTCTGCTTCTCGGAAACGGAAAGGGCTAATTTTGCAGAACAAAATACTGTCACCTGAAATACCTAATTCACCTAATTTTCTTAACATTTTCCTTCAGAAGGGTACTGAAAGCCAAGTTGTCACTTGCGGTTTTTGGGTATTTTGTTTTAACCCAAAATCAAGTCAAGCTCTGTAAATTCAGAATTTAAGTAGGCTTCTAAATTGCCTTTACTTATAAAAATGCCTTTATACATAAAACCTATTCTAAAATGGGTTCCAGAATTCTATGCATGAGTGGGGCTAATTCAGGTTTGCTAACTATCACTGAAGACCCTGTCAATACCCATAGGCTGTCTCAAATGTGTTTAGTCCAGGCTGAACCTCATCATGGGACAAGTCAGTTACGCAGGTGAGATTCCTTGTTTGGACTACAACTACAGTTTGTTCCCATTACAAGAGGTTATAGAGTGAGGGACTTCCCTCTTCAGAGGTTGGAGATAATAATGAAAGATTATATGCCAAAGTGGTTTGTGCATCAGAGCATGGACGCCTCATGACAGTTACAAGGAGAATGCCTTCTTTACCAGGGTCTGAACTTCTCATGAGGTACTGAAGAATTAGTAATTCTCACTCTAAAGACTTTGTCTACTAGTGAAATGTTATATAAGACACAAAGGTTCCTATCTAAAAATAGACCTTCTAACAGTGTTAGAGGGAGAAGGGGGGTCTCTTCTTCACATGAACACACTAATGGGGTATTACAGGGTAGCAGGTTTCCTGGTTCCAGTTTGAAGACCATCAGTCAAATGGTACAGGCTGAAGGGAGTCCTCTCCTTAGACTAGACTCATTTGCTTAGTTTTAAAGAGAAAGGAAACACCCTGCTCTAAGTCTAGACCCAAGGATACAGGCAAAAGTATTTAATATTTTTAGTCTTGACCCATTAATTTCTGTTGCCACAGAATGGCCTTCTGTTGTATCTGAAGACCCTGTTGTGGACCGTTACAGTGGAGAGGGAGAAACCCATCTTCAACCTGGACATATCAATATAATGTTACAGGTAAAACGTTCTTTATTTTCGGTCTGGAGTGGACATACTTTTGGAGTGTTAAAGGCAGGGGGATTATTTACTATGTCCAAGTCCATTAATGGAGTGTTGCATGCAAAGGGCATACCTTTCAGTGTAGATGAACCCATTATTCACAACTTTATTCTCTACTATGTTTCTGTTTGCAACTAATTTCCCAACTGTGGTAGGCTGGCGTCATTCTGTCATTCACAAGATGTCGAGAGAGATGGAGCTTTAGTTTCCATGGTTACTAAAGCAGATTTAATTATAGATGTTCAAATGAAATCTGGCTCGGTTTTCTCTCTCATACAGAAATATGCTGTGTCACACAGCAATAAAAGATTGCATAACTACCATTGGCCATCCTTAGTGCCCAATTCGCATTGAGTGCACATGTTAAAATAAGCCACTAAATGCATCTGTCAGTTATAATTTGACTCCCCCCATCTATTCAAGAGCGAAGCAGTGTTAGTCAGTGAGGTGACAGATCTAACTGCGCATCCCTCTTTCTCATCTTATCGTGGTAGGAGGGAGCTGGCGTGAGGCTGTGCTCTGTTGCACATCCTTACAAGGACAGGACTCTTATTGTCTGTATTGAACAGGCTGCTCTGTGTGCCCATAGCAGGAATTGATAGAAACTCGAGTGGAAGTTATCACAGCCTGCCTCTTGCGCCCGGCAACAATTCAATGAGATTGATAGTAGCTGCTATTTCAAGTGTGAGTGAACAGTCAAAGAGTGCAGAGAAAACATGAGTTTCAATGATGTGAATAATAAAGCAGTGAGAATTAGTGTGGCTTCAAAGCACAGTGTGCACTTGAGGCCATACTGCATGACCTACAGAGGAAAAAGGTTTCTGAAAGCTGGGGGCACCATATTTGGTGCCGAGTAGCCAAAAAATAAAAGCCTGAATGTTATGGGGTGGCATATTAGTTTATCAACTCAGAAAATGAAAGGGGAGTTCACTGAATCACACAACTTCAGTTGCAACCATCACTTGCTGAGGGCACGATCGGCTGTCAACGACCTTAAGAACACATTTCACTAAAGTTGTTTTATAAGGAGTGTTCCTCGATCTACTCATGCAACAGGATGACTTTCCCCCTCCTCCCTTACTACCCTTTAACCATATAATAACCAGCTCTTACCTTAAGTCGCTCTATGGCTTCCTCCCCTCCAGGCGTGGACATGATTCGCTCTTGAATGCTGGTGACAGTTGCTAGGCCCATCTGGCTATTAAGAGAGCCGGAAGATGAAGAGGCAGTGAGGCAGCCCATCGATGCTGTGGAGAGAGGGCCAGGCCGTTGGTTTTCTGATGCTAGCAAGTACCTATTCTTATTATTCTGAATATCTTTCAGATCTAAGAGAAGACGACAGGAGGGGTACAGGGAAAGTGCCACAGACAAACAAAGGAGCCAGGAAGAGAAAAGACAAAGACAGGAAGGAAACAGTAACATGAGAAGAGACACAGACAAGCCTACGGTGCAGGATTACACAGATACCATGAGCGGTACAATGGAGCAGTTGGGAAACTGAGCAAATGTCAAGCACAGTGAAATAGTGATGAGGCTAACATATGCAGCACCAACCCTCCCTTCGCCCACATCAAGGTCAGAAAATTGCATTTGACATGCAACTCGACCCTGAAATGTAGATACCATTCCCCAGAAATTCATCCTTGCCATCCCACCCCCATCCCTTTGGGGAGCCCAAGGGCACAATTTACCATTGCTCAGCTACTAACCGCTCACAACAGATCAGCCAAGCCAGTCAAAAAAGAGCTTCAAATCAGGTGCTCATAAAGTATCATCAAGCACAGAAGGACAAGGAGATATACAAGAAGCCCATGACTGCAGAAAACAAAGCACAGATTGGAAGCGTGAGAAGGAATGTGCATGTTAGGAGAGACAAGAGAATAGGGATAGCTGAGGGGGTACAATTTAAGCAAATATTTTCCTCGATATTTCCAGGGAATGGGTCAAATCTGCACTACTTGCACAGTGAATATTTCTGACCAAGCATTACTACAACCTGATCACTTATAATGATGCAGGCTAACATTTCACTCTATGTGCACATAAAGCAAACAGGAATGTTATTTCTGCTAGAGAACTGAAGAGAATGTTCTCTACAGCTATTAACTTCAGGCATATTGAGCTAGAAACAGTGAAACGCACCTCTCATTGCACCAGAACCTCCCAAGCAACCAGTCACACTGCTAGACAGTACCTTAACCCAGAGCATGATTTCAGCACTGACAGCTCTAGAATAAACACACTGACCAGACCGGAATACTGCAGGCCTGCCCATACACTGCTACATAAAGCTAGCAGCAATCAACATGCAAGACAGCAAGCAGCACATCGTTTTAACCCAAAGGTGGCAAATCATTGTAGCGTTTGCAGAGCGTGGCTCACAAACTCGCAAAGACTGGGAAGCCGAGAGCAGAAGGGGTATGAATATGGAGGGGCTTGTGTCAAATTTTTGATTTTTTTTTTTCACTTAATCTGAAATGCGTACAGTAGAAAAGATGCAACCACGCCAATTCTGGCAACAGTCCATGTTAATGGAGAACAAATCAAAAAGAGGATGCTGAACAACAAAGCCAATTCGAAATGCAACAGACTTTTGAAGGAGTAAAAGGTGTCAAACTTGCACGCATGTTAGGAGCAAATGACAAAACGGATATTTTCTAACAGAGGAAAAGTACAATTTGATACAAGGGGGCTTCCAAAATTAAGATGAGTTTTATTAAGGGTGGGAGTATAAACGCATTTGCTGGCCCTCATTGTGTTGCCGGAATATTGTTTGAAGTAATTTCTATTAATTTAACATGAACTGATTTATTTAAATTAATATGCAGTGTGTTGCACCCAACCTCTTATAGAGGAAAGTCACTGAATCACAATGCCTACCCAAGTGACAATTCCCTATTGAGCAAATGGGCAGAGGGCCTTCTTGCAGTTAACATGGTTCATCATCCCACCACTTTCTGTCTTCTTCATAATATAAGTAGGAGACAGGATTCCACAAGTGAGGAAGAGGAAAAGAACCTCTAGCTTTTGTCCCAGATAATCCTCTTCTCTTTGTCAGTCTTGCAAGTAGAGCGAATGTTGAAGGGACAAGACTTTCAGTAATCCAAATACAGAGGGAGAGACAGGCAGATAACTTTTAAGCAGTCACTCCAGATTTCACCCAGCTGCTTCTAGGCCTACCAGTTCAGTGAGTAAACCATCGAGGACTATGAATGGCAGACACATAATTCTGCCTGCCCGTCTGTCATCATCCCCGGAATATTGCTAACATGCAGGGTTCAATCTCAAGGTGTGCAGACACAGGCAGTATAGCAAGGAGGATATAAAGTACTAACAGACTATACACACATTTATTTTCATTGGCATTGTAATCATCTCCCAGCGAATCAACTGACAGGAAAGCAAGAGGGAAAATACAATATGTGCGACAGGTCAAGGTCAGTGACACAATAACATTTTATAATCACACTTTTCATTTAAAGCATAACATCTTTATGATGCACATTGCTAAGTGAAATGGAAAGAGCATTCAACAGAACTGTCTTAAGCATAGAGTCCACCCCTGAAAAACAAGGTTCTAGAAACTCAACCCTTGAAAGCATTTGCAAAAAGGGTGCAAAACGTCTATGTAGCTGCTTGGCACATTACAGGAAGAGGCATAAGGCCAAAAGGTTCTGCTGTGGGCGCCTTCTTTCCTGATATGAGCCACAAACATGACTAGAAAATAACAACTAGTTTTATTATACTGTTAGGAATCGTGTCCTAAATCAGAAAACAATGCCTTTTTTCATTAGCCTTCTTATTCTGTCTTACCAACTTCAACTCTCTCGTTCAGAGCACTGTGATAATCTGCAAAGATCAAAATCAGGTTTTAACAGGACTGTGATCTTGAACTAATGAAACCGGCATAGCTCCATGGTACACCCCAGCAAGAAGCCTCCTTAACAGGTAACTTAGGCCAGCAATGGTCGTATAAGTAGATAAAACACTGGATTTGAATGACAAACTGTGGAATGCCGTCAGCAGCTCCCTGAAACCGAAACCCAAGAACATGCACTTCAGGTAACTCCCGAAAAAGGAACAATTCAGACTTGCATCCTATAAATCCATCCACTCTTTCAGGAGCCGAGATCAAAGAGCGTCAGCTACGGGGTCTGCGCTGCCCTCTAAGTTGCCCTTTCATTTGATCGTACAGTGGACCTAAACAGTTTTGCCTTCTGAAGTAACTGAAAGGTTACACTGAATGCACTCTAAAACTCCAATGAATTAAAAAGAAAATTATGAAGCCGTTACCAAAACTCTAGCTTGTGTTATGTGGTAATCACAAATGAGCTAATAATCTTCCACTCTCTGACTTCTGACCCAGTAATGAATTAAACTATTAAACTATATTCTATTGTGCAGCTTTCTATTTACAAGTGTACATCATAAATGATCAAAGTATCTCTAAAATACTTCCATCATAATTCTGAGACATTCAAGTAATAAAAGTCTTTTTGCTTCTAGTTATTTTTCATAATACGATTAGGCACTTAAGCCCTTCAAAACTGGCACATTACCTTTTAAGACAGAGGTGGCAGCTTTTTCTAATCTCCAGTTCTCTGAATAAGCAGGAAACCTCGGAGGGGGAGCAAAAGTACTCTTATGTGCCCGCTTGATGCATTTTAGTAATTTAACTGATATTCAGAAGCCTAGCTATTAACATAGACGTTTGGTGAGAACCTCATTCTTTGCAAAGAAAATGACTTCAGTATTAAGTAATGACTAGGACAACCACTGAAGCTAAAGTCATGACACTCTTTCAAAAGGTTTGTCTGATGGCAGCTTTTCCCTCAACTTTGAACATTAAGGAAGAAAGACATGTTATTCTTCTGAATCCATGAATCCTTTTTAGGAAAACATTAAGAGACTCTCCAAGTATCTACCGTGGACAATGTGGGCTCTCTGAAAGCTGAACATTAGAAAAGAACACTGGGAGCCTACAGTTTTGACCTAAATAAAAATCAAGCAATGTCATGCAGAAAACCTAGAAGAAATCACATTTGTTTTACCAAATCTAGAGAACTGATTGCCAATTAGGATGAAAAAAACTGTTTCGCGAACATTTCTAGCTGACATAATAGCTAAAATGGAAGCTAGTTTCTAGACCAAGTCTTAACGTTCTCTTGTGCAGAGGCTCCAATAAAGCCACCACAAGCTTAGCAAGTAATTCTGCCAGTGGGGCTGATAAACCTGGTGGTGATGGTAACTTCGGTCAAATAAAAAAAAAGGAGAAATGCTTGCAATTCGTCTAACCAATGGCAATCATTCTGGGAAGCATTCAACCCATCTTTCTTTTGCCCACCATGCCACCTTAGATTAGACACAGCCATATGCAAATTAGCCTTGGCCCTGCTCCAATAAGTACAGTACACCACAAATTGCCAAGCCAGGTTTTCTCTGAACCAGAACATAAGCAACTAAAGGCCAGTTTCGGCCTGATTGAGCCCATTCCGTCAGGTGCAGCTTGATTCCAGTGGCACAGTGAACAAGGGACCCAAATCTGGACATACCCTGGGCCACCTAGGGCATTACATCAAACCCACAAAAAGTGATGAGAGAAATGCTGGCAATTTGTCTAACCACTGGTAGTCACACAGGGTAGGATTCCAATCCATTGTTTTTTAGCCCACCATGCCACCTCAGATTATATCCAGCCATATTCAAATCAGCCGTGGTCCTGCTTCAGTAAGAAAAGACCAGCCAAATCACAACTTGGCTCCACTTACGTCTAGTCCTATTTGTTGGAGTATGTCAGCCTCACCTTCATTTTGGGCACCTCTTCAGCAGTGCAGTCACCAAATGGCACTTTTTCAGTAAAGATCACATTCAAGATCTTTTTGTAGTGCATCCCTTATTAGCTTTGCTTGCTTTAACCATGACAATATTTTCATAGCTATGCTGTGGAAACATCTGCATGCAATCAAATTTGTCATGTGTGTTATGACCTGATTTGAAACCATAATTATTAAATTTGCTACCATCATCAAGTTTCATCCTTTTTCCTTAGGTGATTCTACAACGAGCCTCTGAACAGTTTGCCATAAAATCACAGCTGTAATGTTCAAGAGGCACTCATAACTGAGCTGCCTTCATAATGGTGGCCAGCATATCACCAATTTTCTCATCCAGAGAACTTATTTTTAGGTTTCCTTGTACATCAGAACTGCTGATAAAGTGGAAGGCAGCAATGTTTTTAACCATTTATGCCATTACAAAACCCAAAGGCAGAAATGACCAGAGACATACAAAGGTCTGGTTCAGGAGGTCCGGTTTTTAAACTACCTTGGGCATGCGACCTTTGCTGCTGTTGGTGGTAAAATATAAAGTTAACGGTTGGCGGCATAGGCTTTGATATAGCTCATTCAGAGGTGTGGCTAAAATCAGAGGATTGGGAAAGATTTAAATGAATAACTAACATGTTGCATTTCTTCGATGAGCCGGTTAGAAGGTTGAAATATCATCCACTATGGGCACTCTTGAAGGTGGTCTCATAGGAGATTTTGTAGTGTGTGCAGAACTTGATGCATCTATTCAGGGTGCCCTAGGTTTTCTGGATAGTCCTAATGCTTGTCCACCGCTTGCATGAAATCAAACTTTTCATTTGGTGCCTCTCCTATGGAAAGTGCGAAAGTATGCCACATTCTAGATCATCCTTTTTGAATAGATGTACCCCTACTCTTCAAAGGAGTTCTCTCTTATATGTAGGTGTAGAGGCCTGATTTTCGACCAGTGATTTTCTTGGCAGCATAAAGTACAAAAGCATTTTTTCTGTGGACTCTAAATGAGGCTGGCGGAGGGCGAGGATGCAGCGAGTATCTCTACATCAGGTGAGTATGTATTATTTTCAATGTCAACCTCCTTGACATGAACAGTCTATATATCGAAATGAGTCACGCATTCTGCTCAGCTCATTCGACCTTTGGCACCTCAAAGTCAACATCGACCAGAATGACAAGGATGCTCTTTGGGGCTTTTTCTGGAGTTCTCTTTAGGACAGTCCAAGATGGGCGGTTTCTGGGAGTGCTGAAGTGGAGACAACTCTTCTAGGCTTCCCCTTGCAACGAGATGCTTCAGAAAGAGACGGTTAGCAAGTTCTGAATGTAATACATCTCAGGCAAATTACTTTCCCAGTTTTAATGTCTTCTTGGGCATTTGACAGATTGTGCACTTCTCCACTTTGCGGCACTCAGGAAGCCACGCATGCAGATCCTTTTCAAACCTTTTCCCACACATGACGGACACTTCAAAATTGATGGGAAGGTGACTGCGTAGCAAAACTGTCCAATAATCAAAAAACGTTCACCGAAAGGAGAAAATGAGGCTGTCAAGACAAGAAGACATGCTGACTGGTATCAAGTGTAGCTTAACCCAAACCAGATCTCGACAAATGTGGGCAAAGAGAGGCAGGGTCCAGCGTCCAGGATTCCACAAATGGAAGAGTGAAAAAATAACCTGAAGGTCAACTGCCCAAGCTGTGATTTCTGGGGCAGCAGGATAATGTGGGGTCTTAATAAATCATGTTTCACTATGCAAGGTTGAACTGCATTTCTACTTGTGTTCTTTTGATTTTCAGTTTAATGCAATTTACACAATGTGAACTGTAGTTTAATTGTGCATCTTACAAAAATGTGCCTTAACATAGGGATGTATGTTAAAAAAGGAAAATGTTACCCAGTGACTAACTGTTTGTAGCTTGTAGTGCTGTAGATTCACATGCTCAGCACACTTTCGCCATCATGTGCTGCATGCGGAAGTTATCAAGTTGTTTTTCTTCGAAGACGTTTTTGGTCATAAGATATTGACTCCTTCCAGAAGCCCACAGTGCATTAAGTCCAAGACCCACTTCAAATTGCTTATTTCTGATGTTCTTCTCGATCTCCATAACCTGTGACCAGCTCGACTCCAGACACTGTATTTTCCATAGAGGAAATTAAAAGACTCCTCTTCACCATTGTCATTTCAAATTCGACCTGAATTGGTGGAGTTTTCTGAGAACCAGGTCAAATGAGTAGGTCTTTCAGGTGAGGGGAGGAAGGGGTGATGGAGAGAACACCCTTTCATTTCTGCCCCAAATGCAATTCCAAATCCTGTGGTCAGACCATTAGACTGTGTAACCTCTGCCTACCTCGACACCATGAGAAATCAAAATTCTCATCCTGTGAGTACTTCAAAAATAAAAAGACCACTTGATGACAGGAGTGTGCAGAGCGTGTGATCAATGCACGCAGATACGTCAAGAACTATGCTGCTGTTTAATTATTCCTTAATGGCTATCTTGTACCTATTTTTTTAAATCAAATGAACCTTTCCTGTGATAGAAACAGGTGCATTGTATTTGATTCAATCTGAGTCCCATTGTAAGAAACGTTTGAGCTGGATTGAAGTAACATCTCCCTAATGAGGGAGAAGGATAAGTTACTTACCTGTAATCCTAGTTCTCTTCCAGGGGTATCCTCATCAAAGTCATAAGCACATGAATATTCCCGCCCATGCGCGGGATCCCGGAAACACATTACATATATGTGAAAACCATATATGTAGCTCTATATATATATATCCATATATATATATATATAAAAACACACAATGTAGCCTCCCATAAACATGCTGAGCAATGTTGCAATGAATTCTCTTGCACATAAATATATTCCAATAAAGCAGGGAGAAAGAAACTTTTGAAAACTGCTTTAATACATAGCAGACAACACAATCCTGCAAGGAATAATGAAGAAAACATTGCCAGCACATAGGCTGCATTGTGGGAACATTAGTGTAGAAAGCTGAAAAGCTAACCCACAAACACACAGATAAACTGGCACCGTGCCTTTAAGGCAGCCATGACCCCTAGCTTCCCATCATGCCTCAGGGGTGACAGTTAGGTCAGTTGTTCTTTGCGGATATCCGCAGACCTTTTTACAAAGAGATGTATGAATCATGTTCACTTGCCCGGGGAGGCGGGTGGGTTGCTTATGACTTTGATGAGGATACCCCTGGAAGAGAACTAGGATTACAGGTAAGTAACTTATCCTTCTCTTCCAGGGGATCCTCATCAATAGTCATAAGCACATGAATAGAATAGCAAGCCCATCCCCTCATCCTGCGGGCAAGTAAACAGAGTACCATCAAGATACATAAATGCCATAAGGCCTATACAGACTCCAATAGGTTAGCATTGGAACAGATTCCTCAAGGAGGCCTGGCCCACTTGTGTATCTGCTCTGGAGTCAGAATCCAGACAGTAATGTCTGGTAAACGTATGGACCGATTTCCAAGTTGCCGCCTTGCAAATCTCGGCCATCGGTACATTATGTAAGAATGCAATCGTAGCAGCCTTACCCCTAGTAGAATGAGCTTTAGGGGAGGCAAACAGAGGCTTATTTGCAATCTGGTATGCCAACTTTATACAAGATACTATCCATCTTGAAATGGATCTTTTAGAAGTTGGGAAGCCTTTTCTAACAGAACCATAGTTTACAAACAATTGATCTGCTTTTCTAATGGATTTCGTTGCATCCAAATAGAATTTGAGAACCCTCTTGAGGTCTAGCGAATGAAGAGACCTTTCCGCTGGTGTGGGTGGATTGGGAAAGAAAGAGGGTAGAGAAATTGTCTGATTAACATGGAACTCTGACACAACCTTAGGTAGGAAGGAAGGGTGAGTTCGCATAACCACCCTATTATGGTGGAAGACTGTATAGGGTTCTTTAGAACAGTGTGCTTGTATCTCACTCACTCTGCGTGCTGATGTAATTGCTACTAGAAAAGCTACTTTCCAAGAAAGGTGTTGCAATGTAGACTTATGAATGGGTTCAAATGGAGGTCCCATCAATTTAGACAGTACCAAATTCAACTCCCAAGGAGGAGAAGGAGGTCGAACAGGGGGTAAACCTTTTTCAACCCCTGCAGGAAGTCCTTAACCACCTGAAGCTGAAAGAAAGAAGGCTGGTTAGGTGATTTACGATATGCTGTGATAGCCGCCAAATGCACTTTAATGGAAGAATATTTCAAACCAGATTTGGCCAAATAGAGTAAATACGGCAAGATTACCTCCTCTTGCCCGTTAATTGGACTCCAATCATTAGGGATACACCACAAGTAAAATCTTTTCCAGAGTATGATGATCTTGTGGAAGGCTTCCTTGACTCCCTTAAAATATCCATGCAGTCCTGAGGGAGGTTCAAATGTCCGTACTGCAGGACTTCAGGAGCCATGCTGTCAAGCTGAGCGAGAGAAGGCTGGGGTGCAGAATTTTCCCTCCCATCTTGGTGAGAAGGTCCGGCCTGCACGGAAGTCTCCGATGAGGGCGAACCGAGAGTTGCAAAAGTTCCGGATACCACCATTGGCGAGGCCAGTCCGGTGCTATGAGTATCATCCTCATTCTGGATCGCAGAAGTTTGGCCACCACCTTCGGAATTAGAGGGAGGGGTGGAAAGGCGTATGCAAACGTCCCTGACCACTCTATCAAAAGAGCATTCCCTCTCGTTCCTGGTCGGTAAAACCTGGATGCGAAGACGTGGCATTTTCTGTTTTGATCGTCTGCAAAAGGTCGATGGAAGGATGACCCCATTGATGAAAGATTTCTGCCACCACTTCGTCGTTGAGCACCCAGTCTTCTTGCTCTTGGAAGTGACGACTGAGGGCGTCTGCTCGCACGTTCTGCTCTCCCGGCAGATGGATTGCCGTGATCGATAGGTTCCTGGCTAGCAGCCAGTGCCAGATTGCCTGGGATTCGAGGGACAGAGGGCGAGAGCGAGTTCCACCTTGTTTGTTCAAGTAATACATGGTGGTTGTATTGTCCGTTTGCACTAGGATCGATCCGATCTGAATTGACGGTTGAAAAGCTTTGAGGGCTAAATGAACCGCCCGCAGTTCCAGCATATTGATGTGATACGTCTGTTCTCTGCTGGTCCATCTGCCCTGAGTTTGCAGATGACCCAGATGCGCTCCCCAGCCCTGAAGTGAAGCATCCGTGATCAGAGATTGTTCTGGCAGAGGTTGATGAAAAGGGACTCCCACCAGTAGGTTCTGTGGTTGCAGCCACCAGAGAATGGACTTCTTTGCTGCAGGAGAGAGGACAATCCGGTCGTTCCACTGACCCGAGGATTGATTCCATTTGTCCTCGAGATCTTGTTGTAACGGTCTCATCCTCAATCTGGCGTTGGGTATGAGAAAAATGCACGAGGCCATCGAACCCAGTAGAGAAGCCACCTGTCTTACTGATGGCTGATAAGCCTGAAGGATGATGTTGCCCTTGTCTTTCATTGAAGACAATCTCTCCTCCGAAGGAAACACTTTTCCGAGGTCGGAGTTGAGGTTGGCGCCCAGATAGTGGAGTGATTGAGTTGGGTGAAGGGTCGACTTGTCCAGGTTGACATCCAGGCCTAAGCGCTGAAGGAGATCTAGGCAGGTGCGAAGGTGTTCCTGCACCATTTGAGGAGAGGATCCCTTCAGCAGCCAGTCGTCCAGGTATGGATATACGAACAGGCCTTGGCGATGTAATGCTGCCGCTACCACTGCCATGCATTTGGTGAATACCCTCGGAGCTGATTTTAGGCCGAAGGGTAAGACTTTGAACTGGTAATGTCTTGTTCCCACCGTGAATCGCAAGAACTTGCGATGTCGTGCTGTGATTGGGATGTGAAAATACGCAACTTGTAGATCCACCGAACACATCCAATCGCCTTTCCTTAGATGTGGAAATATTTGGTGGAGCGCCAACATCCGAAACTTTTCCTTTTTGATGGACTTGTTCAGAGAACGTAGATCTAGAATTGGTCTGAACTTGTTCGGTTGATCTTTTTTCTGAACAAGGAAGTATCGTGAGTACACTCCCTTTCCTCTCTGCGCTTGAGGAACTCTTCTATTGCTTGTTTTTTGAGAAGGGTCAACACTTCCTGACGTAGGAGGTCTATATGTAGATGATGAGATTTCACAGGAGGAATGTCTCTTGGGGACGTCCAAAAACGTAGTGTGTACCCATTTTTTACTATATTTAGCACCCACTGATCTTTGGTTATGTTGCGCCACTCTTGAATGTAACTTGAGATACTTCCTCCCACTGGAGTGTGCAACGGTGCTAGAGGAAGCAGAAACTCATTGCTTCCCTGGAGTTTTTGATGCAGAGGAGGACTGCTGTTGATGTCCTCCTCTTCCTCTCGAGGAACAGCGGCCTTGATACTGGGATTTGCCCTGTTTGTTTTGTGACCATTGAGGGGTTTGAACCCTCTGCTGGTAACTTTTCCGATTGTAGGGCCGGTACCTCTTCCTAAACTCCTTTTTCTTTTCTAGGCCCACCACCTTTAAGGTGTCCAACTCGGCCTTCATCCTCGCCATTTCTTCGTCTGTGTGAGCACCAAACAGTGAAGTGCCAGAAAAAGGGAGATTCAGGATGCGTTGTTGTGCTTCTGGTTTTAACGCTGTGAGGCGCAGCCAGGAAGATCGTCGTGCACAGATGCCATGTGCATACGAGTGAGCCGCCAGGGACGCACCATCTGCTGCAGTGCTGATTACCTGATTAGCAACCAGAGCACCTTCGTGAAGGATTTCAGAAAAGTCCTGCTGATCCTCCTTTGGGAGCCTGTCCTTGAAGCGCTCCAGTGAGTCCCATAATGATCTGTCATAACGACCCAGCAGAGCCGCAGCGTTGGACACTTGCAGAGAAGACGCTGCAGAACCACAAGCCTTCCGTCCCCAAGAGTCTTGTGCTCTACTCTCTTTATCCGGAGGAGCGGAGGAGGAAGATGCAACCGCATGCGTCTTTTTCGCTGCTGCAATTATAACAGAGTCCCAAGGTGGATCTGATCTAAGGAAAAGAGGATCCGATGCAGCTGGCTTGTATTTTTTAAGAATCCGAGCTGGAGCTGCTTTAGCCGATGCTGGTGTAAGGAAGAGATCCATTACCGGCTCGATGATGCCTGGGACCAAAGGAAGCAATGGTCTAGTCGCAGACCTTTGGTGGAGAGTCTCAAAAATGATGGACTTGGTTGTCTGAGGAGCTGACATGGTGATGTCCAGCTTCTGAGCCCCTCTGTTGAGAACATCATGGAAAGTGTTCACATCATCAATAGGCGACACTCTGGAGGGAGGACTATCCGTCAGGGTAGGTGAGTAATCCCTTTTGGATGAATGTGTCGAAGAGGAAGACCAAGATGGTGTACGCCGCCTCTTGCGATGTCCCTGAGACGACCTGCGTTCAGGGGATCTGCCTCGGTGTTCCCTGGCCCGAGTGGTGGGTGATTTGTCCACTTCCTGCACAAGACGCTGTAATGGTGATCTGTGCTTCGGACTGGAGTAAGTCGTAGGTCGTTGAGCGTGACCTGTGGACCCCGTCTGCCAATGATGAAGTGGTTGAAGCCATCTGGGAGAGAGATGGATGGAAGGAGATCGCTGTCTCCTTGGAGAACCTCCTGGCGGTGCTTTTGTAGGCTCCTTTGAGTGAACAGAAGCACTGCGTGATGACGCAACCGCCTGGGGTGAGCTCCGGATGGAGTGAGAGGACTCTCTGCAGCTTCTGGAGCGTGATCGGCGTCTGGATGAGCGATGTGACGTCGATGGGGTGTGTCTCGACGTCGACCTGCTCTGTGTCACCATCACTGGTGAATTTCTCTTCGACGTCGACCTCTGTGTGCCTGGAGCCCATAGACCTCGCCTTCGACGTGGAGCGTGGAGACCTCAACGATGAACGGGTAGACGGAGAAAACCTTCTCAACGTCGATCTTTCTCTCGACGCTGACCTTCTCGCCGTCGACGGAGACCGCCGTCTCGACGTCGAACGACGTCTGGTATATTTTACCCTTGGTCTTGAAGTCGAATACCTCGCCGTCGGAGAGGATCTTGCCTTCGACGTCGAACGCCGCCTGGGCGACGGCGGAGGCGAGGAGTGTCTATCCTCAGGTGACGAGGTGTGTCTCGACGTCGACTGTCGTCTGGGTGACGTAGACTGAGATGCTTGCTTCGACGCCGAACGCTGGAGACCCTGCGACGGCGGAGCCTGTCTCGACGTCGAACGCCGCATCGACGGCGACGACGGAGATCTGTGTCTCGACGCTGGGCGAGCCCGCACCAACGGAGAGCGACTCCTCGACGCCGATCGTCGCCCGGTTGACGACGGCGGAGGATTCGACTGTGAGAGGACCCCTACCCTGACATGCAGATATCCAGGGTCGTCACAACAACTCGGTCCCAATTCCCTACCTGCAGGAAGATGTCCCAACAGGTCCCGATACAGGTCGACGGTTCTCGTAACAGTGACCCCTCCCCTTTGGCCTCAGCCCGGGCAGTGTTTCGATACTCACGTATCAGAGGCGGCAGTAGGAGGGACTAACCCCGGATGTGGTTCCTCGCAGGAAGAGAAGAAGCCCAAGGAAACAGGAAGCGGAGGCGTACAAGCCGGTGGAAGGAAGGAGTCGAGCGAGAGTGGAGAACAGAACGGAGAAAACAAGGAAAGACGGAACGGAGAGGACGACGATCGAGACGAGGACGAAGCGTGGTGCGAGGATTGGTGGTCCCCACAGGAGGAGGCTGGAGAGCGGCCGCAGCTCGGGAGAGTTGCGGCGGGGCCGGTGAGTGATCAGAAACAGGGGGAACGGGCACCGGGGAGCGGGAGGGCTGAGGGTGTATAGCGGGGTGGCGGGAGGTCTATGGGAGCACAATAAAGGGAGAGTGACTGTGTTTGCGCGCCCAAAGTCGTAAGAGGCATTTTCTTTGTTTTGTTTATTCCCTGTTCACTACGTTCCCTGAGCAATCCACACACCCTCCCTGCATGCAACCCCTCTCCCTTCACGAAACCAGAAGACACTATACCCCTTCCCGGATAGCTGAGAGCACCAAACGGGTGTGGTTACGGGTCACACTGACAACGGGCATGATCAATCGATGCAACTGACGGTTCCTTGTATTTCCTCTCTTCCATGAGCCTCCCTGGGAGAACCGACCAGCTAGGAGACGAGGATTCCCCATCCACAAGCAACAAGGAAAAGCAGGAACAGGAGAAGACCCGGAAGACCCTCCCAAGAACCCATAAAACAACCCCTAAGGACAGATATTCCCTGATAGCGAATAAAACTAGCCGGCTGGCACACTATATACAGCCTCCACGTCTGTTTGTTCGGCCTGCCCTCCCACAAGTGGTGTCAGAAGTGGGATTCGCCGAAGACATGGAGGCTGTGATCGCCAGAACGGCAGAAAGCCAGGAAAGCCTAGGGAAGGCTATGGAGAGATTCCTCACCGTGGTGGAAGAGGACCGGGGGAAGCTACAGCAGGCTATGACAGTACAGGGTCAGACCCATGAACCGGCCATAGGGAAGCTTACGGACGCCATGGGACAACAAAGAGGTCCCAGTACTCTCCCCTCAGTGATCTTACAAAAATATGTCAGCGGAGAAGACCCCGAGTACTTCTTCAATAACTTTGAACGGATGGCCCTGGCTGCGGCATGGCCGGCTGATAAATGGGGACAATACCTGGGGCCCTTGCTGTCGGGGGAACTACAGGCATCCTACCAAGCGGCCAACATCCTAGGGGTAACCCCCTACGCAGACATAAAACAGTGTATTATGGAACGTCTGGGGGTTGACGATGAGACCTATAGGATGAGACTTAGACAGATCAAGGAAGGACCTCACGAGACCCCGAGGGCCCTATACTTTCGGGTAAAGGACATGGCTGACCGTTGGTTAAAACCCACCACCGCCACAAAGGAGGACATCATGGCCAAAGTCTACTTGGAACAGTACTTGGCCTCCCTCCACCCACCCATACAGAGATGGGTCAGACAACACGCACATCTCACCTTGGAGTCGGCCGTAGAAATCGCAGGGGCCTACAGTAGAGCCCAAGATGTCCAAAAGGGTCGCGAAGACACGCCTTGGAGAACAGGCATGGGCGGGGCTCACCGTCCTACCCGACCCCCTCTGGTCCGAAGACCCGATCCTGTAACACTCGTTCCAGGGCCCCCTTTGTTTCGGGGTCCCGGACCTTCTCTTTTGAAAACCCCTCCCCCTGGACCTCAGTGTTACAACTGCGGGGGGCTGGGCCACATAGCTCGCTTTTGTACACAGAAGGAGGAACCGATGGAGATAGGCCTTGCAAGAAACTACTGCTGCCTCACCCAGAATAGAACGCCTCCCCCGTATCATTGTGGCGTGACCATAAACGGACAACCGATGACAGCCCTTGCCGATACGGGCTGTCGACAAAGCGTGGTGCGTCCTCAGGAATTGGGAGCCGGAATTGGGGCTATCGATGGTACCGTACATATTCAGTGCGTCCATGGGGATACAAAGAGGTATCCCACTACTTATGTACGAATACAAAACGCCAATGATCCTGGTTCGGAGTTGAAGGTCGGCCTCATTCCCCGTCTACCGGAACAGATCATATTAGGAAACGATTACCCCCACCTACCTGAACTATTACAAGACACATCGGCCGCAGAAAGTGACTGGTGGTACATAGCTCCCTTCGCTCAGGAGGAGAACCCCGACTGGCCCCCCTCAAAACCGAGGAAAACCAAAAACCAAAAACGAAAGGATAAAGGAAACTATGTTCGTGCTTTCCCTGCCACTCCCGGTGGAGAACCCGTGGGAAAACGACAGACACTTCCACACGGCTCAGAGAGAAGACCCGGTCCTACAAGAGGCTTGGAACCAAGCCCAAAACCAAGAAGCCCCAATACATGTATGTCCTTATTTTTTCATTAGACATGGACTATTGTACAGGAAAGCAGAGCCTGATAGTACCCCTCAGTTGTTGGTTCCTAACCCTTTCCAGGACAAGGTACTTTATCTGGCACATAGTCATCTATTAGGTGGGCATTTCGGGAGGAAAAAACAGGGCAGTTAATAACGAAACAGTTTTATTGGCCCGGCGTGTATGGACGAGTGAAACAATACTGCCGTGAATGTCCCGTTTGCCAAAAAAATAGTAGATACAAACCCCCACGAGCCCCATTACATCCATTACCCATCATCAAGGAGCCCTTTAGTAGGGTGGGGATGGATATAATAGGCCCTCTGTTGCCATCGCGTAGCGGGTGTCGTTATGTGTTGGTACTTGTACATTACGCCACCCGCTTCCCGGAGGCGATCGCCCTGAAACACCCCGACGCTTCCAGCATAGCTAAAGCTATCATACCGGTGTTTTCCCGGGTGGGGTTCCCAAAAGAGATCTTAACAGATCAAGGGACCCCGTTCGTATCAAAACTGATGAAGCAAGTGTGCTCCCAGTTAGGGATTAAGCAAATACGGACGGCGGCCTACCACCCCCAGACGGATGGGCTCGTTGAGCGTTATAATGCCACATTGAAGACCACCCTAAAAAAACTTCTTGCCCTCGAATCTAAGCGGTGGGAGGATATGTTACCCCTAGCGTTGTATGCAATCCGATGTCAAACCCAAAAGAGCACTGGGTATTCTCCATTTGAGTTACTCTACGGCCACCAACCCCGCTCCCTATTAGATATGGTTCGAGAGACCTGGGAAACAGAACCTAACAATGCTACCCCTTTGATAGAGTATGTCACCCAACTAAAGACTCATCTGGGACAAATACGTGCAATAGTTAGGAATAACATGGAAAAAGCACAAGGGGCACAGAAGACCCAATACGACAAGAAAGCCAAAGAGAGGTCCTTCTCAACAGGAGATGCGGTCTTGTTGATGATGTCTTCATCGGATCACAAGCTGTTGGGTCAATGGCAGGGCCCGTACGTAGTGCTGGAACAGGTGACACCTGTCACCTACCGGCTCGAACTAGACAAGAAAAGAGGCACTACTCAGGTGTATCACATTAATCTTTTAAAGAAATGGGAGGGACCCCTTCCTTCCTTGGTTGGAAACATAGGACCTAATAGTCCCTTATATTGCCAGTGTATTGACCCTGACTTGCCGTTCCCTTTGGCCACGTCTCTGATTGATAAATTGTTGCCCCTACAGGGTGTGTTTTCCTTAACTCCCGGCAAAACCACGTTGGTTGAACACGCCATAAAAACCCGTCCCGGGGCAAGGGTACGTCTCCGACCCTACCGTATACCAGAGGCCCGTCGACATACTATTCGTACTGAAGTTCAGCAAATGCTACAGATGGGTATCATAGAACCCTCTGTAAGCGAATGGAATTCCCCCATAGTACTCGTGCCGAAGCCGGACGGCTCGGTACGCTTTTGCATTGACTTCCGAGAGGTCAACAAGGTGTCAGAATTTGATACGTATCCCCTCCCACGGGTAGACGAGATGGTAGAACGGATAGGGAAGGCCACTTATATTAGACCCTTGATCTGTGTAAAGGGTACTGGCAGATACCCCTAAGAGCCCAGGACAGAGAGAAAACCGCATACTCTACTCCGGATGGTCTGTTCCAGTTCATGATGCTACCCTTTGGGCTACACGGAGCACCGGCTACATTTCAAAGGGCCATGAACCTCGTTCTCCGCCCCCATGAGAGCTATGCCGGTGCTTACATAGATGACATCATTATCTACAGCGAAACCTGGGAACAGCATCTAATTCATCTGTGTAACGTGGTCCGAGCCCTAGGTAACCACGGACTTAACATCAACCCAGCTAAGAGTCATTTAGCCGCCCAGACCGTGAAGTATCTGGGCTACCTGTTGGGAGAAGGAGTCATACGGCCTCAGGACAACAAATTGACTGCCATATCCCAGATACCCTTTCCACGTACAGCCAAAGCCCTCCGAGCATTTTTGGGGCTGCTCGGATACTACCGAAGGTTTATACCACAGTTCTCCCGGATAGCAGCCCCACTCACCGACCTCTTACAGAAAAACATCAAAACTGAGCTCAAATTGAGAGACCCTGGCCCCGACGTGCTCCAGGCCTTCGAGGCACTGAAGGCGTCTCTTACCTCAGACACGATATTAGCCAGTCCCGATTACTCCTTACCCTTCATCCTTCAGACGGACGCCTCGGATCAGGGGTTGGGGGCGGTCTTGTCCCAGAGAAACCAACAGGGGGAGGAACAACCCATTTTGTATATCAGTAGAAAGCTATTTCCACGAGAGCGTAATTACGCTGTAATTGAAAAAGAGGCCCTAGCCATTAAATGGGCCATCGACGCTCTAAAATATTACCTGGAAGGGCGAGAATTCACACTATATACAGACCATGCCCCCCTAGAATGGTTAGCACGCAACAAAGGGAACAATGAAAGGGTGTTGCGCTGGTTCCCATCATACAACCCTACAGATTCCATACTAAACACAGGAAAGGAAAGGACCAGACAAATGCGGATTTCCTCTCCCGATATCCCCTTGGGGACCCCCCCACTGGAAGGACAGCAAGGGAAAGGGGATGTGAGAGGACCCCTACCCTGACATGCCGATATCCAGGGTCGTCACAACAACTCGATCCCAATTCCCTACCTGCAGGAAGATGTTCCAACAGGTCCCGATACAGGTCGACGGTTCTCGTAACAGTGACCCCTCCCCTTTGGCCTCAGCCCGGGCAGTGTTTCGATACTCACGTATCAGAGGCGGCAGTAGGAGGGACTAACCCCGGATGTGGTTCCTCGCAGGAAGAGAAGAAGCCCAAGGAAACAGGAAGCGGAGGCGTACAAGCCGGTGGAAGGAAGGAGTCGAGCGAGAGTGGAGAACAGAACGGAGAAAACGAAGAAAGACGGAACGGAGAGGACGACGATCGAGACGAGGACGAAGCGTGGTGCGAGGATTGGTGGTCCCCACAGGAGGAGGCTGGAGAGCGGCCGCAGCTCGGGAGAGTTGCGGCGGGGCCGGTGAGTGATCAGAAACAGGGGGAACGGGCACCGGGGAGCGGGAGGGCTGAGGGTGTATAGCGGGGTGGCGGGAGGTCTATGGGAGCACAATAAAGGGAGAGTGACTGTGTTTGCGCGCCCAAAGTCGTAAGAGGCATTTTCTTTGTTTTGTTTATTCCCTGTTCACTACGTTCCCTGAGCAATCCACACACCCTCCCTGCATGCAACCCCTCTCCCTTCACGAAACCAGAAGACACTATACCCCTTCCCGGATAGCTGAGAGCACCAAACGGGTGTGGTTACGGGTCACACTGACAACGGGCATGATCAATCGATGCAACTGACAGTTCTTTGTATTTCCTCTCTTCCATGAGCCTCCCTGGGAGAACCGACCAGCTAGGAGACGAGGATTCCCCATCCACAAGCAACAAGGAAAAGCAGGAACAGGAGAAGACCCGGAAGACCCTCCCAAGAACCCATAAAACAACCCCTAAGGACAGATATTCCCTGATAGCGAATAAAACTAGCCGGCTGGCACACTATATACAGCCTCCACGTCTGTTTGTTCGGCCTGCCCTCCCACATCGACGTACCTTTCTTCGACGACGACCGGTGTTCTGTCTTCTCGTCGACGTTTTTGCTGCCGATGAAGGGAATTGAGGCGCCGAGCCCGACGCCGATGGAGAGCATACTGGAATCTTACTTGTAGATAAGCTCTCTTTCCTCTTCTTCATCGGAGGCTTGTCTTTAGAAGGTGATTTTCTCTTCTCAGCTAATCCATGGAGACGAATCCTTTCTCTGTCCTTTAAAGTTCTGTTGGACAGCAGCTTGCAATGCTGGCAGGATTTAGGATTATGCTCAGAAGGAAGGCATAGAATACAGACAGGGTGGAAGTCTGATTTGGCCTTCTTCTTGCCACAGGAAGGACAAGAGTCAAAAGAGAGGGCATTCTGTTGTAAAACAATGCTCAACTCTCTAAAAAAAACAGTAGAGAAATACTTTAACACCAAAAAGATGTCGAAGAGCTTTTATCAAAAATTGAAGAATTTTCTGACAGAAAATCAGAAGAAAAAAAAAGAGGTAGAGCTGAAGTAACCAGGGTCCTGACAGAAGGAGCCGGAAAGAACAACTGACCTAACTGTCACCCCTGAGGCATGATGGGAAGCTAGGGGTCATGGCTGCCTTAAAGGCACGGTGCCAGTTTATCTGTGCGTTTATGTGGGTTAGCTTTTCAGCTTTCTACACTAATGTCCCCACAATGCAGCCTATGTGCTGGCAATGTTTTCTTCATTATTCCTTGCAGGATTGTGTTGTCTGTTATGTATTAAAGCAGTTTTCAAAAGTTTCTTTCTCCCTGCTTTATTGGAATATATTTATGTGCAAGAGAATTCATTGCAACATTGCTCAGCATGTTTATGGGAGGCTACATTGTGTGTTTTTTATATATATATATGGATATATATATATAGAGCTACATATATGGTTTTCACATATATGTAATGTGTTTCCGGGGTCCCGCGCATGGGCGGGAATATTCATGTGCTTATGACTATTGATGAGGATCCCCTGGAAGAGAATCTACTAAATTGGAAAAGATGTAACCAGATCTGAGGTGACTTCAATATTCATTATGACTGGAATCTGGCAATGAATGCAGATCAGGGCAATGGTAAGAGAGGCAAGATGCCTTGCACAAAGGCAACAAGAATACCTGGCAATAGCCTTCAAATAACATGAAGACAAACTCAGTGCTCTTGTGAGATGGGACACGAGAAGTTTCCGGGGCTCTTCTAAGCAGTTGGGGAAGTGAGGTCCTAGCATAGACTGTTGAAGGCTGAAGATATCAGTTTCACCCACTTACTGTATACACACAGACCTGTATATCTTGAGCTTCATTATCAAAAACTGTTTAAAACTTACTCCAGCCATCATCTAACTATCATTATATAACATGCACATGAAAGCAAAATGGCTGCAACAAGACTTGAGCAGTTATCAGAATCTGTCTTCCTAACTACTACAGAATCTAGCCACGATCCAACAGTCCTACAGCCTTTTCAATCCTTGGGCACCAGATTAGGACTGGACCACATGGCAAAACTGCGATGCCAGAAGGGCTGGTCTGACAGGTGAGTGTGTACCATTTTTTATTAGCCGTTTGTGGGCCTGTTTTATGTACTGGAGGGACTTTTTTTTACTGATTTCACCGATATTACCACAAAATTGCCTGCAGCAAACAGAAATGCACACAGTCTCCCATACATGTTCAAAACTGCCCCAATGTGCAAATGTGGGCCAATTATATTTTTGTGCCCAGTCCCATTTTCTCTCCTAGCCAGACCCTGTTAAGCACCAGTATCATACGATGACTGCCATCAATCACATCACTTACTGTCGAGAATATCACCCAGGCCTTGAGCTCGAAGCAGGTCTTTTAGTCGTGTCACTTCATCTTTCAGTTCTCGCACCAGCTTGGCATTGGGATCCTCATTGATGATAGCATTGCATTTAATCTGTTTTGCACGGTCAGCATACCTGAAATGTCAGCTACATATATTAAAATAAACTGCCAAAAAATGGGGATAACAGAGCAGTGGAAAGATCTCAACACCCACAAAGCCGCAGGCAGCCAGAATGAGGACTTACTACTGTGATGTGATCAGAGGAACCAAACAGATAAACATGCAACTGACAAACAAAATGGACTAAAAAGTGGATATGGTAAGTAAGCAGAGATGAAGCTATGGATAGGACAATACAATGAAATAGGAGCCTGCTTCGCTTCCCATCCCAACGATATACTTTTTTTCATAAACTGTATTTTGATTCTACATCCCTCGAGTTTAGATAGTCTATGCCAAATGCTCTGGATTCAGCCATTTGTTGGTCCACCAGAGGTTTTCAGTATCTCCCCTCACAAAACAATGATACATATCTGTCATTGTATTTTGCCTGCATTGACAACTTTTACAAGTTAACATTCTCAGAGTAATCCCAGCGTAATCCCAATTGTTGGGCTGGAAATTATGACTAGATAAATATTTCATATTTAGAAACTGAAACAGAACATCTAAAAAGACAGCCCTTCTAGTTTCCCTATTGGTTTCTTGATCAATAACAGCTCTTTATACCATATCCTTTTTAATCAAACACATGGTGCCCGATCCTGCTGTAGGTTCCTCAGGACACAAGGAATGGGAGGGAATGCATAATGCAGGAGGAAACTCCGCTCTGGAGCAATGCATACCGTAGAGCTCCCAGTAACGGAAACTGGAGGATGCAAAACAGCAGGCAGCACGCATTTTCACAAGTGGCTAAGAGGTGACGAGCATTGCCCCTGATGGCAAAGATGGACTGGAGCTCCTCCAAATGTAGTCGCCGCTTGTGGTCAGCAAGAAGACTACCACAGAGGTTGGTGGCTCTCGCATTTAGGGAACCTGCCAAGTGGTTGACACCCATTCAGATTTCATGCGCCTGAGCCCACAATCTCAGCATCCGTCTGAAGAGAGGGCGCTAACCACATTGCCCTCTTTGCTGACATGCCACACAGCAGTTCTATTTTCCACCAAAAGTTGGAGTAAATGACCGCAAATGGAGGGAAAGAACTCCTTCACCACCAGTGCATAGCCCACAGCTCAAGCTGATTGATAAGGCACCTCAACACCGCTGGAGACCAAAGTCCTCTGATCTCGGGATCCTTCAGATGTGCACCCCATCTTAGATTGGAGGCAACCATCACAACCATCGCCCTGTTCGTGGAGGGCAGAACAGTTTTACACAACTCAGATTCTTCAACTGGTGTCTACCATCGATGATCTTTTGTTACTTTCAGGTTGAAGCGGACATGGTCTGCCATTTTGCCCCAGTTCAGAATCCACTGAATGCAGAAACACTGCAGAAAGACATTCAAATATCAACAAGAGTGATTGACTAGAAGGATACAAGAAGCCAGAATACCCAGCAGGTGAAGGACTGTTGGGGCTAAGAGAATCATATCCTGAATGTCAGGAATCCTCAGGAGAGATGGGAAACACAGAAAGATGTCTACAACACTATACTGATGAAAAGAAAGCGCAGCAAGAGCTCCGTGTGAGATTTAGATAAGTTAATAGAAAACCACAAGTCATACAGCAGGGTTGCCGAGGCACTCGAATGGCCCAACACCAGCAGCAAACTGTAAGAATATATGGATATCCCCATTCTGCGAAGATGTGCCGCTTTCACATTTGTAAAAACATGAGGTGCCAAGGTCAATCGGAAAGGCAGGACAGCAAACTGGTAATTTGTTGAGCCTGTCATAAAGCACAGACCCTTGACCTTGCCAGGTAGGTCGCTCCCCCACCACACAGCTCCGCCTGTGTTGTCTGCCCGCTGCTCCTGCAGGTAAGATCGCCCTCCGCTTGTGGCCCCGGTGCCCGCATTTTCTGCTTGTCTCCCCTTTTCCTTCTGTGCCCCTCGCTGCCCCATTGTCGTTGTGCCCGTGATTTTGTCTCCCCTTTTTCCTTCTGTGCCCTCGCTGCCCCATTGTCGTTGTGCCCGTGATTTTGTCTCCCTTTTTCCTTCTGTGCCCCTCGCTGCCCCATTGTCGTTGTGCCCGTGATTTTGTCTCCCCTTTTTCCTTCTGTGCCCCTCGCTGCCCCATTGTCATTGTGCCCGTGATTTTGTCTCCCTTTTTCCTTCTGTGCCCTCGCTGCCCCATTGTCATTGTGCCCGTGATTTTGTCTCCCTTTTTCCTTCTGTGCCCTCGCTGCCCCATTGTCGTTGTGCCCGTGATTTTGTCTCCCTTTTTCCTTCTGTGCCCCTCGCTGCCCCATTGTCATTGTGCCCGTGATTTTGTCTCCCCTTTTCCTTCTGTGCCCCTCGCTGCCCCATTGTCATTGTGCCCGTGATTTTGTCTCCCTTTTTCCTTCTGTGCCCCTCGCTGCCCCATTGTCGTTGTGCCCGTGATTTTGTCTCCCCTTTTTCCTTCTGTGCCCCTCGCTGCCCCATTGTCGTTGTGCCCGTGATTTTGTCTCCCCTTTTTCCTTCTGTGCCCCTCGCTGCCCCATTGTCGTTGTGCCCGTGATTTTGTCTCCCCTTTTTCCTTCTGTGCCCTCGCTGCCCCATTGTCATTGTGCCCGTGATTTTGTCTCCCTTTTTCCTTCTGTGCCCCTCGCTGCCCCATTGTCGTTGTGCCCGTGATTTTGTCTCCCCTTTTCCTTCTGTGCCCCTCGCTGCCCCATTGTCGTTGTGCCCGTGATTTTGTCTCCCCTTTTTCCTTCTGTGCCCCTCGCTGCCCCATTGTCATTGTGCCCGTGATTTTGTCTCCCCTTTTTCCTTCTGTGCCCCTCGCTGCCCCATTGTCATTGTGCCCGTGATTTTGTCTCCCCTTTTTCCTTCTGTGCCCCTCGCTGCCCCATTGTCATTGTGCCCGTGATTTTGTCTCCCCTTTTTCCTTCTGTGCCCTCGCTGCCCCATTGTCGTTGTGCCCGTGATTTTGTCTCCCCTTTTTCCTTCTGTGCCCCTCGCTGCCCCATTGTCATTGTGCCCGTGATTTTGTCTCCCTTTTTCCTTCTGTGCCCCTCGCTGCCCCATTGTCATTGTGCCCGTGATTTTGTCTCCCTTTTTCCTTCTGTGCCCTCGCTGCCCCATTGTCGTTGTGCCCGTGATTTTGTCTCCCCTTTTTCCTTCTGTGCCCCTCGCTGCCCCATTGTCGTTGTGCCCGTGATTTTGTCTCCCTTTTTCCTTCTGTGCCCCTCGCTGCCCCATTGTCGTTGTGCCCGTGATTTTGTCTCCCTTTTTCCTTTCTGTGCCCCCGCTGCCTCTCGCCATTCCCGCCGCTGCATCCCCTGCGGCCCCGCCCCTGACTGCCCATTCGCTGCCCCTGCCTCCCGCCTCCCAGCTGCTCCTCCCTCCCACCTCCCCATAAATGGCGGGCCGCTGCACGGCCGCGGCGCTGGCGCGCCGAAGGCGCGCCTAAGGCAAGCCCGTCTGCGCCCGTCCGCGACTGGACCGCGCCCAGCGCCAGAACCCCTGGATCCCACCGATGCAACACCACTCGACGGACCTACGACGCCGCCACCCTCACCGCACTCAATGCCGGCCGGAACCCTGCCTGCTACCGAGCCTCACCGAGACGCACCCACGGACCCTTCACCTGCCAAACCTGCCGATTCACCTGCCCCCGGACGTGCACCACCTCCGCCAAGTCGAGCACCAGCAGCAACCACCTGAAATGCATCCTGCTGAACACCCGCTCCGTCCACAGGCACGCCGTGGAACTCTGGGACCTGCTCGACGCAACGGCACCGGACATCGCCTTCCTCACCGAAACCTGGATGAACGCCTCCTCAGCGCCCGACATCGCCATAGCCATCCCGGACGGATACAAGATCACCCGGAGGGACCGCGTCAACCAGACGGGAGGAGGCATCGCCATCGTACACAAGAGCACCATCCGCATCTCGACTAACTCCGACGAGACCTTCACCGCCGCCGAACACCTACACTTCCAGATACACACTGACCCCAAGACCACCCTCCGAGGCACCCTCATCTACAGACCCCCGGGACCACGCACACTATTCAGCGAAGACATCGCAGACTTCATCAGCCCGCACGCCATGCCCTCCGCCGACTACATCCTCCTAGGGGACCTCAACTTCCACCTGGAGAACAACAACGACAGAAACACCACCGCCCTGCTGGACAACCTCGCCAACCTCGGACTCAAGCAACTGGTGAACACGCCCACCCACTACGCCGGCCACACGCTTGACCCCGTCTTCTCGTCCAGCAAGCACATCTCCTTCAGCCACGCCACCGGACTCCACTGGACCGACCACAGCTGCGTCCACTTCAGCTTCAGAAAGACTGCGACCCACCACCACCCGCAACAGGCTCCCGCCGGAGCTGGAGCAAGATCACCACCGAGCAGCTCACCGCCTCCTCAGCCAGAACACACCCACCAACACAACGGACCCAAACGAAGCAGCCAGCAACCTCGCCAAGTGGCTGACCGCCTGCGCCGACGACCTCGCACCACTAAAAACCCTCCCAGCAGACCCGGAAGCAAGAAAACCCTTGGTTCACCAACGAACTCAAGGAATCCAAGAAGAACTGCCGCACTCTCGAGAAAACCTGGCGACTCGACCAGACCACAGACAACAGGACCGCCCTCAAGCACGCCACCCGCAAACACCACCAGCTGATCCGTGCCACCAAGAAGTCGGCACTCAAAGAACGACTGGACAACAACGCCCATGACAGCAAGGAACTTTTCAGCATCGTCAAAGAGTTCTCCAACCCCAGCGCCGGAAACAACGACATCACCCCCTCGCAAGACCTCTGCAACTCACTCTCCGCGTTCTTCCACCGCAAGATCACCGACATACATAACAGCTTCGACGCACAAACCACGCACCCTACCGCCGAACCAACGCCCGCCACCACCACCCTCTGCAACTGGACCCCGATCAGCACCGAAGACACCACCCGCACGATGAACTCCATCCACTCCGGATCACCAACCGACCCCTGCCCACACCACGTCTTCAACAAAGCCGACGCCACCATCGCACCCCTTCTCCGGGACATCATCAACTCCTCCTTCCACACCGCCACCTTCCCGGAGAACTGGAAGCACGCCGAGCTTACCGCCCTCCTGAAGAAACCAACGGCGGACCCCACCGACCTCAAGAACTACCGTCCCATCTCGCTCCTTCCGTTTCCGGCCAAAGTCATCGAGAAGACCGCCAACAGACAGCTTGCCGCCTTCCTCGAGACGAATGGATCCTCGACCCCTCGCAGTCCGGGTTTCGGGCCAACCACAGCACCGAGACCGCCCTTATCGCAGCCACCGACGACATCAGAACCCTAACCGACAACGGGGAAACAGCTGCCCTCATCCTCTTGGACCTCTCCGCGGCGTTCGACACCGTCTGCCACCGCACCCTAGTGAAGCGCCTCAGCAACATCGGAATCCGAGAGAAAGCACTGGAATGGATCATCTCGTTCTCGCCGGTAGAACCCAGAGAGTCCGCCTCCCCCGTTCAGATCCGAAGCCACCGAAGTCATCTGCGGCGGCTCCACAAGGATCTTCACTCAGCCCAACCCTCTTCAACGTCTACATGAGCCCCTCGCAGCCATCGCACGCCAACACAACCTCAACATCATCTCCTACGCCGACGACACCCAGCTGATCCTCTCCTCACCAACGACCCCACCACCGCCAGAGCCAACCTACACGACGGGATGAGAGATGTCGCCGACTGGATGAGGAACAGCCGCCTTAAACTGAACTCAGACAAGACGGAAGTCCTCATCCTGGGCTCATCACCCTCCGCCTGGGACGACTCCTGGTGGCCCCCGGCCCTGGGCACTGCGCCCAAGCCAACGGACCACGCACGCAACCTGGGCTTCATCCTGGACTCCTCCCTGTCGATGACCAGACAAGTCAACGCCGTCTCATCTTCATGCTTCAACACCCTGCGCATGCTCCGCAAGATCTTCAGATGGATCCCCACTGAAACCAGGAAGACCGTCACCCAGGCACTCGTCACCAGCCGACTGGACTATGGGAACACCCTCTACGCCGGAACCACAGCCAAACTTCAAAAAGACTCCAGCGCATCCAGAACGCCTCCGCACGACTCATCCTGGACATCCCCCGACACAGCCACATCACCGGACACCTGAAAGACCTGCACTGGCTCCCCGTCAGCAAGAGAATCACGTTCAGACTCCTCACCCACGCACACAAGGCCCTCCACGACCTGGGCCCAAAGTACCTCAACGACCGCGTGACCTTCTACACGCCCACACGCCAGCTACGATCAACCAGCCACGCCTCGCCACCGTACCACGCATCCGCAGAACCACCGCCGGAGGAAGATCCTTCTCCTACCTGGCAGCCAAGACCTGGAACTCCCTCCCCACTCACCTTCGGCGAACCCAGGACCATCTCTCCTTCAGGAAGCAGCTCAAGACCTGGCTGTTCGAGCAGTAACTTACCCCCTCCCCCAGCGCCTTGAGACCCTCCCGGGTGAGTAGCGCGCTCTATAAATGCCGTGATTGATTGATTGATTGATACCACATGTGAATGAAGGATCAGTATATGAAAATACACGTCCTGCAAATTGAGGGACATCATACAGTCTCTTCGTTCCAGAACTAATAAGCCCTGTGTGAGGGACAGCATCTTGAATTTCTTCTTGCAAGGCTTATTCATCTGTGACATCTCCCAGAGTACCTGATAATACCTAGCCAAAAGACCGGTCAATTTGGTGGACCACAGGGCAAGACTTCCAGATGAAAAAAGCTTTTTGCATACAGCCCCATAATTCCAAAATCTCTAAGGAGATTGGCTTATTCACCAATATGGGGAAAGGTAGTTAAAGGCCCCACGGCCTTAAAAGAATCTACCTCTGCCGATGGCGGACCTGAAGGACACTCAAATGCCAATGATGGCACAGTATCTAGCCCTCTAGTGTTTTGAAGTGCCAGATAATCTGCAGTGTCCGTACTGGTTGGATGGAATCAGTTGGCATCTCACTATTATCATCATGAAAATGCCCAATGATGTCCTGCATCTGAATGTGACCACAGTCTGCAAAAATGTCTTTCATCTTGCTGCAATTGCCTGTACTGAGATTCATCCCTATACTGGGCTTCCTTCACTAGCCTGTGCACCTGCTTCAATGAGTGCACAAGGAGAGCCTTGGTTTTCGGAATGGGCTTCAAAGCCGGTGGTGACAGGACATCATCACAGACATATATACATTACCCTAGTGCCTTGATGTCAGTTCGCTTTTTACCACGCTCTTTGAAGCGGAACCAGAGTGGGTCTCCGTGGAACAGGTTTCCAAAAAATTCTGGGTTTTTGCAGCTTTAACCAGGATGTCGCCTTCTAAAAGGTCAGGATTCAATCCTTTTTGTTCCTGTCATGATCAGATGTCTATTTCGGACCCTCACAAGTTCTATCTGGGTTGCTTGGAGCCCCATGCACAGCTTAAAGGCATGTGACCAGTGTGCCTTCATGCACTCGGAAGCCATTAAGGAGCGAGAGGCAAAACATTTTCTGGCATCGTCTCGCTCCAGGTGTTGCTCAAAGTCCTGTTCCCCATCTTCCTCCAAGTATTCTAAGGACAAGAAGAGGAAACACAAAAAAGCTGCAGGAGGGATTCCTCAGCATTGGATACCGATCTCGCTCAAAAGTAGGTCACAGCACCACTCCCAACTCGGGCTGCCGAATTTTCTTCAAAACTGAAGTTGATGGACATTATCCCAGTATGACATCCAGCTCCGACCCATGTGCTGACCTCAGCAGCAGCTTCGGTTCCAGTACAGCTCTTAATATACAGGAGTTTTCAGCGCCTGCTGCCAACCTGGCGTAGATATGGCCTTCACATACACCCTATTGGCTCTTTTTCAAAAGAACAAGTTACTTATCTTCTGTAACACCTGTTCTGGTAGAGACTATCTAACCGCAGATTCCTCACCTTCGAATATTCCACAGGCGTCAGACTGGACCCAGAAAATCTTGAGCAGTACCTCTGTGCACTGGTAAGTGGTGTCGTTCAGCTCTGCATCATCTGTGTCGGAAGTAACGTCGCGGTGCCCATATAGGCGCCAACCCAAGAGACTTAAAAACAGCAGATTCCTCCCCTTAGAATAGATACCCAAGCCATACCTTCCTGGAGCTGGGCCTGCGGACTGGCTTAGACCAAAAAGTCCTGGAGGACCGAACAGGTCCAATGCCCATCACGAAGGACCTTACTGTCCAAACAGTAGTGCTTTGTGAACATGTGGCGTGATATCCACATGACAGCTAGGCAGATGTCCAGGACAGGTACCCCGCGAGCCAACACAGCAGTGGCAGCCTTGGCTCTGGTGGAGTGAGCCCACAAGCCCTCAGGGGGCTGCTTCTTCAACGCATGCAGATTTTTATGAAGAGTACTATCCATCTGGAGATGGTTCATGTCTGCCCGGCCTTGCCCTTCTTCGCTCCTGTGAACCCAATGAAAAGCTGATCGTCTACCCGGTGATCTTTGGTGCAATCAATATAGAATGGCAGAGCCCTTTTTGGGTCCAAACAATGAAAGTCTCTCCTCCTCCTTTGACGGATGAGGCAGAGCATAGAAGGAAGGATGAGTAATTCTCTGGCCAATGTGAAACAGGGTGACCACCTTTGGAGGAAAAGAGGCACATGTCACCAGTTAGTCAGGGAAGAAGTTGGTGTATGGAGCCTGGATCAACAGAGCCTGAAGTTCACAGACCCTCCTGGTCGATATATAATGGACACCAGAACACTGTTTTCAAAGTCAACAGCCACACAGGGCAGCTAAGCAGGGGCTCAAAGGAAGAACAAGAAGGGTAAGAAGGAAAGTGAGGACCAAACAGATTCCATTGGGGCACCACAAGGTGAGTAGGCGGGCACAAATGTTGCAAACCTTTCAAACACTAAGTCACAACAGGTGACTTAAATAAGGAGGGTGGGTCTGGAAAGAAAGCCACGTTTGCTGACAACCTTTTTCAGTGCGCAGAGCAAGGCATTGCGGGGCCAAAGAAAGAACAAACAGCAAAACACCCACAAGAGGTGCCGAAAAGAGGTCCACATGGCATGAGGAACACCAAATCACAAACCTATCCCAATCGCAGGCATGGCCAGTTTTAGTGGAAGGACGCCTAGGTGCCAAGATGACATCACAATCTTCAAGAAGATCGAAAACCCTCAGCTGTCGCCACACAATCTCCATGCATGAAGGTGGAGCATGCGCAGGTTTGAGAGCAGGGTCCAGCCCTGTTATAGCAACAGGAGATCCTCCCAAAGGAGCAGCCTGACCGGGAGACAGATGTTCATGCTCAGGAATCTGGGATACGATACATTCCATACTCAATCACAGTCACTAGGATGACTTGTGCACTGTCAGTCCTGAGCTTCTTGAGAACTAAGTGCAGGAGTTGGTATCAGCAGAAAGACGTACAGAAGCCCTGAATTCCACTCGAGGTGAAATGTGTATCCGAGCGTGAACCACTTTGAAAACTCCAACACACAGAAGTGCTGACATTGGAAGTTCCAGGCGGTGCCGAATACATCTAACCAAGGTTCTCTCCAATCTCGGAAGAGACCTAGCACCACCTGCGGATGTAGGCACCATTTATGATATGCAAGGCATCGACGGGTGAGTTCGTCTGCCCTGGCATTCAGAGACCCCGCCAGGTGTTTTACGACCTGGAAAACGCACTGAGGTTTCAGCAAAGTCCAGAGGTGCAGAGCCTCTTGGCACACGGCCCACAACTCCACTCTGCCCTGTTTGTTGCAATACCACATGGCGGTGCTGTTGTCCGTGGACCTCTGAATCAGCCTTCTTTTCATACATGGAAGGAAGCCCTTCAATGCAAAGCGAATTGCCCTCTGCTCCAAAAGATTGATGTGGAGCTGGAACTCTGCCGAAGAACAGAGTTCTCTGATCTCCACCTCTCCCAGATGGCCGCTCGATCCCAGGAGTGGTGCATCTGTCACCACTGTGAACTTCGGGTGGGGAAGGGAGAGGGGTTTGCCACTGACCCAATCGTGGTTCGTCATCCACCACAGCATATCATTTGCAGTTTCCTGCAATACCAGGACAAGGTCGGAACGATTCCCTTGATGTTGTGCCCTTTGGGACTTCAGGTGCCACAGTAAAGCTCACATATGCGAACATGCTTTTCCAATAGGATGCAATAGGCCATGAACCCCAATAGGCTTAGAGTCAGTCTCAACGAAATCCAGGATAGAGGCCGAAACATTGGAATTGTAGCCTGAATATCCCAGTCGCCGCAACGGAGGATAGGTGCGGAACTGCATAGAGTCCAGGATGGCTCAGATGAAAGAGAGCGTCTAAGAGGGAGTCGGAGTGAATTCGACATGCTGATAGTGAACCCAAGTGAATGCAGAAGGTCTGCCGTAGTCTGGAGGTGGGTAATAATTGGCTAGGGCAAGCTCCCCTTCAAGTCAGTTGTCGAGGTTCGGGAAGCCTGCCAACCTTAACCTCCATAGTTGGGCTGCAACCATCGCTCTCACTTTTGTGAATATCCGAAGCACACTGGTAATGCCAAAGGGGAGCCCAGCGAACTGAAAATGCTTGTAGCTCACAGTGAACCGCAGGTAATGTTTGTGGGCAGCAGTGTAAATACGTGCAGTCCAGGTCCAACGCTAACATCCAGTCTCCGGAATCCAAGGCAGACAGGACCTGAGCCAATGTGAGCTTCTTTAATTTCTATTTTTCGGAAAGTGGTTAAGAGGGCGCATGTCTAGTATAGGGTGGAGGCCTCTGTCCTTTTTCGGCACCAAGAAGTAGTGGGATTAACAACCATACCCTACCTCTTCGATGGGCACCCTCTCGATAGCTCCTTTAGCCAAAAGAGTCTGCACTTCCTGACGAAGAAAGAAGAGATGGTCCTCCGTCAGTCGGTCTGTGGATGGTGGAAGGGGTTTCCAAAAATGGTAGAGCGTACCCTTTCTGGATGATTTGAAGCTCCCACTTGTCGAATGTAATCACGGACCATTGGGGCAGGTGGTGCCTAATTCTGCTGCCACTGGCATGGCTGTGCTGGATAGAGGGCACGCTAAAATAGTTTTGAGGCTGTAGCAGCCGGTGGGGGGACTGGACAGCCCGCTGGGACTGGCTCCAGAGTCATTTCTGGGCCAGAGTCCCTGTCCCCGAAAGGGCTGGGCATGGCTGGAACTGCAGCAGCTCAAAGTTTTCCCTTCTATGTCTGAGGTAGGGGAGAGAAGACTGCAGTTGAGGAAGGGTCGAGAGGGAAAGGCCAAGGGATATGGCAATGACCCGGCTTTTTCGAAAGCGCTTGAGCGCCGCATTGGCCTTATTGCCAAAAAGGCGGAAGCCGTCAAACAGCATGTCAATCAATTAAGACTGTACATCTCCTGAGAACTCAATGGACCTTAACCAGGCGTGGCAACGCAGTGCCACCATAGAAGCCATTGCTCTACCCAGGGAATCCACACCAGATGGCAAACTCTGCTGCATCCCTTTACCAGGGCTTGGTTGAGGATGACCCGTCCGACCTTGGGCAGCATGGGAAGCAGCTGTGCAAATGAATCACTCAATGCATGGAAATATTGGCCCAAGAGGCATGCAGGGTTCAGCGACTGCAGCGCAAGGCCGGTGGAAGAAAAATGCACTTTCCAAAGGTGTCCAGCCTTTTTTATTGCCTATCGAGTGGTGTGGCAGGGAACACGCTTGGGTAGACCTTCGCTGTTGAGGCCTGCACCACCAGACTGTCAGGTGAGGAATGCTTGGAAAGGGAGGCTGGGTCTCGCACAATTTGAAGGTGCAGACGGACGATCATATGGTGAACAGCAGCCCATGTGCAAAGTTTCACCCAGAGGCCAGGAGCAGGTCGGTGAGGGCTCCACTAAAGGGGAGCATGGGTTTTGATGAGCCCGCTCCAGGTTGAAGCACCTCTGTCAAAGCATTCGTCTTGACCTCTACAACTGGCAGCTGGAGATCAAGGACCTCCACTGCCTTGCGCATCAAGGTTTCAAAGGATGCACCTTCCTCCAAAACCTGGCCCCAAGGGGGAACCATGGCTTTGTGTTGGGAGGTATCTAGGCCACTGGCATCGCCCAGCTCCTTATACTAGTGGTCATCATCTGGGTCCCCCAAAAAACCATACTCCTCCTCAACACCTCCATCACAAAGGTAGGTTTCAGTGAGAAAGTCCAGGGGATGTTGAGGCCTAGACGGCACTGGCATTGATGTCAAGTAGTGCCAGGGTGGCACCGGGTCGGCATCAGGGATGTTAATCGGCTCAGCGCCGGTGGCGCTCAGAATGGCACTGGGATGGACAAGGCCGGAGTGTGTGGAAGCACCCGTAGAGGTGCGGTCCGGGGGCGGATCCAGGGAGTCCAGCCAGTGTCAATGGCGACCCCGCCGATGTTAACCCAGCGGGAGAAACTCTTGGCTCGGTGGGGTCAGAAAGGGCTCTAGAGAGAGTTGATGGCCAAAAAATGGTGTGCATACCATCAGACAATTCTTTAAGTTGGGCAGGCGTCGTTCCGGCGCCAGGAAACTGAGTATTGCGGGGCCGGCCCTGATGTTACCTTTGCAGCTGGACTGCGGGGACTAAAAGTCCAATGTCAAAGAGGTGAAGACCATGTCAACGACTTCTTGTGCTTTTTTGACTTACTCAACTTAGACGAGGAGGCCTTGGAGTGGGACGATGACCGTCCGCAGGCACGGCTCCACGACCAACCCCGAGAACGTCCAAGGGAACGAGGATGAGACGGGGAGCGGCACAGAGCCTTCTTCTGCTGTGCCGCCAGGAGCTTCGTCGCCCGCTCGCAACACCTTCAGGTGCATCAGCTTGCACTGAACACAGGCTTTGGGATGGTAGTCCAACCCCAGGCACCAGAGACAAACTAGGTGGGGGTCCAACACACATTTGTCTGTGACAATCCCCACAAGGTTTGAACCCTGATGGTTTAGTAGGGACATAATGCTCTATGCAAATTGGGAGCAAAGATCAAAAATGCCTACAAAAAGTTGGTCAAAAAGTGACCGAGGTAGCTCTCCGGATTTGGGTTGTTGGCACCAAATTAATGGAACTGAAGTCAGCGCCCCAGGAAGGTGCCTATGTAGGCCCTGCAAAGTCACTTCAGACCAGACAACGCAGACCCGGAGCCGAACGATGCCACTTACCGTTGCGCAGAGGTACTACCTAAGCCATTTGAAAATCTTCCTCAGCACCTTCAGGGTATGGAAGCATAAAACAGTGACACCAGACTCTTGGGTGGTCAAGTCGAGTTTGCTGTCGATGACAATGCCTAGATTCTTGGCGTAGGTAGTGTTGGTGGGAGTCGGTCCTAGCTCTGTTGGCCACAAGGTGGAGTCCCACTGTGAAGTGCTCTTCCCGAATATCACAATTTAGGTACTGCCTGTGTTGAGCTTTAGACAGTTGGTCCTCATCCAGTGGGTGATTTAAGTTATGCAGGTACTGAACTTGAACTTTGCTCAGCCATCAATCCTTTTTGGTGGCAGTGTCCTGAATGTATACGAATCCCAGTCGTTAGGTATATTGTGTGTCAGGCATTGTGGTGATGATAATTACTTGTTATTCCAGTTTTCCTTCATGAGAATGGTTACTGAAGTCATAAGCAACCTACTCCCCAGTGGAAACAACAGAATGATTTGGTCATTGTTAGGATCTGGATAGCCCTTATAATTGAACTAAAGGTAACCGTCACGTCAGCCAGGACTGATGGTCCTGTTAAAGGCCTATCCGGCTTCACTAACCCAATTTTACCTTTGTTTGTTAAAAAAAGATGATCATGGTTTTTTATACTTTTTACTTAAGTGACAACATGCAATTACCCCCTTTTACATTGGAAATAATAGGGAAGGCCTGCTGTCTTCAAAATCTATTTTATTTCAAAATAGTTTTCAGAACTCTGTACCTGGGAGGGACAATACAATTATATTGATGAAGACATCATGAAGGAGAATCTCTTTGATCAAAGGCTGATGCCAACAGGGTTTCACTAGGTTTCCCTAGGAACCAAATTCTCAACTTTAGAAGATCAAAAACTGGGCAGCAAGACAAGTTTGCAACCTGGAACATCAGTACTCAAGAAACTTAATAGGCAGAGGAAAAGCCGGCCGCGCACCAAGATGGCCACCATTTAACAAGGCTCTGGGATCTGTCCGACTAATCCATTAAGTATCCTTAGTTAATCTCACCATCAACTCCTGCCAGTGCCACAGAGTGCGTCTAAAACAAGGGCTTTTCCGTGATCAGCAGGGTGGCTGTATTGTCACATATGCTGAGGGGCTGCACTCACTCGGGTGGTAGGAGTTGCTGTCCAAGTAAGTGACTGACACCTGCAAAGGGGACTATAGTTGAAAACTCAGGCAATGAACCTCGCACAGTGAGTGGGAGCACTTATCTAACGCCAGCAGCTCCTAGACATGAATCCCCAGTGAGTAGGGGAGCAAGGCGGGACTTTAATGATTATTATGGACATCTGGGCATGTAATTTACTCTAAGGACATGGCCACGGTGTGTGATCACAGCATTGTAGAAAGCACATTGGAAAAGAATACTAGACATACAGCGACTTCCGTAATGAGCTAGGCTCTTGACCCCTTGGTTTAATAAAAGTCAAAACAATACTTTCTGCCATCGCCATCTTCTCAGCTGTATATCTGAGGACGATTGGGGAGGATGACGCCTCCGGGAGGTCTGGAGTGCATCTACGAGCTTTAGGACCTAATTGCAAGAACACTCCAGTTCTGACACAGGCAGTGAAAAACGGCAGCCAAGTCATCTTGAACTGGATATATTCTACAGGGTGGTGAGCCACCACATGAAGCCTACTATGGGAAGAAGAGATCAGAAACAAACAAAATTATCCTTCGATCCTAATGTGAGGGGCAAGCCATAGATTAAAACAGCACTCCACAGGAGGAGTACACGCATTGGTGGAGCCTCAGATTTCAATGAGAGGGATGTTAAAGATATTCTAAGGGGCATGCGTAGCAGTCTGCGAAGCATTAATACTAAGACTGGTTCCATCTCAAAGAGTGTACACTGCCTATCAGAACGTCTGGACAAGCATGCAGCAAAGATCGATCTCACAAAAAGGAGAGCCTCAAATATGGAAGATAACTTTAAGTGCCAAAGTAAGACAACCACAGTTATAGCCAAGATTCTGGAGAGCATTGGAATGAAAAATCAAGACCTGGAAGTCCTATCATGCTGAAATAATGTCAGAGTGGTTGGGGTCCAAAAATCAGCATTGACAGGCAAAGTGGAGACATTAATCAAAACAAGGTTCATTAAACTGTTTAGCAAAAAAAGCTTTCTGAAAGTTTTCATAATTGAAAAGGCCTAATGCTCGTGGCACCGAGTACTGTCCTCTGAGTTCCGTCATGACCCATCATCGCACGAGTACTCAGTTACAGAGACAGGGACACTTTATGACAGTTGGGTCAAAATAAAAAAAAAAGATTTGCAATATCCGCGATCCTCAATTACACTCTATACGGATTCCACTGTCGTACAGGAGGTTCGCAGTACGTTTGCAGGAGTCAAAAAAAAGCTGTAGAGCTTAAATCTTGAGTATCCAGCCTGTTAGTGAGACTCTGTAAAAGTTAAGCCCACATTTTCACTGACCCACAATTGGCGAATCAGTCCCTCAAGAAAACTGAGGAAGAGTCAATGCTCCTCTAATACTATGTTGCCCGCAGCGAAACAAAAGCAGTTAATGACTGACTGTATTTAAGAACTGAGCGAACTGAACCATCCTGGTGCGATAACATTTGTATGTTTAAGGTTAAAATACATGTATCCCAGAGAACCCAGGGCGAACTTTAAGCGAGACGTTGCTAATGTGTATCTGCTGTGCATATATACAGAAGAGGTAGTCTCTAGACAACTCCATAGGGATCAGGGTTCCGTGAGCAGTTTAATCCTTCCCTAATACATAACAGCAGTGCAGAGTTGACAAATTAATGTTTTGCAAAGTAAAAGGTGTTGCATATGTTTTAAACTTAGAAATGATATAAGTGTGTTGGAATAACCAATTGCCCACATACGCTGCATCTATCCTCTTTTTGGCTGATAGCCGAAGAGAAGAGTGCTGTCCCATCAGCCCCTATTGGCAGATGCCATTTGCTCATGCACTTCAGACAGTTTATTGGAGGATTAGGAGAAAAGGGGTGGTACTTCAATGCAGAAGGTTGGGCGAGAGTGGGGGGTATACGGAACCAAGTTAGACAAAGAAATGTTGGTTACCTCGTCATCGTTAGCACAGAGGACGGCTCCTGGCACGAGAGCTTTTATGCATAGCCAGAGTGGAATACATGGTGCGGTCGAATAGCCTAGGTATGCCAGTTGCAGAACTGAACTTCCTGAAGTGGAATGTTACAGGGTTAAATGATTGCTATAAAACTAGAAAGATTACTACTTAATTTTAAAGACACAAAATAGATATTGCTTTGCACCAGGAAATCCATCTGACAATTAGAAATGAGAGCCCTAAAAACAGGTAGATTGTGTAGTACCTGCTACTTTGAGTCATACACTATATACTCAGGGGCTAGTGTGGTCGAGGGAGGCAGCTGCGAGTGCTCCAAATACTATCAGATCAAGAAGGAGGATATACACTGCTGCAAGGGGTGATACATGGACTACATGTTGCCTTAATGAATATATCTTGCAAGCCTGCAATTTCGTGAACATATACATGCCGTGCTGATGGAGGTACCTTCAAGTGCACTCTTGTGAGGGCAGAAGGGGGGAATGCAATACTGTACTTGACAACGCCTGGGACAGAACTAGCTCTGACCCAAGGGAGCGGAAGATGCTAGAGAGAGCAATACACACACATTGTTAGCACATGGGCTGGTAGATGTGTGGAGAACAAATCAACAAGCAGATGAAGTATATACCTTATATTCATTGGTACATAGGGCCCCCATTCTTAGATAGATTACTGGCATGCAAAAGAGAGGTTTATCATCTCGTTGGGCGCGGTATATATCTTCCAAGCAACCTCTCAGACCTTGCACCGGTATTCCTGGAATTAGCTACCCCCGTAGTTGTGCCAAAGCAAATTTTTGGAACTTAATTGCTGAAGGTTTTTTAGAAACAGTGTTCAAATCAGAAACACACAAAGAAATTACACTTTTCTTCAAGTGCAATGCAGCCTTGGTGAATGAAGCAGGTTCACTTTGGGAGGTCTTTAAATGGGTATTTTTTTCGTCTTAACAATTCAGAGTTCTTACATCAATTGTTAATAAGCTCAACACGTTGGAGAGGGGGTTCAAAGAACTTGAAATATCTCAAGTTAATTCCCCAAGCGCAAAAATCCTTAGACCAATTCAGGTTAAGCTGAAAGAATTCCACACAGAAGCAGAACGTGAAGTAAAATTTCTGGGCAAACAATCTGCAGCAAGGAAGTACGGTGAGGGGTAACAGCCGAGAAGAACCTTAGTACAACTGTTGAGACCATCCTGGGCAGGACACAATATAGCAGGGATTGAAAGACCAGATTCAGCTATTGTGACAGATACCCAAGGTACTTTAACCAGATTCCGATAGTACTATGAGGGATTGTACACAACCCAGATAGCCCATGACGATGCCAAAGAGATGAGCTACTTGGATCAAGTCATAATGGTGTGAATAGAAAATGACAATGGAGACATTCTAGGCTGTTGAATAACTGTTGCAGATATTACCTAGACAAGTAAAGATATGCCCAATGGGATAGCCTCAAGCTCCGATGATCTGACAGGTGCCTTTGGTAAAGAATATATAGACCTATTCGCTCCTTACATACTGGCCATGTATGCAGAAGTGCATGATAAAGCAAACTGCTACCCACTTAACGAGAAACTATAATAGTGATGATACTAAAACCAGGGAAGCAAGATATGAAATATGGTTCGCATAGACCCATCTCGTTCGTAAATATTGACAACAAGATCATAGCTAAGGTAATTTCAAACAGGTTACTAAAATTTATATTGGGACTTGTGCAACAAGAAAAAGCAGTTTTCATATCCTGGAAGTTTACGATCTGCAACCTCTACACATTTTCAGTACTATTGATCAGATCAGCCTGGAAACGCTGTTAGCAAGGTGTTTCAACGCAGAGAAAGCCTTCGTCTCAGTGGAGTGGGGATTCCGGAGGAGGGTGTTGGAGAGGATGGGACTGAGACTTTAATATTAAATTTGATCAACCTATTATATATGGGCCCGACAGCTATGTTCAAAATTGGTAATGCTTTGTCCTTAGGATTCTGTCAACCTAAAAGCACCAGGCAGGGATGTCCACTGCCCCCTACTAGAAGCCCTGGCAAGTATGTTTAGAGAACTACAGTCGCAGAGAGGGATACGGTTCCCTGGAGGAGAAAATAACTATTTCACTACATGCAGATGAGGTACTGTTATATGTTTTACACCCAGAAGTGAAGAACTATCTGCTACTGAATGAAATTTGGCAAGATCTTGTCCTCAAAATTAACTGTAATAAAACTATGACTTTACCCACGACAAGCAGTATGAAGCCAAGTACCCTAGATTTACCATTAGAATGGACAGATGACTCTGCAAGATACCTTGAATAAAAGTTCATAGGGACCTGGAAGTTGTCTTTTGAGACAACTATGGACCAGTACTTGACAGACTAATTGACCAAATTAATCACTGGACGAAGCTTTCCCTGTCCGTGGCGGGCTGGATTGCCATTATGAATATGGTGGTCCTAACGAGGTTGCCGTACCTCTTTCTAAATGTACCTATTAGCCCATCCAGAACTTTCTTCAGTCAGCTGAAGATGCTGATGATTAAAGTAGCATGGGTAGACAAGTTCCCTAAGGTCAGGTGGCAAACACTGATCCAGCTGTATGAAGCACATGCGCTGGCAGCCCCCGATTTGCTTCACAGGCCAGATTTGCATATTTCTGGTTTTATGTGGTATAGCAAGCCTTGTATCTGCTATTGAAGTGAACAAAGTGCATCCTCTGAATACAGTGCAGCAGATAGAGGGAAGGGACTGTCTATAATGATATTGTGGGGAGTACTAGCTTGGAAATGATGAACGCTTAAACCAGGCCTATGGATCTCGTAGCTTCCTCTACTGATTAATTTCTGTAGCCCTCCGCACCCTGGAACACAAAGTAACCCACCAATTACTCAAGATAGGGTGGACTAAGGTAGGCAACCTATATTGTGAACAGCTGAAGGTGGAGGCTTAGACATGTCCTTATATTTCAGAATCTCCCAAATGAGCAAAGGCACTCCCAGCTCTTATCAATATAATAGAAAATGACGGTCAGCGCCAGCTAATAATACAAATGTACAATGAGGCCATGGAGCTGGGAAGAAATAGCTAAGCAAGAAGGGCATGGGCAAACAACTTGAGGCTGAATATCACAGTCGAACAATGGGGATACTGCTATTTGCAAATTAAATAAATATCCCACAATAGCAAACACATACTAATACATTTTAAATTTCAAGAGCACTCTTGTTAAACATCAGTCAGGCTGCATGAATTCAGGCTGCGACTAGATTTTTGGTGTGTGTGTGTGTGAGAGGAGTTGCCATTTGCAGGCAATTTCTTTCCATTTGGACTGGGAACGGCCAGTAATAAAGACTTTCTGGGATCAAATTGTCATTGAGATCTGCAGTGTCACAGAAATTAAGTTTCTTCTGTCCTCATTGGTGGCATTACTAGGGCATTTTAAGGCGATCCCATTAGCGAAAAAGGTGCTTCATAGCACTTATGTGGTTGTTAGCTAGAGAAAGTAAAACAATGTGTTGGGGTAGAGTTCCACGCCCCAAGATGGAGCTCTGCATGAAGGATCCAATATTCTGCTACAAAGCAGGAGAGGCTTATTCATTACTCCTAACACATCAGTCCAGACCAGAGGATAATTGATGTAATTTCCTCGCTTTTGCCTCTAAGGGCACAGAAAAAAACAGCCTGGGAAATGTCAGTTGCAGGGAGTGAGGTAATATATGGCTTCTGTGACTACAAGACCTTGCTTCTGGTGGTATGATGGAGCTGGCACCACCTCCCGGCAAGGGGGAAATAAGTCAGAAGTTTCCGGATTCAATCTGCCACCTAGGATAGTCAAAAGCTGAGGAATCTGCATATAAACGGTTTGTTCACCAGAAAGACCGTTACCAATAGTAAATAACTTATTTTCTTCTCCTAGGCCTCATGAATCATAGAAATTATCTTGAAACTGATCATTGAAACAATTGAGCCCCAACAAAGATTGATTCTGTTTTTCTAACCTATTAATTTTTCGGGCAAATGGCAATATAAACAAGAGACTGTATTCCTTCACCCCATTAAATGTAACAGTCAATTCCAACAATGGCAACCATTTGTCACAGTTTTAATATTTTGCTGTATTCAGTATGCAACCAACATACAGCCGTCAACTACAGTTAACCCAGCGGCATCTTTCATAATAAATCTGCATATAATAGTTAATAACCAGACAAAGTTTGACACAGTAACATCTTACATCTAAACACTCCTCCAGAATAACTCAGTTAATCTCCTGTACAGTAAGGGTGTGTGCAGCAGGTACTAGGCAGCATTGTCCTGCTCCCTAAGCTCTTAGATATTGTCTCAGGCGTTCCCAAATGTAGAAAGTGTAACCATCATTTGGTCCAGGTTTGGTTGTTACGCTTGGACATACATTCTGGATGTTGGCTGTCCTCTTGAAAACCTTACACTTAATTTTCTCCTTCCAAATGCATGTTCTGTAAAATGTTTGTGCTAGGCTTTCAAGGTTGAGTGACAGACACTTCTTGAGATGTATTGTTAGGGAGTGACACATCCTGTGGCTGTGGAAAGGTCAATTGCTGTGGAGTTGGGTCTTCTGGGGGTGCTTGCAAAGAAGATGGCTGCTGCTATGGTGGAGGAAACCTATTGTAAAAGCCCTCCATCATTTCTTTCACTGAATGTATAAAATCCATAGGCATGTGAAGCATCTCTACAGATAGTGACTGCGGAATGTCAAACTCGCGCAACTGGCCACAATAAGGAAGCTTTTGAGAGGTCTATGGCCGTTCTTCTTCTGCATCTCAGTACCCTACAATAAACTGTATATCCAAATCATGTGACCCCCCTCAACCTAAGAAGCTTCATCTGAGGGCATACTGTAATCATCCAAATATAATTGCTCATTGTCAGACTCCTGTTCAGAGAAACGATCACAGTAATCAGGCTCTGATGAGTCATCTTTAAGCTGAATTGGTGGTTCTGGTGTTATTCTGATTGGGACACCAGGGATATCAATGGCAGAGTAAAGTTGACAGGTGTTTGAGGTTTTATGGCTTTATGGCTACAGGGATATGCTCTCCCACCTTCCTATGTCACAGTAGACTGTCTCAAATTGGGAATCCAGAGAGAATGATCCAACTTTAGGGCGAGTAGCCCCTTGCATCTTTTATGAGTAAATGTTTTTGTGTTCGACCAGACGTGAGTAGGGCATGGACAATAGTTGAGAAGGCAAACTGTTTTTTCTTACTCTCTCATTTCCACCCCAGAGTATATTATCTAGTACCGATGAAAGCCCGTGAACCCCTTGGGCCAGTTACCAACTAGGGCAGAAACATGTCGACTTGATTTAGGATGTAGGATCATAAATTCCCCTCAATTAGCCTAGATACTGTACTTAACTGTACCTGAAACACTCTTATTAAAGGGATATCTGGGTGTTTAAGATATTTGCATCTGAAACCCCGGTAGACAACGATCTCTAAAACTGCTCCCTGGAATATGTCGAGCCCATCCTGGCTTTTAGGGACCAGGATGTGACCCGATGGTGAAGCATGCCACTACTAGAGTAGGTGAGGAGGTTACTAACAAAAACTAAGAATGTGCTGCTTTGTGTCACTATGGGGACGTACCATGAACATTTTCTAACTTTACTGTGGAGATCAGAGAATGTAAAGGTGGTAGGATACCTTGTTGTGTGATATAGATTTAGTTAGGGAGGGTGTATCCTACAGCGCTCCTATCTTCTTCTCTCTTTCCACTTCATGAGGTTGAACCATTTAGGTTCACTTGAGTTCTTGTAAGAACATTCATTTTTAAGGTAATTTGCTGTATTGAAAGTACCACTATATTAAACACTGACTACCAGTAGTTCCCAGCCTGACGCTGGAAGATAATTCAAGTATGTGAATTTATTAAAGATTTGATGCTGCAGAACAAAAATGGTTACTACATTAGAGCTCTCTTCTACAAATGCACTCTAGGCGTACTCATTCGCTCAACTCCAGGCTTTGAGAAAACCAGCAGGCGAGTGCTCTTTAGCACAGTGCAGTTTTATAAAGTCTCTCAGTGAGGATTCAGGTTATCAAAGAACACAAACATTTATGTGCCAAAGTAAAGTCAAAACTCATTTTGCTTAACATGGCCTTTCAGCTAATATGTGGTGTGCCTGCTTTGCCCCATAAAGCTACTCTAAGTAATATGCGTTACAATACAAAAATAAAACACCACAACTTAATGGTGAATCCAGGGGTCTAAAGCTTAGTGCCCTCTTATACTAGTAGGCTATAAGAGCAATAACTAAGTATTCATTAGTCATCCAACCAGCAAATAATTAATTGTAGGATACCATGCAGCAAAAAGAATAACTGTCCAGCAAAATACATATCTCAGAACAGCAGGACACTAATGTGAGGCATTATAGCAGTGACTACACACAGTACCTGAGGGTGCTCAGTGTTTCATCATAGTTTATGTCAGCTGGGCTCAGTGCTGCCACCATCGCAGTACGGGAATTGCCACCTATAGCAAAACAAATGTCAAATACTTAAAAAGTACACTAAAAAAGGAGGGTGCTTGCTCCCTATGGGCGCTACTATCAAATTCAGTGTGTGATTCCCTGTTCTGTACCTAGATTTTCCCGCAGCAACCATGTCAGCACAGAGTCTCTGTATGGGATAAAGTCAGTCTTCTTTTTCTTCTTACTCTGAAATACAGAGAAAAATTAAAAACAAAAATATAATAAAGGAAAGCAACTCTAAAATTAAAATCAGCACGGACCACATGACAGAAAATTGAAATAAGAAAGGAGAGAACAAAGAAAAATAGCCAATGCCAGAAACATCAGCAAAGTAAGGGTCCCAATGACTCTGGATGGAAGTGAACGAAGAAGGGGTGGGAGATTAAACCTTAGGGACCATGTTACTGGTCTACCCATACTTACAAAATATTCTGCAGATGTAATCTGCAAGCAAAACTATAACTCATAGGATTAAGTCTATAGATTTCAAAGTAAAACAGTATTAGAATGAGGTCGGATTAAAAACAAAGTATGGCAGCAGTACTGACAACAGACCTGTGATGCAAGGCAGACCTGAAGATAAACCTGGCAAGGGATACTAAAAGTAAACATTTGTACAGAAGTCACCATTCCAAGGAAGCCAACATTACAGTACCTTGCTGGTGCAGTTATCCTAATTGGGTGGCAGGAGATGGAAAGAAAGAGAAATGGTGATCAAAGGAGCATAAAGTCAGAGAGTAATTTAGAGATAATGTAAAGTTGGATTTGGTCATTTGAGAAAGCACTTACAAGAACAGGGCAATGTTAGCAGAAGTATGAAGTCAGACAGAAAGATATACACTGTAGATTCAAATGGGAGTGAGTCCCTGCTTTTATCCTCCTCACCCGCATAGGACCATATAGTCCTTCACCATTTATGCTTCTTCATTGGAATATTTTTTTTTTTTTCTTTACATGGTTTTATTTACAAAACCTATTCAGTGTATTATAAGAAGTACAGAAAGGAGAGCAAAGGTTAACATAGGATGATTCCTGTACAACAACTACTTCCCACTTTTTGTAACATTCTTGTAACACTAGTTGGCCACAACCTTTTATCAGCATTCATTTTTGAATAATATTTTTGACAGACCTGCATATAGCCATTCGCTGCCAAAACAGGATACGGTAAAGGCTGCAGTGAGACACAGGATATGCCTCTTACCTGCCAAATTGACTTCGGGGCTGATGACAGATTCTCACTTTTTGGTCTATTTAACTCACACATGCATCTGCAATACTTTTCCAGTATTATCCTGTGCAAACCTTGTGCCTCCCAGCAACATTCTGTTTACTTAACTGGATCCTCCCTTTTAACATTTCCACTGGAAAAAATCCTAATTCCCTTCTTATTACACAGACCTCTATGAAAAGGTCCATTGCATGTAAGGAACTGTACAATTTCCTTCCCATCAAGAATCTCTGCTCAGAATCCACTTGTCAGAACACACAGGTAATTCTGCTATGTAAAACCATGGCACGCCAGAAAAAGCAACAAAGAAATTTCCTTCAAGAGCACTTGGATTCAATTAGACCTTTTGCTGAGACTCAGTGCAGAGGTCCATGAAAATAGAAACTTTACTTACCGGAGACACATTCTTTATTATATGAATATTCAATTCATAAACACTGTATCTCAATCCCTTTGTAAAACACAATTACATGGAGAGAAAGAATCCCTCCACAGAGCACAAAAATCAATGAGAAATGTAAACATTTGCTTTCCCTATTTTTATCTTTTAATAAAAATGTAAAACTAAATTGTGACTAAAATGAGGCTTAATAACACACAACGGCCTTACTACCTGAATCCAACTTCATTTCCGCCCTAGAAAGTGAAAAAGTAATTGCTTCTAAAAGCTTGCGGCCTCACTGAGATGTATAACAGTAATGTTGCTTTAATATAGATCAACCATGATCACAGCATGCAGCACAGTGTAGTTCGCCCATCAGTTCAATACATATGTTTGAAAAAAAAGTCATTTTTTAAATATAGAACGAAGCAATTAAGATACAATTGTCACTAGAGTGAGGATAAGTAGTTAAAATAACATTTCATGTACATTTTGTTTTAAGGAGAAAAAGAAATAAAATAAGGGCAAAGGAGGAGCGGCTTCACAAAATTTAAATCTGACACTGTTACATAAACAGTGAGCAGCACCAGTATTACATCATGCTCTTAACATGCAGTTGTTTTAGCTCATTTTACAATACTTCAGAACACAGACTTTACATGTGGTGCTACTCTGAAGCAATGGCGAGAGAGGAGGATAATCTGCTCAGAACTTCAAATAAGATTTCCATGATGCACAACTAGGATTTCAAGTAAGTAACATTTCCTCCTGCATCATAGGTTCTCCATTAATAGTCAAACATTCATCTGAAAAAGTGATGAACAAGCATCAGGCTGGCAAAAATGAAGGCCGATCTTAAGTAGGCATGTTCAGTTAAGGGGATCAATTCACTTGGATAATTGCTCAGGAGTTCAAATACAGACAGTATTTGCCAGTGAATATATGAATGGACATCCATAGGGTTGCCTTGCAAACGTCCAAGATTAGTGCACTTCTAACTAAGGCTGTTTAAGTTATAATGGCCGCTTTGAGTCTAGAGTTTATTTACTTTAAGATAAGACAGCGCTACACAGGAAACAATCTACCCATAAATTTATTCTTTAGATGCAGAAAAAACCTACGTGAAAGGGCCCATTATTGACAACGAGCCGTTTGGACCTTTTAAGTCCTTTACCACTGTGTGGGTAGAGAAATAAGACTCCAAAATCCCAAGTATACAGAGATCTGTCCGATGGACAGGAAGGGTTTTAGAAAAATGTGGCTAATGATATAGTCTGATGAATATGTAGCTTGGAGACCACTTTTGGTAAAAAGATCAAATGGGTGCTCATCACCACCCTAGTACTATGAAACACCATGTACAGTTGGTGGGGGCTTAGTAACTAAATGTTGCTTACTCTCCATGATTAATTAACTGCAAAAGGAGAACCCACCACCTTTGACAGAACTACACCAAGCGCCTACGGAGGTGAGTTATTTGTTAATAGATGAAATACATTATTAATTGCTTCCAGACATCTTTAATCACAGAGACTGTCTAAAGGGAAATCTGACATGGACCATTTCTGTAAGTTGTAAAAGATGCAAAATGAATCTTAATGGAGGAAAACTGTAAACATGGTTCTGGTAAATGAGAGATGTGATTCTTTTCTGCTTACAGTGGAATTGTTATTTTTCTTTATGCATCAGATTCAGAAACTCTTCCACAAAGTAGTCTTGGTTTTTAAGAATGTTCATGCAGACTTGTAGAACATTAAAGTGTCCTTATTAACATATTCAGGAGCTAGACTGCCAAATTCAAAGATAGTGGGCTGGGATGAGGAATCTGATCCTGAAATAAGAGGGGGATCCATACTGAGTGCCAGCATCATGTGTGGCATCTATGAAATGTGGACATCATCCAGAAACTACTACTGATGTAGTCATTCCGAAGCTAAAAGTATCTTAATGGTTCTCAAAAATGCACCTTAATCAGAACTGGTTGCATCAATGAGATTAGCGGAAAAGCTTGGAGAAACGTCCCTTAGCTTCTGATCCCTTCATGTCTGGTTGTTAAATTCTGGACACAAAGTGAGGATATTTGCTTTAAAGCATTTAGGTCAATGTTTTCTGGACCTGAATGAACACTCAGGTCCAGAAAATATAGTGAATCAGTCTTTATTCAATATCCACTAGTGGTTCTCTTGAAACATCCCGCTGAGCGCTCCGTTACTACACTGTCCATGCCTGGAAGATTAACTCTGGTGATTTGCAGGTTCTTGGCTATGAGTCACTTCCAGATGTTCCGAGCCTTGAGAGACAGACTTCAACTGTGCTCTTGTATGTTTGGTCAGGCTGTATGATGTGACAGTGTTTGTCAAAATGAAGCATGAATTTTTTTAATTGATGAACAGAACTGGGTGCTATATGCACTGCCCTAAGCTCTAATATCCTGTTATAGTATGGAGATTTCCTTTTGAACCAGGTGCCTAGAATCTTGAGGTAAGCCACGTGGCTGCTCCCGCCCATCATCAAAGGACCAGTTATAGTGGTCTGTGACAGAAGAACAAATTACTTGCCTTCGGTAACGCATTATCTGATAGAGACCATATAGCTGCAGATTCCTTACCTTTGAATTTCCTAGGCGTCAGGCTGGATCTGGAAACTTTTGCTGAGCAATACCCCCGCGCGTGACGTCGGGTTGCTCCATTCGGCTCCGCGTGACGTCGTTAGCGCCGGTTAGGACGTCGGGGTGCCTATATAGGCGCCACCTAGGAGAGCAGACGCAACCCTTGAGAGTACCCAAGGCAGAGCCCTGCTAGGCAAGGGTTAGAATGAATAAAAGGACAGTAGAAAGAGAAGCAGGGTCAATCGACCTTTCTGTACAGTATAATACAAATTTCTGCCAACGGCAGGCGTACACTGTTTTAGTGGAGGGCCGCCAGAATAACGTTACAGACTTCAGTAGGAAGGTCAAAAGCTATCAACTGCCGCCGCTCAATCTCCACGCATGGAGGCGCAGAGTTGACAGGTTCTGGTGGAGAACCCTCCCCTGCTGCTGCGACACAAGATCCTCCCGAAGGAGAAGCCTGATCGGAGGATCGATACTCATTCTCAGAAGCTCTGGATACCAGACTCTCCTTGCACAGTCCGGAGCCACAAGAATGACTTGGGCCCGGTCGCTCCTGATCTTCTTCAGAACCCTGGGCAGGAGTGGTATGGGCAGAAAGGCGTACAACAGGCCTGAGTTCCACTCGCAATGGAAAGTGCCACCAAGCGGTAGCCGCCTTGGAAACTCCAGCGCGCAGTACCGCTGACACTGCGCGTTCTCTTCAAAGGCAAACAAATCTAACCAAGGTTCTCCCCATTGCTGAAAGAGACCGTTCGATACCTCCGACTGGAGACTCCACTCGTGATCCGCCAGGCAACAACGGCCGAGTTTGTCCACCCTGGCATTCAGAGCACCTGCCAGGTGTTAAACCACCAGGGTTATGCCCTGCTGTTCCAGCCATGCCCAGAGACGCAGAGCTTCTCGACAAAGGGTCCATGACTCCACCCCGCCCTGCTTGTTGCAGTACCACATGGCGGTGGTTTTGTCTGTGAACAAATGCACTAACTTCCCCTTGACAGAGGGAAGGAATGCCTTCAATGCAAACCGAATCGCTCGGAGCTCCAACAAATTTATGTGGAGCCCCGTCTCGGCCGGAGACCAGTGTCCCCTGATCTCCACCTCTCCCAGGTGGCCGCCCCCATTCCAGAAGTGACGCATCTGTCACGACTGAGATCTGGTTGGGGAAGGGAGAGGGGTCTGCCATTGACCCAATCGCTGTTTGTTAACCACCACTGCAGATCTTTCGCAGTTCCTTCCGAGATCTGAACCACGTCGGTGAGATTTCCCCGATGCTGTGCCCATTGGAACTTCAAGTCCCACTGCAGAGCCCGCATACGCCATCTGGCGTGTCTTACCAACAGGATGCAGGAGGCCATGAGGCCCAACAGCCTCAGAGTCAGTCTCACTGAAATCCAGGATAGAGGCTGAAATATCGGAATCATAGCCTGAATATCCTGGAGTCGCTGCTCGGGAGGATAAGCCCAAAACTGCACAGAACAGCTCTGATGAAAGCGAGCATCTGAGAAGGAGTCAGGTGTGACTTTGGCACGTTTATAGAGAACCCCAGCGAAAGCAGAAGGTTCGCCGTAGTCTGAAGGTGGGAGACAACAGCCTGGGGCGAGGAGGTCTTCAACAGCCAGTCATTGAGGTAGGGGAAGACTGACACTCGTAATCTGCGAAGATGAGCTGCGACCACCGACATCCCCTTGGTGAACACCTATGGGGCAATGGTAAGGCCAACGGGGAGCACGGTAAACTGAAAGTGCTCGCGGCCTACCTTGAACCGCAGGTAAAGCCTGTGGCCCGGCAGGATGGGAATATGAAAATAAGCACCCTGCGGGTCCAACACTACCATCCAGTCTTCTTATTCTAGGGCAGACAAGACCTGAGCCAGAGTGAGCATTTTGAATTTCTCCTTTTTGAGGAAGAGATTGACGGTCCGAAGATCTAAAATGGGCCGTAGCCCCTTGTTCTTCTTCGGAATCAGAAAGTAGCGGGAATAACAGCCACTGCCTACTTCTGAAACTGGGACCTTTTGTATAGCTCCCTTGGCCAAAAGAGCCGCAACTTCCTCTTGGAGCAACTTTAAATGATCCTCCGTCAGCCGTTCCTGATTTGGCAGAATAGGAGGAGGAAAAGAAAGAAAAGGTAGCGAATAGCCCTCCTGGACTTTCTGCAAGACCCACTTGTCCAATGTTATGGATCTCCAGGGGGGGGAGATGATGACGAATTCTCCCACCAACTGGAGTAGAGTGGTCCTGCAGAATCAGCCTAGGATTGCTTGGAGACTGGGGCTGCTGGGGGCAGTGTGGTCGACGACTTCTGGCTTCCATTCCGAGATCAGAATGCACTGCGTCCACGTCCTCGCACAGCTTGGGTAGTCTGTGCGGGGACAGTGGCTGGGATATGGCTGACGTGGCTGGAAACCCCTTCCATTGCCCCAAAAGGGGCGAAAGGAAGACTGGCCACGGCGGTGGAGGAGAGGCCCAAGGATCTGGCCGTAGCTCGAGAGTCCTTGAACCCGACCAGGGCAGAGTCTGCCTTTTCCCCAAAAAGGCAGGTTCCATCAAAGGGCATGTACATCAAATTGGCTTGGACATCGCCCAAGAAGTCAGTTGTACGAAGCCAGGCGTGGCGTCTCAAATCGATCTGCCCAGCGAATCAGTCGTATCTAGGCCACACCGTATGGTGAATTTTGCTTCGTCTCTCCCATCCTTGACAGCTTGGGAGAGCACAACCTAGGCCTCCTCCGGGACTTATGGCAGCACTTGCGCAACCGTCTCCCAAAGGGAATGGGAGAAACGGCCCAATAAGCATGCATTATTCACCGACCGCAATGCCAGGCTGGAGGAAGAAAAAAACGTCTTCTCAAATGAATCCAGCCTCTTGGATTCCCTTCCGGAGGGGTGGAAGGGAATGCGCCTTGGGACGTAGAGGCCTGCACCACCAAACTCTCTGGGGTAGGGTGTTGGCTGAGGAATTTTGGGCTGCTCGGAGCTGGGCGATGGCGGCGTGCATCCTTCCTATTCACAGGAACCCCTTTGCTAGGTTTGGACCATGTTCCTAGAGAGACATCTGTAAGTGCCTCATTAAAGGTCAACAGGGGCTCAAATGTGGAAGCCCCAGGTTGAAGCACCTCAGGCAGGAGATTAGTCCCAACCTGCACCGAGGGGAGCTCCAGTCATAGGACCTCGGCTGCCCTCTTAACCACCATGGCATAGGATGCTCTCTCCTCCAGAGTCACTGTTGGTGGAGAGAGCATTCAAGTATCTGGAGAACTATCTAGTCCACTAACCTCCCCAAGTTCCCCAAACGAGTCCAAATTCTCTTCAGAGACTTCTTGGGTTTAAGTGCTCAGGCAACAACATAGAACTTCTGTGTTCTGTCGACATCGGAATCTGCATCGATCAATGCAGTTCTGGCTCCGTGTCGTCGGGGATGAGGATGGGGCTTGCGCCACCAACGGGCATCAGTGACGTCGCAGGCACTGACTTCGGATCCGACGCCGGGGAAGGTCGCGTTGGCACGACCGGCATCGAACCGGATCGAGGATCGGATCCCTGGGGCCCCGCCGTGGCCGAAGCCGATGGTGTCGAACCCAATGGGGCCCCTTCCGACTCCGCGGGGCCCTAAGTCTCACCAGCAGGGTCGTCCAGCTCAAATACGTGGCGCATGGCCTCGTAAAACTCTTATTTGAGCGGGAGTCGCACCGGCTCCCGGAAAGGGGGGGGGGGGGGAAGATGCGAAGTCGAGTCTGGCTCCGGCTCCGCGGAACAGTGACTAGAGCGTCGGTGCTCCTTACCTCTCTTGACAACGGACGCCAGTTGACGTGAAGACGAAGTCTTCTTGGACTTCTTCTTCTTATGCCTCTTCCCCGAGTGTCCCGAGGACCTCGAATGGGAGGAAGAGTACTTAGGGATCCATGAGCAGTTCCGCGACCTCCTCTTCTTCGATCGGGACCGTAACCTCCTCGGAGTCTCGCTTGACGGTGTCGACTGCCGGGCCGCGAGTAACTTAATCGTCCGCTACCTCAAGGTCTTCGGAGCCATCGCCAGACAGTCCGAACACGACTTCGTATAGTGGTCACGCTCAAGACACCAAAGACATACGTGGTGGGGATCGGTGACTGACATCATGCGGGAACAAGTCCCGCACAGCTTGAAACCGGTCTTCCTCGAAAACATCCCTTGCACACAAAGTTGGAAAAATCCCAAATTTCGACAAAAGTCGAGAAAAAGCCTGCCAAAAAGTGCCAGAGGGTAGCCCTTTCCGGATCGGAGCTCAACTGGCACGGAAAGAAAAGAACTGACGTCCGCGCACCTGGGTCGCGCCTTTATAGGCATCGTGACATCATAACCGACGCCAACACCGCTGACATCACGCGGAGCCGAATGGAGCCACCAGACGACGCGCGCAAGGGATATTGCTCAGCAAAAGTTTCCGGATCCAGTCTGACGCCTGGGAATTCAAAAGTAAGGAATCTGCAGCTAGAAGTCTCTATCAGATCACCTGAAACTGAAGAGCTGCTGCAGCGAGTATCTGCCTGTCCTCCCAGCCACCAACGAACTTGCTCCACTAGTCTTAAGATTGCTGTAAAGGTGTCATGTTTAGTTGGGTGTTCAGAACTGTGATAATGCATTGAGCCCAGCAGCAACAATACAAGACATGCTGTTAAATTATGCATCCTCTGAAGAATCTGGCAGTTTGTTTACATATAATACAGGCTCTCCTCCAAAGTAAACACTTCTGTGTTTTGGGTGTCTTAGGTTGCCCTAGGCAAAGGATTACCTGGACTGGAGTTGGTGCTACTCTTCAATCTCCAGATTGAAAAGCAAAGCCAGAAACTGCACAAGGCATGCTGGTTAAGTGTTGCAGTGCTTTTTATTAAGAAGAAGCCCATCCTCTATATTTTGATAAATTAATATATTCTTCCTTATTAAATGCTCTTTTATAATTTCCAAGCACTTGGACAAAGCATGCAGAGCAAAATTTAGGCCTAAAGGTAAGACTATGTATAGGAAATACGCTTTGCTTACCAGGAATCATAGGGAGGGCCTGTGTTTCGTTGTAATGCAAATGTGAAACAGTTTGATGGTCCTCAGTGCACTTGGGGATATATCTAGTAACGGACTAGCATTCTTAACTTCTCACACTATATACATTTGTTTGCAGTCTTTAGATTGAGGAGAGTGTGAACTTCTGTTTTAGACATTTATTTTGAATTACAAAGAGGAATACACCACATATGCTTTTTGGCTTGCATTAAGTGGTTTCACTGCTTGATTTTGAAGAAGGTTGTTGATTTCTGTGACCTGTGTTGCTGAACCTTTCGGAGTCCATAGGAGCTCAGGAACAGCAGACCGGTCAGCTTTGTTGCGGTGCCTGCAGATGCAGGGTAATGACTCCTTCACTTCAAGGGAGATTCCTTCGGGTGTCTTTGATGTCCACAGGCCTGTAGAAGAACCTGTATGGAGCACAGGCACAGACGACGCAGAAGACTGGCAGGACGACGAGACCAGGAGCAGTAGGAGTCTTCGCAGTTGCAGTCTCGGTTCCCAAAGCGAAGTCCAGCGAAGTCCAAAGTGCCCAGGCGGTTGAAGATGAAGTGGTTTCGGATTTGAATCTTGTCCCATGATGAATCTAAGGAACCACCCACAGGTAAGCCCTTAAATACCCTAAGGATAGGGTTGGGACGATTCAGGGGTCCCTCCCAGAGGAAGGGCTGGACAATGGGGAGGATACTCCCATGTCCTTTGTCCCGTTTCCTGCCAGAGCGGGAGCCAACGGCTCTCTGAACTGGTTCCAACCGGAGTATGCAAGGAGAGCACCAAATGTGCCCTTCAAAGCAGTCTAGTGGCCCTGGCAAGCGCCCCCACCCTGTCCCAATACACTAAGTCCTGTCTGGGAGGTGGTCACACCTCCCTGTGACAGGAAACCTATTGTCCTGCCTTCCACTGCTCAAGCTTGGCTCAGCAGCAGGAGGGCAGAATTGTGTCTCTGGTCGGCAGTAGCCATAGTTTACTGTCAGGTTCTAGAAGACTGGTACCAGGAGCACTGAGGGCCTCCCGGAGGAGCTTTACAGTGCATGGAATCATACCTCCCACACCGTTTACGATGTTGGGGTATGATTCCAACATGTTTGATACCAAACATGACAGGGTTCGTTACAGCCAGTTTAGAGTTAGCCAACGCGTAATGACACATGGCCACTCTATGTATCGTAATGGCTGATGCACTTACAATGCCTGGAGAATGAGCTCCTGGGATTGTAGGGGTGTCCTGCTCATGCAGGTGCACCCTAACACTTATATCCAAGCACCCTGCCTTCAGGATTGAAAGGCCTGCCTTAAGGGTGACATAGGTTTTAGTACAGTGACCTCAGATATAAGGAAACTTATATCTGTCATAAGTGGTGCTAGCACCAGCTTACACAAGCTGCAATGGTGGCCTGTAGTCACAATTGGAGTGGTCTCCCAAGGGTGACATAATACATGCTTCAGCCCATGGGGGACCCCTGGTGTACCTATGCCCTGGGTACCTTAGTAACATATACTAGGGACTTACAAGTGTACACCAGTAGCCAATCTGGGGGGTACCCAAGTACTCATCATGTCCAATTTAGGGAAGAAGCACAGAGATTGGGTTCCTGATTAGCAGGATCCCAGTCAGACTACTCAGAAAAACATAATGACACCAGCAAAAAGTGGGGGTGACCATGAAAGCAGATCCTACTTTCCTACACACGGCCTCATAAAATTTGCAGAGTTGGGCAGGGCTCGATCCGGCTTCCGGAAACTTGAGGAGGAGCGGAGCAGGCCCAGGCTGTACTGCAGAGCCAGGCCTTGAATGACTGCGATCCCTTGTCTCGTCGGATGACTTCGACGGATGGGGTGAAGAAATGCGTTACTTACCTGTAACTGCAGTTATCCAGTATTGGTATCTTTCATAGATTCACATGCCTGAATCATTCCCCGTCGCCGAGATGGGAGTCCCCGGTACTTAATTATAGCAATGTCCCATTGGACATATAGAGTAATAGGCTAAGAGCCTTACATTAGTAACATATCCATGTCCTTTTGTAAAAAGGACCGAACTCTAGAAGAGAACCAATCAGCTATCGCCACCCTGTGGAACCTTCCTGGAAGGAGCTCTAGTCCCTCAGATTTTCGTAAGCACAGTGCTAAGTAGGTGTATTACTGAGAGAACAAGGTGAGGCCTTCCAGGAGGTGGGTGGTTGCATGTGAATCTATGAAAGATACCAATACTGGATAACTGCAGTTACAGGTAAGTAACGCATTTCTCATCCAGTATTAGGGTATCTTTCATAGATTCACATGCCTGAATCAGAATAGCAAGCAATGATGAGCACATTTCGGATGGTACATTACAGACGAAGTCACCAGATAATAACATATCCATGTGAAATATATATATCGTACCAAACTGTAATCAAAGAAGACCATGAAAGATCACAATAAAGAAATGTGCGTATAAAAAACAAGGATGGTGGGATGAAAAGAAGGCTCACCTCTATTGGAATAGATGGCGTAACACTGCTTGTCCCACTGCAGCATCCTTCATGAGTTCTGTATCCAAGCAGTAGTGCTTGGTAAATGTATGCAGCGTCTTCCATGTCGCCCCTCTGCAAATGTCTGTGATAGGCACACCTGCAAAGAGTGCCATAGAGGTAGAAACTGCTCTCGTGGAATGAGCTCGAATCTTGGACCGCAAGGGTTGACCCGCTTGCTGGTGACAGAAAGTAATGGCTCCAGAGATCCATCGAGAGATACTTTGTTTAGTAAGCTGGAAGACCTTTCCTAGGTCGACTGTAAGCCACAAAGAGTTGGTTAGATTTGCGGAACGATTTCGTCCTGTCAAGGTAGAATTTAAGGCAGCGCTTAAGGTCTAGAGAGTGTAGAGCTTTTTCTGCCGGCGTTTGAGGATTGGGAAAAAAGGAACATAAGATTATGGGTTCATTGAGATGAAAGTCCGAGGGGACTTTGGGCACAAATTTAGGATTAGTTCGTAATATAACCCTGTCGTGTTTGAATTGCAGGAAAGGGTCTTGAATTGAAAAAGCCTGAAGATCACTTACTCGCCTTGTTGAGGTAAGGGCTAGAAGGAGTGCCGTCTTCCAAGAAAGGTATTTAAGATCAGTTCTGTGTATTGGCTCGAAGGGGTGTTTCATGATCTGAGCAAGAACAGTGTTGAGATGCCAAGTGGGAGGCAGAGGTTTTACGGGAGGAAAAGTCCTGAATAGGCCTTTGAGAAATTGCTTAATCAGTCTATCAGACCAGAGAGAAGGACCTGTTGAAGATCTCCTGAAACGGGATATTGCTGCGAGGTGCACTTTAATGGAGGCATGAACAAGACCTGAAGTTGCCAGATGGAGAAGGTAAGGCAGTATTTGTTGTGGAGAAGACGAAAAAGGGTGTATGTTTGCCGACTTACACCAAATACAGAATCTCTTCCATTTTAGGGAATATGTTTTGTTAGTACTTTCGGCTCGAGCCCGAGCTAGAACTGCCCTGCAGTCCGGAGGAATGTCTAGGTGATGGAACTCTCTGAACTCAGGAGCCAAGCCGATAGCCTGAGAGATGCTGGATCCGGATGTTGGACTTGTTCCCTGTTCATTGTTAGGAGAGAGGGAAATGGTTTCAAAGGGATTGGCGGCTCCAGAGAGAGAAGGTGGAGCTCCGTGAACCAATGCTGGCGTGGCCACGCAGGAGCTATCAGAATGAGCGTGCAGGGTTCGGCTTTCAACTTCCTGAGGACCCTGGAAATTAAGGGAATCGGTGGAAAAAGCGTACGCAAAGACGTTGAACCATACAATCGAAAATGCATTCCCTAGAGATCCTTGTTGGGGATGCCAACTTGCGAAGCTTTGGCATTTGGCGTTCTGCTTGGTAGCAAAGAGGTCCAAGGAAGGGGTGCCCCATTGGGAGAATATGCGGTTGAGAGTCCGTTGATTCAGCTCCCATTCGTGACATGTTGTATGTTGCCTGCTTAGAGAATCGGCCAGTATGTTGTCTGAACCTGGAACATACTCCGCCCGAAGGGAGATGTTGTGGAGAAGTAGCCAGTTCCAAATTTTTTGAGATTCGTGAGAGAGTGCCAATGAACGAGTACCTCCCTGTTTGTTCAGGTAGTGCATTGTGGTGGTATTGTCCGTTCGGACAAGCACTAGAGAACCTTTGATCCTGGGAAAGAATGCCAGGAGAGCCAGATAAACCTCCTCGAGCTGCGAGCTGTGTATGTGAAGTTTCCGTTCTGAAGGAGACCACTTTCCGTTGATGCGGAGTTCCTGGAGGAAAGCTCCCCAACCTTCCAGGGACGCATCTGTTGTGATGATTTGTGGAGAAGCTTGAAGCAAGAAGGGCAGGCCTTGAGAGAGATTGCGAGGACAGGTCCACCACTGCAGCGCAGTGACTATCTGAGGGGTCACGTGAATGACGTCGTCGAAGGATCCCTGGGATTGAATCCATTGAGCTGACAGCGCTTCTTGGAGAGGGCGCATGTGGAGGCGACAGCAAGGAAGGAGAAGAATGCAGGACGACATCATGCCTAGAAGAGATTTGAAAAGGCGCACTGAGATGGACTTCTTGGCTTTTACCTTGTTTGCCAAATGAAGTAGTTTGATCTGTCGCTCTCGTGACGGGAAAGCTTTCTTCTGGGTTGTGTCGAGAGTAGCGCCCAGAAAAGTTATTCGATAAGAAGGTTGGAGGACAGACTTGTCCTGATTGAGAGTGAGTCCCAGGCGATCGAAAAGCTGTAGACAGGCGTTGGAAGACTTGGTTGCGCCTGTCTAAAGAGGGTGCTTTGACGAGCCAGTCGTCGAGATAGGGAAAGACCTGATGGTGTTGTTTCCGGAGATATGCCGCCACTGGAGAAAGGCATTTGGTAAAAATGCGTGGAGCCGATTTGAGTCCGAAAGGCAGGACACAAAATTGGTAATGTTTGCCTGCCACGGTGAACCTGAGAAACTTTTTGTGATTTTTGTGGATGGGGATATGGAAGTAGGCATCTTGAAGATCTAAAGACACCATGAAGTCGTTTGCGTTGAGAAGTTGCAACACTTCTTGGATAGTGACCTTGCGAAACGACTGTTTCTTTAAGAATTTGTTGAGAGCTCGTAAGTCTAGAATTGGTCTCCATTTTTTCTCCTTTTTCGCCCCAGGAAAAACGGGAGTAAAAACCTTTTCCTCGTTGACGGAGAGGAACCTTCTCTATGGCTCCCTTCCGGAGCATGAGTGAAAGTTCCAGAAGTAAAGGGCGGAGATGTTTGTGAACCATAGGTCGAGGCGGGGTTTGGGGAGGAATTTGAACGAACTCTAGCGAATGTCCGAACTGTATTAGTTGAAGAACCCAACGGTCCGTTGTTATTTTTTGCCAATTGCATAAGAACTTGGAAATTTTTCCTCCTAACCTGGAAGGTGGAAAGGAAATGGAGGCCGGCGGGAGAGACAAGTCATTGTCGTCGAGCAGCGTCCTTCTGTCGTCCTCCCCTCCTCGAAAGGAGGTTTTGGTGTAAGACGATTGCTGTTGGCGTTGTTGGTATTGCGGCCGATACTGCTGGTTGGAGGAGGAATAGGAGGAGCGATGGCGTTGGTAGTCTCCTCTGGAGGTAGATTGACCTCTGCCCCTTGAGCCACGAAAAGGAGGGTTTTTAAATTGAAGGGTACCCAGAGCCCTAGCCGTGTCGGTGTCCTTCTTTATACCTTGAAGAGCGTCGTCAATATGTGGTCCGAAAAGAAGCTGACCATCATAGGGCATGTCCAGGACTTTTGTCTGGACCTCTGGCCGGAAAGAAGTTGCCTTCAGCCAACCTTGGCGTCGTAGTACGGCAGCACCGGCCAGTTGGCGGAAGCCAGTGGAGGAGATATCCATCGCGCAATCTATAATTTCAGAGGCCGAACGTTCGCCTTCCAGCAAAATCTTCCTTGCCTCTTCCTTGGAACTATCTGGTAATGTCCCCAAGTAAGGAGCAATGTCCGCCCACATTTGCCTGTTATAGCGTCCTAACAACGCTAGGGAATTCGACGCACGAACTGTTAGTGCAGACATTGATGAAAAACGTTTTCCAATATTGTCAAGCCTCCTACCCTCCTTGTTTGGAGGAGCGGACAGTGGAGCAGAAGGGTTTTTTGATTTCCGCTGCGCAGCCTGAGTGATGACTGAATCAGGCTTGGGATGTCCGGTAAGGCAGGCCGGAGCGGTGTCCGGAGCTTTATATTTTTTGTCCAGCCGAGGTAACACTGGGGGAAGCGAAGATGGATTGTGCATTATTTTAACACCCTGATCCCAGATGTAGTCGATGATGGGCACCGATCTTACTGACTTTTTAAAAGGTTCCTTAAAATCATAGAGGAAACAATCCTGCTGGTAAGAAGGTATAGGAATCTGGAAACGGTGTGCCGCTCGCTCTAAAACACTATGAAAACCCCCTATGTCCTCAGGAGGCGAATCAGCTTGAGTAGGCACCGGGAAAGCTGGACACGGGATAACGTAATCATCCCACTCATCATGAGTTGATTGTGAATCATGGAGTTCTCCCTCCTCCTGTTGATCATCCTCCTCATCATCCGTGTCAGGTGGAGGTGGTATCGTTACAGGTACCGACTGTGGAGGCAGAAGCGAAAGCTGTGGTCCTTGTTGTGGAGAGACAACTGGGACAGGAGCCGTAGCAGATGTAGGGAACCTCTGCTTATAATCAGCAATGAGGAATTGGAGGTCAGAAACCAAAGCCGCTGGAAGACAAACCATGGGAGGTTGGGAAGGATGGCTGTCGTCAGGATAATACGTTTGGTTTTCTGGGTCTTGTTCTTCGTAGTCGGAACTGTCCTGGCATTTGACGTGAAGTTCAGAAGGACTCGTAGCAGCCCTGAACATGCTGTCGTCCGAGTCTTCCTCCTCATCCAAGAAGCGAGTTGGAAGCAATGTTTGAACTTTGCTTGGAGAAGTGAGAGCAGGTGTTAACGTGCGTTTAGATATTTTGAGGCGGACAGACTCACTTTCCACTTCAGACTGCGGTGTCGCCGACGAGCCCGTCGTCGGTGTAATCATCGCTGGTGGAGCACCCACAGAAAGAGGTAACAGCGTCGAAGCTCCTGTCGACGCTCCCGTCGACGGTGTTGTCTTCGTCTTCGTCGTCGACGGAGTCATCGTCGACGGTGCTGTCGTCGTCGACGGGGCTCCTGCCGACGGAGCCGTCTGCCGACGGAGCCGTCGCCGACGTCCTCGGTGAAGGTCTCGGCTGCCGACGAGGTAGACGTCGACGCTGGTGTCGACGCGCTCACCGGCGGTGAAAGTTTCGACGCTGACTTGGTCGTCGTCGATGATTTCTTTATTTTTATTGTCGACGATATCGGTTTAGCCGCCATCGACGATGAAGTCGCTCGTCGTCGATGCGGACAATGTTGACGCCAATGCAGTAGAGACAGTCGTCGCCGATGAAGTCACCACCACAGCCGTGGATGGGGTTTTTCTCGTCGACGAAGCCACCGTCGACGATGTGGTCGACGACGACGTGGAGGCAGGCCTCTTAAAGGTGTGTAACCCTTCCTGTGGAGAAACCTTTGCTGGCAAGGTCTTAGGGTGTCCCTCTGAAGACTTTTTGTGCGTCTTCTTTGGAGGGGGTTGCGACGAGGGTCCTGGAGAGGTAACCCTAGGTCTTTTGTGAGAGGACTTTGAAGATTTGTAAGAGTCCTCACTTTCCGCAGAAGACAAAGCCTGGTCTTTGTCCTGAAGTCTCTGCAGCCAAGTTAAAAGGCGTCCCTCCCGGTCTCTGAGGGTTTTTGTAGAAAAGGTACGACATACCTTACAGTCTTTAGAGGAGTGATCCGGATAGAGGCAATACAGGCAATCTTTATGTTGGTCGTCAACATGCAGCCTCTTTTGCCACAGGAATCACAGGGCCTAAAAGGCCTTTCTTAGAAGACTCTGCCATGACAGAATGGTGAAGAAAAATCACTGGAAATCCAGAAGCAAAGAAAGACCTGAGCAGAGCTCAGTGGAGACTCCCTTAGCACGACGTGCAGTAGAAAATCTGAGGGACTAGAGCTCCTTCCAGGAAGGTTCCACAGGGTGGCGATAGCCGATTGGTTCTCTTCTAGAGTTCGGTCCTTTTTACAAAAGGACATGGATATGTTACTAATGTAAGGCTCTTAGCCTATTACTCTATATGTCCAATGGGACATTGCTATAATTATGTACCGGGGACTCCCATCTCGGCGACGGGGAATGATTCAGGCATGTGAATCTATGAAAGATACCCTATTACTGGATAAGTCGAAGACTTCTTCGACTTCATACTAGTCTTCTTTTTGTGGGACTTACCCAAATGCCCAGACAACTTCGGCTGCAGTGAAGACCAATAGCTCAGAGACTGATCCTGGGACCTTCCTCTCGACCGAGACCGAAGCAGCGTCGAGCGGTAAGGAGCTTGAGTGACCGCTCCCATAAGGCCTTGTGGTGCAAGACTCGGCAGTCGACGCAGGTCTTCACTTTGTGGTTGTACTCAAGACATCAGAGGCAGACAAGATGCGGCTCCATCACCGACATCCCTCAGCGACAGGCGCCCCAGGGTTTGAACCCAGCTTTTCTAGTGGACATCACTGCCACATCAGAAAAATCGCAAAGAACTTTGGCAAAAAAAAAAAAAGGCGAGTCAAAAAATGACGGGGGTAGCTCTCTCCAGATCTGCACTGACTTGCGCAGAAAGAAAGAACTGATGTCAGATCACTGGGGTGTCGCACATATAGGCACCGCACACATCACTTCCGGCACGGACGACGCCAGGTGGAGACGGACGACGCCAGGCGGAGCCGGACGACGCCACCTAACAGCGCGCAGGGGTACTGCTCACAAAAGATTTCTGGATCCTGTCTGACGCCTGGGGATAATTCTAAGGTGAGGGATCTGCGGCTAGAAGTCTCCATCAGATTTCTTCAATTTTTCCAATATTTTTGAAGAAGATGTTGAAGAAGCTCTTCCATTTCCTGCCATTGAAAATGATCATATCAGCTGGGCAGCATGTGTGAGTCTGCAATGCGCCATGGAGGAGACGTGCCCACTGTCACATCTTTTCTGGCAGGATGCAGGAACTCTCCTTTCTGGCAGTGGCCCTTCTGTAGCTAACTGATTCACAACAGAGTCAGGAGGAACATGGCCCTGAATGTACAGTCGGTCTTACGGGCGCGTTTTGTATTTACATTCAAACTTAGGTGTTGTGCTCCGTGTTTTGATAGGCTTTTTTTTTTAATTCTTCATTTGTGTTTTTCATTACCTTTTTAGCATGGTAAGGTACTGGACTATACACTGTCTTAAACAACATTTCAATATGGAAACCAGTTTATTCCTGTTCCACTACCAAAGAGCAGTGGGCATTCATGTCTTTTCCAGTTTCTCTTTTTTTATGTCACCTTTTACACACACCGGCTGCAGTAGTCAGGGACACCTTTATTAACGGGGATGGCAGAGACCTCCCCTCTGATCAACATGACTGCTACTCAACTGAGGAGATGCTTGTTCTCCTGAAGCACTTCAGTGCTACACCCAGTCAAAAATTCATACTTTCCTAGCAGTGATTGTTTACTGAAGGGACATTTATCAACCAGCTATTTCCCTTCATTTCTAGTAGGCTGCAGCGATTTCAGAGCAAATTCCCTTCAGTTCGCAAGTATTCAGTGGTGCACAGTTCTCTCCATCCTTCCCTCCAACTGCTGGGGTAGGGGTCCTTTGCTTGCACCTCACTGTTCTCACAGGGTGACATGATCTGTTGCACCTCTGCCTCTCTGTCCACCGAGTGCCAGCATGATGAAGATCATCCAACCCTTATCTGCTGCCAATTTCTAGGTTGATCAGAAGAGGAAATTACATGCCTTTACCCTCATGCTGAGAAAGACAGGGTGTAACTGATGTGGGAGCGGAAGGAGCGGGGCTGATGCCGGATAGAAGGGACATGGCTGAAGAAAAAAGCACAAGTTGCAGGAAGGAAATGCTAGCCAAGAAAAAACTAAAGGAGCAATAGACACAGGAAGCTCAGAGAAGGGAGAGCTTCTTCATTGGAGGATAGCAAAGGCATAGGTGTGAGGCAGCTTTTTCAGTGTTGGGATAGTGAAAAAAGAGAGATGACCATTCTACATATGCTCTCTGGTTCCTACTGCTGATTGGGGAGGAAAGTGTCCCATCAGCCCTTCTGCACTAGGATGCCTCCGATCTGAAGAGTTGTAGAATTATCATCATCACAAAGTTCCACTACAAAGAGCTTCTAGATTACCGTCAGACACTGCCAATAATGCTTTCAGCATAAAAGCCTGCCAGGAGAAACTGCATGCTGCCTACGACGCACCACAACATTGGGAAGAGTGCGACAAGAAAAGGCTGCTGTATGCATTTGAGTTAAATTTCGGGGCCTTCTCTACAGGACAGTACTGTCAGCGGAGCACAGTCAGAGCACGGCTATCCCGAGTTCTGTGGCTTAACGTCTTCCCCCTCTTTACCCTTACAGTTCAAAGAGGAGCATCATCACAGGTAAAGAAATACAACACAAATGATGGTCACCAGCTAATGCTCCAACTCAAATGAAGAAACCTATGGACTAAGAACAGAAGCATCATTCACTGCTTGTATAAAGCCATTCAGAACTTAAAATAACAGTGACAAGCACAACCTTGCTTGTATTCTCCTGTGGCAAGACTGCTTCAACAACCTACTCGCAATCTGGTCTAAACACAAGTGCAGGATGCACCTTTATAGAAAGAATGATGAAAATAGCCAAGGCAGCCATCACCCATTCCCTTAGTCCAACAATTAACCCAACAGTACCATCAGCAGAATACTCACCACCTCTGCCAGAGCTGAGATAACTTTCCCCAGTGTGGTCAGGGACTTGTTGATGTTGGCTCCTTCCTGTAAGAGCACAATTTATTTCATTAATGTTAAATTTCCCACCCTACTGACACTGTGCTAAGAGGAAACTCTCACATCAAATAATGAAAGATGTCATGAGGACACAATGGCCACTTGTCACTCATGTCACACAAGAATGTCCACATATGAAATGGCTGCCTGGTGCTCAATGTTGAGGCCCACTTACCTTTAAACGTGTCCCCTTAGCTCCAGTAGAGTCTGCACGTTCACTTCCTGCAAGATCCACAAGACTGATTTTACTGACCTAAAGAAAAGAAAGTGTGAAAGAAGCACATTATATAATAATTTAAAGGGGTGCAAGCCATCGATCACTCTGCTATGCTCTTCATTTTGTGAATGCTAGCAAATGTCTCCACTTCCCCTTGAAAGTTTATGCTGTGAACTGCCATTGTAGCCCTATACTGCCCACTCCTCTTGGACATAATATTTAATTCTTACAATATCTAGGTCTATTGCCTGATCACCTGCAAAGTCCACACATGGAGCATGTATAGTTGTTTGATAGGTACACCAAAAAGGTCTCAACAAATACACTGTTGATCTATCCATCACAGTCAAACAAGTTACACCACACTTGTCCACCTGAGCAGTTTCTGTAATGAAAAAGAACTAACCAAAGTCACAGCATAAGACTTGCCTACATTTGAACAGCTTAAATCAAGACTTAAGCACTTTGTTTGAACGTGCATTATCCCAGGTGATATACAAATATGGAATAAAGGAATCTTATTCATAATGCAATAGATCTAAGACTGTCTGCAATCTTATGGTGCTGCTGATGGCATTCTCCTATGACTGAGTTAAATCATGGAGTGTTGCCAGCTTCAAGGAACTCTTTGGACTTATGAGAGTGCATGTCTTCACATTTTTATAATTGTCTCCTCCAATCTTAACTCACTCTGTATACTCCACTATACCTCTTACGCCTCTCTCCACTAACAGCACCTACTGCCTCATCTTTTACATCTGTTACGTTTCTGTCCATCCTCTATGATTTTAACACTCCAATACAAAGCAAATGTTTAAATAACCTTCCATCCTCTCCTTGTTCTCACCACCCAACTTCTTCAGCAGTATACAACCACATTACATCAAACCATTTCTCACGTACTCCCAGTTTTCCCTACTTCACAACATTTTCCATCCATGCCTGTACCCTCACAACCCCACATTCCTTAGCTTCCACTGTCAAGCCCCACCTTTTCTGTGGGGAGGCCAGACTCTAGGTCATGCCTCTTCTGAGTGAAAACAATGGTGAAGACCGCATGGGAGCGGCTACTGGTTTCGTTCATGTTGGTTGCTGCCACAGTCCTGCAGAAAAAGAAAAGATCAATAGCAGTGAAGGACAAAGAGGCTGACCCTCAAATAGTTTCTCCATGTGTTCTATCCAGATAATACCAAAAGGCAATGCAAATCAAGCTCGTAAGCACTGCCCAGTAATCATCCCATAACATTCTACTCATCCACCTAAATGGATAGTACCTGGCTTTATTTCCAGCATCCATGAGATCGGCTATATCTGTGTAGGAGGTGACTGCCAACTTCGAAAGGTCCTCTACATAGGGGCCAAGCAGGGGATGCTCCCGCACACGCAGGTTTCCCTTGTTCTTTGGGTTCAGCAAGTCTCTGACCCGTTCACAGTAAATCTCCATGTAACTAACCTGTGAACAAAACCAGAGGTCATTTATTTAGGAGCAGAGACATTTAAAGTAAGCAGAGTTAAAAGCAATCTAAACCAAGGTAAGAAAAGGGAGTAGAACAGAAGAGGGAGAGAAACATAGCAATTATAGGGGTAACCTTAAACAAAATGAACATGGGGGGAATGAATGTCTGGATCAAGTGGAGGAGAAACAGGGCAGACAAAGTATACAGAAGTCAGACAGGTGTGTTTTACAGTATTGTAGTACTAATATGAAGACTAATTTAGCATAATCCTTTTTGGGTTCCAGAGTAGCGTGCTACCTGCCGAAAAGCGCTTCGCTGCCTCATCAGGGGTAGAAAGTACTATATAAATACCATTACAATATCACTAAAAGCTCTGACCGGATTCCTTTCAGAATTCACCTAGCGCAGCAACTTATCAGGCTACATAAAATCTATTGGGAGCATCTACGTCTGCCAACAAAATGACCTTGCTCAGCAATTATACTCTTAGATCAAAAACACATCTGCCCTGTCCGTGCTTGCTGATGCTGTCTGATCTCCCCAGGGCCAATACACATATCTCCATTATGGGTTTGACATATCCTGTCCAAATTGCACTTTAGTGCTGTACGACCATGGAATTCATTTGTTGGCAGCAGTAGGGATTTATAGAGGTATTAAATTCTCATCCGTTTCCTAATGTACTGGTTCAAGAATAGCCTGTTTGAATGAAGGCGCCACCTTCTCTATTGTCCTTACCAAATGAGCCTCTCAGGCTCGGGAAGGGAAGTGAAGAGAGTAAGTGTGAAAAGAGTGGTACCTTGAGAAAGAACAATGCATGATGAATGCAAGGCCAAAAGAGATGATAAAAGGCTGTATGACTGATCTAGCAAGCCACCATCACAGACTCACCTCCACTGAGTACGACATGTCAGAATTATGGTTATCATTGATTTTCTCAAAAAGATCTTCACAAAGCTATGGAGGGAGAAAGAGAAAGATTAACACTGAATCATAGGAAAGGTAACAGATAATTTCAAGAATAAAGCGCACCTCTGTGCCCATTCCATTCCCAAAATCGCAATTGTACTCCCTTAAATACTCTCATCATGAATTGTGCCTCAGAGACAGCAGAAGAACATTTTGCTTTATAGACAAGAAATATTTTCCTTTTCAATTTGAATGTGCTAGATGATCTTCTCTAAAATATGCACTTCTTATTACTGAATAGAATAAGGCCAGTGTCTGTGGACAGAGATGGTCTGGCATGAGGGAGGAGAACAGAAGCAGTGCACAGGGATGGAGAATATCTTATGGTCTCAGAAGAATAAAAGACTGGACACAAAGACGAAACACAGAAAGCATGGGTTTGAGGGCAAGCACAGGACCTTTACTGAGAGGGATTTGATACCATCACCTGAGGGGTAAGGACAGCCACTATCCAAAGGCTAAGAGAGGTCTGAAGGACTAAATTAAGTGACAGAGGCAGGACCAGAACTCAGAGGGAGACTGCAAATTACTCTTGAAAGGCAAGGCCAGGAAAAACATCAAGAAGGGTCTGATAATCCTACTTGACTAACACACTGGAGACCAGGAATGAGAGCCGTGCAAGTGTATCATAGGAGGAGAGGAAAAGGACTTAAAGCAGTCTACGAATATCACCTGAGGAACAAGTATGGGACACTAAAAAAATGAGGATCCTAATATCTCACTTGGGGAACAGTTGTAGGACCAGAATGGAAAAGCGTTTTGAAGGTTTAACTTAATAACAGAAAACAGGACTACAAGGGCTCAGGACATCGTAAGAACAAAAAGCAATCCCATGACTATGGGTAATTGGAGCATAAAGCTCTCATCTGAAGATTACAGATATGACCAGTGGACAATGAGAAGGTCTGTTTTGGTATCTCACTTCAGGGATGGGGACAGGACCAGGACTTGTGTTCTGAGAAAATGGCTTGCAGGAAAGGGCACAGTCTGTGCACAGAGATTCAGAAATATCTGGGGATTTTGCATGAGGCAGGAGTCCAAAAATAAGACTGAGATGTATTAGGATCTCACCTGAGGGATGATTCCTGCCTGGGTCTCCTCTTGTTTACCCATCATGGTGTATGACTTCCCTGCTCCAGTCTGTCCATAGGCAAAGATGCACACATTATACCCTTCAAAGGCATGCTGCAGCATTTCACGGCCGATGTCATTGTACACACGGGTCTGAGATGCAAAACAGGGGTCCTCGTCCTGTAAACAGAGATGCACATTATTTGCAGGAAATGCTAAGAAACTATGAAACAGAACACACCACAGAAAATCCCTCACCGAGTTCCTAGCACTTCCAGGATTCAAGCACACAATCACGGAGCTTCTTTCTCCTACCTGGGATATAGATCCTCTACAATGTCAATTACTGAAATCCTACCTTTTACCAGGGCTTCAACACCCATCGTCACTCAGTAAGCTTGTGCATGCTAACAAGACACCAGCACACCATATCACTCAATGCGGCTTCAAACCACATGCAGAACTCACTCCCTCTACTAGCTGGTCGAGCTTTGTTACACAGTGCCAAAGACTGAGCTCCTGCTGCTCCCTGGTTGAGTTGGTAATTTTCCTGATAGCCCTCCAGCAGATACATTTGCAATACATTTTTATTAGAAATGAGCAGTGACGCCAGTGATGAAATAGCTGCCTGTCTATAGCAATGGCATTCTTTTACTTAGATTTGTATGCTCTAAATATTCTACATTATAAAGCTGATGATCCCCTTCAATTTGAAGACATGGGCCTTCAAGCAGCAAAATTTCTTCCCAACGCTGCATTTTATATCTCTGTGTCTTACTGTAGGAAGCTGGCTCTGTATATACTATACCAAAGTGAGGTATAGTGTGCACAGAGTCCAGTGGATCCCCAAAGGTAGGCAGAGGTAAAGTTAGATAGCACCTCACTCTCTATTTGTGGTAGTGTGGTCGAGAAGTAAGGCAGTATCAGAGGACAGCGTTAAGCATTTGTTGTACACACTCAGTCAGCAAATGAATTCACACACTCAAAGACTGAACTTCAGACCAATTGTTTTTGTATAAAAATATTCTTTTAGTTGTTTTATTTTCTGGAACCAAGCAAGCCTGGCACAGGTAAGCAATAAGTACTTTACAGTAGTAATGCAATTGAAATACAATTTGAATGATAATTGTATATGCACTTTGATTTGATTTACAGTATGGATGCAGAGAAATGCAATACTTAGTAAATGCAGTACGTAGACTTGAATAGGCTTTTAGTAAAATAGCAGGTAAGTAACTTTTGAGATTACTAGGCTTACACAGAGTAGTATACCTAGATACTACTCTGGGACATTTCGTGAAAACAGGTAAGTAAAATCGTTTTTGTTCGATTATGCAATTTTAATGAATTTCTTTAGTTTCTCAAACTCCACACTTAGAAACTTTTCACAGAAAAACAGTCAATGTTATCCTATGGAGGAAAATAGTGTTATCGGTTTTGAGGTAAGTATTTGGTAGTGGGAGTTGAGTTTCTGGGGGTAGACTCAGGGGGTCCCCCAGGGTCAAGGATGCACTCTAGTTACACCCTCAGCGGCACTAGGGTGGCCGGGTGCAGAGTGCTGGGGCCCAATGTTATCCAATGGGGGATAGGGGGCCTCCGGTTGGTGGCTGCTGGCAAGCAGGCCACTAGGTTGTGGGAGCAAAGCTCCTAGACTTTAGCTCAGGGCAAATGGGGAAACAAAGTAGCACCAAAGGTGCATCCTCAGCGGCACTAGGGCGGCCGGGTGCAGAGTGCTGTTTCGACGTCGGACGCCCTGTTGTTTTCAATGGAGAACCTCCGGTTTGGAAAGACACTGCAGGCTTGGGGACGAAGGTCTTCTGGGTGCGACCACCACTTCGAGAGGCAAGTTGGGAAGTTAGGGGTTGGTTAGGCACTGTCGGTTTGGGCACACAAGGCCGTGGGGCGTCGGGTGCAGGGGTGCCTTTTGGGGTCGGATCTTCTTACAAGCTCCTGGTCGCGGTTAGGGGGGCCTTCTGGATTTAGGCTACAGGCGTCGGCTGGAGGCTTGAGGCAGGTCAGGGGTCGCCGGATCTCGGGTCAGGATCGCCGGGGTGACCTCCTCGTGGTGTTTGCCCACTCGAAACCGGGCCGTGGATGGCGGGTGCAGAGTGGGGCGGATCCGCGGTGTCCGGCCGGAGCCAGAGGTTGCAGATGAACAAATCCGGTGTTCAAGGGATACAAAGTCTTTGTGCTTGAAGGCAGGCAGGTCCTCCGGGGTTTTCGAGGTTGCTGGCTGCAGGACACACCGGGATTTCGCAGGAGCAGATTCGAGGGGAAGACAGGCCGGTAGGGCTGGGGCCAAGTCAGTGGGCGTCTTCCTCTTGTTAGCTGCTGCACGGCTGTTCGGTCCTTCTTGTTGCAGGTTCTTGTCTGAGGAAGCAAGGTTCAGATTTAGGGGCGTTACAGGTAGGTAAAAGGCAGGGACGAATGGGTCCCTTCCCTGGGGTGGGTACACCCCCTATTATGCCACCCTCCAGTGGGAGTGGGGCATGAGCCTGTCCCTGGTTGGCTGAGTCCCCCCATCTTCAAGATGGCGTGGACTGAGAGTTGTGCTTCACCTCGCCTCCCCCACCTGAGGGGTGGAGTTGGCAGAGGTGGGCACACCTCTCTTCCTCACTTGTTTTTCCCACCAGTTCTCCCGCCCAAAGTGGGGGTCAGAACCAGTGGGGACCAGTTGCTGAGAGCAGCAAGTGGCCTGGGGAAGCTCGCAAAGGTGGCAAGCCTTTGAAGCTTCTCCTTCGTGAACCCTGCCCATCCTGGAGGAGGAGGCTTGGCACCTCGTCCCAGTATGTGCATTGTTTCAGGCCCCAGAGAGCAGTAGGCTCTCGACCAAGGGGTCCAGAAACATGTCTGGTGATGGCAGCTGAAAGCAGCTACTCAGCCTGGACACTAGAGGTGGGTTAGTTTTCAGGGGGCATCTCTAAGATGCCCTCTGTGTGCATTTTTCATTAAATCCTACACTGGCATCAGTGTGGGTTTAATGTGCTGAGAAGTTTGATACCAAACTTCTCAGTTTTCAGTGTAGCCATTATGGTGCTGTGGAGTTCGTAATGACAAACTCCCAGCACCATATACTCTTAATGGCAGCACTGCACTTACAATGCACCTGTACCCTCACCACTGGTATAGTGCACCCAGCTAGAGGGGTGACTGATCTATGCCAGGGCAGTGGGTTGTAGGTATGGCACAGAGGGATGTGTGCCATGTCGACTCTTCACTTTGTTCTGCACCAAAACACGCAGCCTGCAAGACGTGGAGAGGGGGGTGTGTGTGTATATGTGTATATGTGTATATGTGTGTATATATATATATATATATATATATATATATATATACAGGGCCTCTAAGGATGGCACAATAAGTGCTGCAGCCCTTAGAGGCCTTCTCTGGTCACAGTGCAGTGGGTACCTGTGGTACCATTTAAAAGGGGCTGACCTGTGGCCAGAGATGCCAATTGGGTTTAGGCTTCAATGCAGTTTTAGGGAAAGAACATAGGCCCTGGGTATCTGATTAGCAGGAGCCCAGGGCACACTCAGTCAAAGTACATCAACAATTCAGCAAAAAGTGGGGGCAACCATGCAGAAAGAGGGCACTTTCTCACACTTACCAAAATGGAAAGTGGAGCAAGTGGGTCTATGCAAGTGACAAATACTGGGGAACTGTAGTCTTAGGCAAGCAATTTTCTTTTTTTAGCCACAAAAATTTCATATAGAAACATGCTAAAGAAGAGGAAACTAAGCTGTGTTTACCAGGGACTGTTTGGGAGTGCGGGGGGGAGGCGAATAAGACAAAAATTAAATTAATTCTTCAAATTGTCTGCTAACCCATCCCATCATTTGAAGGACATCTTGGGTTTTAGGAGCTCCACGTGCATTTTAAATCTACATGCATCACCAAGGAGGGTAGTAGATAAGTGGCGTTTAAGAAAGTCACCAATGCTGGAGAACTGTTGTCACAAGTTTTTTTTCTCCAATACTGGGCATTTAATGTAGTCACATGCATTAACAGCCCACTAACATACCCACACTTTCACAGGTAAACAAACACTGGATACCCGTGAGAGCGTGGGTATCTTCCCTTAAATCCTTTCCTTGAAACAGCTACTCCCCTTTTAGATTCAGCTTTGGAATGTGTATCATAGCAGCTCTACTTGGTTAAAATAGAAACATAAAATAAAAGTTTCAAAATGATTTGATGTTTAGTAGTTCTATGGGTAAGTAAAAGTCAATAAATCAATTATATGACAAATTGTAGATCACCTATGAGCTAGCTACGTTTGTGGATTTGCTAGAAGATGTACAGATATTTTAATGCGACAAGAAAAGGAGGATGGCAGGATTAAAATCACTAATGTATGGTACTATATTCGAAAGGTATAAAATGCATACTATTCATCAGTAACAAGGCTGCTATATAGGTTAACGTTTATCTTTATTGTGACTGCGTGGCATACATCTAGAATCTTATGTAAATTATCTAGTGCGTTAGTTAATGTAAGATCATTAATGATCTACTGCGCAAGTTCTGCAATTTTTTTCCAGCTTTTCACTGTGCTCAAGTGCAGTGCCTATTCCCAGCATCACCCAGTGTTGGGAACACTTACTGGCAATTAAGCAAAAGCTTGTCGAAATTATTTGTCTTCAATACAAATTAGGAGTTCATTTTGAACCTTAACTCCAAATGTTGGACTCCAAATAATCTGTCATTCTATACCCACGCAGGCGAGTACAAATGTAATTTATTTTTAACTTTTTAAGTTAAATAGTTTGGCTTTGAGGGTGGTGGTCCTGTAATGCAACATTAGGGGCCATTTGTAAGAAGCATTTTTCCGGTCGCAAACAGGCCGCACCACAGAATCTGCCCGTTTGCGTCTGGAAAAATGCTTTTTGGAATGTACAAAGCCCAAATTGCGATTCAGTAACTTATTACCAAATCGCAATTTGGGTTTTGCAATCCGGTATTGGAAGGGGCGTGTTTAGGGCGTTCCTTCCAAATACCGAATCACATTGGTATGTACGAATGTTTTGTTACCGAAATGCGGTCGCAAAATATTCGCACTTTACCACCAATTTAAAGTTGGTGGTAATGCATTCGCAAATTGGGAGGGGTTCACCTGGAATTGGGGGGAGGGAGTCTTTTATTACAAACATAATAGCAGTACATCATCAATGTCGTCATTTTACATATAATCCGACCAAAAGATTTACAATTTCTTTTCTATTAACGGAGCGGGCTTCTAACCAGTAATCCACTACCCTCCCCATGTGTCTCAAGTCCTTGTTACAATCCCCTATAGGTTTGCCACTGCCCTCAGATCTTTTCCCATTTCTTCAGACAACCTCTGTTATAATAGATACTTTGTTCTGCCAACCAGCACCAGTCTAAATCAGTCTGCCAGTCCTCAAACCTTGGTGGGAAAACATTTTTTAAGAGCAGGCAGTGGTCTCACTGACCACTGCCTGCTTCTAAAAAAAAACGTTACATTTTTTTATTGTTGAAACGCATCCTGTTTTCCTTTAAGTAAAACGGGTTGCATTTCAAAAAACAAAAAACCTTTATTAAAACGCAATCACTGTTGGTGTAGGAGTGGCGCACAGGTTGGGGGGAGGTAATAGTGCAATGGGAAGGGGGGTTTTCATGTTGTTGTTTTTGTATTTCTTTTCTCTTCTTCTTAATATATAATCTAAATGTCAAAGTCATGACCCTGTAATGTGTATTGTGGCAGAAGTCTTCTGGGTTACAGAGCTCTGCATTATATATTTGATACTTGACACAATAAAATCTGTTTATAAAAAAAAAACGCAATCACAGACATGGTGGTCTGCTGACTTCAGCAGGCCACCATCCCTGTGATTCCTTATGAGTGTCAAACTGCGACCTACCTTATTAATATTCATTAGGTAGGTCGATTTGTGACCCACTAGGAATCGCAAATATGAAACAAAACGTTTCATACATACGGAATAGCGATTTCCAAATAGCGATTCGGATGAAAAAACAAGTTACTTACCTGTACACTGTGGTTCTCCAGTATTGCTATCTTTCATAGATTCACATGCTTGTATCTTCCCCGTCGTCATGGTGGGAGTCTCACGGTAGTTAGAAAAGTAGTACCATAGAAGTACATTAGAAACCACCAAAGGGTAAAGGAAAATTTTAACATTCGTCAGCATCTTTATGTAGGTCCAAACTTTGACCAATCAGAGACAAGCCCTAGACCTCCCCAGCAGAGCCACCAGACCTCAGATTTCACGCACAAGTGTGCTAAGGTTAAGAAGTAGCCTGAGGTCAGAAGTGGCAAGCCTAGACGGGGAGGAGGGAGAACCGCATGTGAATCTATGAAAGATATCAATACTGGAGAACCACAGTGTACAGGTAAGTAACTTGTTTTTTCTCCAATATTGAATCTTTCATAGATTCACTTGCTTGTATCAGAGTAGTCAGCAGTGTCATTCCTTAAAAACTTTGCGACTAGGCGAAGACCTTCATATGGATTAAGAATGAACACATTTCAACATACCGATCTATATGAATCATAAAATCCAAGTAAATAACTATAAACATATAAATCTGTGAAACCAAATAAACAACAAAATAGAGGTGATAGATATAAATAGACTGTACCTTAAGAGAACAGATGCCTCAGGACCCCTTGACCCACTGCAGCATCTGCTTTCCATGCCGAATCTAGGCAGTAGTGCTTGGTGAACGTATGCACGTTAGACCATGTTGCCGCTCTACAAATGTCTGGAAGCGATACCCCGGCAAAGAGGGCTGCAGAAGCTGCCATCTTCCTTGGGGAGTGCGCAGACACCTTTTCAGATAGAGGTTTTCCAGCTTTGTTATGGCAGAAAACAATTGCAGAGGAGATCCAACGTGCAATACTGCTCCTTGAAAGGGCCTGGCCTTTCCTTGGCGAAGTAAAGGAAACAAAGAGCTGATCAGATTTTCTGAAAGTCTTTGTTCTATAGATGTAGAACTTGATGCATCGCTTTACATCCAAAGAGTGCAATGCTCTTTCGGCAGCGGTTGAAGGATTTCCAAAGTACGTAGTGAGCACTACCTGCTCATTTAAGTGAAAAGAAGTTGGAACTTTAGGAATGAAACAAGGGTTTGTTCTCAATAATAGTTTGTCTTGCTTGAATTGAAGAAAGGGTGCAGCCACAGTGAAAGCCTGAATCTCACTGATTCTTCTAGCCGATGTGAGGGCCAATAGGAGGGCAGTTTTCCATGAAACATATTATAAGTCAGCTTTGTGTATCGGCTCGAAAGGCGATTTCATCAATTGGGCTAGGACTGTGTTTAACTCCCAAGGGACTGCTGGGCGCTTTAAGGGTGGAAAAACTCTGAAAAGGCCTTTCATAAACTCTTTAACGATTCTTGTTTACCACAGGGAGAGTTCTCCTGGTTTTCTGTGAAACCTGGAAATTGCAGCCAAGTGTACTTTGATTGATGAATGAGCCAATTTTGACTTAGCTAAATGTAGTACGTAAGGTAAAACTTGCTCCAGGGTCGAGAGCAAAGGATGTATGTCCTTTTCTACGCACCAATGGCAGAATCTCTTCTATTTTGCAGCGTATAACCTATTAGTGGAAGAAGCTCTGGCCCATTGAAGGATGGACCTGCAATCCGGAGCGATGTCTAAATCTGTGAATTCATAGTCGTGAGGTTCCAAGCTGATAAACTTAGAGATTTTATCTGAGGATGAACGATCTGTCCGTTGTTCATGGATAGCAGGTTTGGCACTGGAGGAAAGAGAATGTGCGGAGATATCAAGCACAGGAGAAGCTCTGTGAACCAAAACTGCCTCGGCCATGCCGGAGCTATGAGAATGAGATGGCATGGTTCCTTCTTCATCTTGCGCAACACTCTTGGGATGAGAGGACACGGCGGAAAAGCGTAGGCGAACGTCCCCGTCCATTGCATCTGCAGAGCGTTCCCCCAAGAGTTTGCCTGAGGAAACCTGCTGGCGAACCTTTCGCACTTCTTGTTGCTTGCCGTCGCGAAGAGATCCAGTTTTGGAGTACCCCACAGTTCGAAGACTTGTCGCAGCTGCTCCCAGTCTAACTCCCATTCGTGACATTGGGAATTGGTTCTGCTTAGAGAATCCGCCTAATTGTTGTCCACGCCCGGAACATGCTCTATCTGCAACGTTATTTTGTGCTGAATTAGCCACTTCCAAATTTCCTGGGCCTGTTCCGACAATGTGAGAGACCTGGTGCCCCCTTGTTTGGCCAGATAGAACATCGTTGTGGTATTGTCTGTTCTTACCAGAACAGAGGATCCCTGGATTCTTGGGAGAAATGCCTGCAGTCCCAGAAAAACTGCCCTAAATTCCAAGAGATTGAGGTGCAATAGTGTTTCCTGAACTGACCATTTTCCGTGGATTTGCAATTCCTGGAGATGTGCTCCCCAACCGTCCATTGAGGCATCCGTGGTCCTATTGTAACAAGGCTGTGCTGCTTGAAACAAGAGGCCTGGAGAGATATTGCTTTCCTTATCCCACCATGACAGCCTGCTTCATTGTCTGAGAGAGAGGATGTCCTCGAATGAGCCCTGCGCCTGAATCCACTGCATGTCTAACTGCTCTTGGAGAGGCCTCATGTGCAGCCGACAATTCGGAATCAACGGGATGCATGATGACAGAATCCCCATTAAAGACTTGAACACTCTTACAGAAGTGGACTCTTGCGCGTAGAAGGGTTGCTAAGCGCCTTATCTTGAGCTTCCGTTCTGAAGTAGGAAACGCCTTCATCAACTTGGTGTTCAGTAATGCCCCGAGAAAAATACGCTTCTGACTTGGAATCAAGTGCGACTTCTCTACGTTGAGTTGCAATCCTAGAGACTTGAAAAGCCGCTGACAAGCCCGTGTAGATTTTCTTGTAGAGTGGAACGTAGTCCCTTTCACCAGCCAATCGTCCAGGTAGGGATAAACCTGGTGTCCCTGCCTTCTCAGAAAAGCCGCTACCGGAGCCATACATTTCATGAAAACTCTGGGAGCTGAGCGAAGGCCGGAGGGCAAGACCTTGAACTGGTAGTGATCCCCAGCCACCTCGAACCTCAAAAATGGACGATGCTACGCATGAATGGGGAGGTGAAAATATGCGTCCAAGAGATCGAGGGACGCTAGAAAATCTCCCTTGTTTACTAATAAGAGAATCTCTTGTAGGGACAACATTCTGAATGATTGCTTCTTGATGTATTTGTTCAACTGTCTGAGGTCCATGACCTGTCTCCATTTCCCGCATTTTTTCTTTATGAGGAAGAAATTGGAATAAAAGCCCTTCCCTAGTTGATGTAAAGGCACCTTTTCTATTAGCAACGTCGAGATTTCTTGCTTTAACAAGAGAAGATGAAGATGATGATGCATTTTCTTTGGGGGCGGATTTCGAGGAGGCTTTTGGACAACTTCTAGGGTGTGGCCCCGTTGGATGATGTCCAGTACCCATTTGTCCTTTGTAATGGCTTGCCATTGGCTTAGAAATGGAGAGAGCTGATGGGACTGCAGAGGTTGAAGTCGAGATGAGATGGCTGGCGAGGGACAAACGTCACTGTCGTCTAGAGGAATCCTGTGATTTTCCTCGTCCTGCAGGCTTGCGTCTAGCTGATAGCTGATTGTACGACACATTGAAAGTACGAAACTGCTGTTGTTGCTGTCCTCCATAT